>JARQOC010000005.1:4244997-4510600 GCA_033576535.1 Allobates femoralis
TCCCCACTCAGGCTTGCGGGACGTCAGAAGGGCCACTCCGGGTCACTGGCTCGGGCCTAACCGTGGCACCGATCACCAGGACGTCTTCGCAGCTCTCCTAGCGTCTGCACACTCTCACTAACTCCTCCCCCAGCAGCAGTATTTATAGGGGATCTTGCCTAAGGTCGGCAAGTGGGGCTCCCCCTACTGTGACGGGGTGGAAGATGTTGCATGTAGTAGGTACCTGCTGTGGAAACCCAACTGTGCATTAGGGAAATCTGTGGCTACCTACGTGAGCAGGGCGCCACATACCCCCCTAGGTAATTTCAGTACTCCTGGACTGAGCATTTTTGTGGAACAAAAGGAATAACAATAATAATAATGATAACAGGTAACATATTTACAGAGTCTCAAAATATAAAAATTACAAAAACCACTGAGAAATATTTGAAAAATAGAAAAAACAGGTAAGTCCATACGGTGCTAGTCCATTCACCGCAGGCTTTGAAAAAGAAAAGAAGTTTGTTGTTACACCAGTCCTGTAACATGTTCCTTTTTAAATGTAATCCGGGGAAAAGTTCAACAAGACCTTACGGCAAAGTCTCTGTAGGCTCAACAGTTCAAAATACACAACCACATTTACTACAGGTGTTTTCGGCATAGGAGTCCTAGGTACTACGGGGCCTCTACCGGTCATAAGTGCTGTAGGCCTCCTGGCCCTGGGGTCACCTCTTGGCCAAGTTGTTGCTCTCCCTAGACAGCTCCTTACGCCAATGTCGGGCCCACTGGGACGGGGTACTCGGTACTGGACCGGGTCTGCTACTGGGGAAGTCATGAGTGGTCCTGGTCCGGACAGTGTCCCTGGTTCGACAATAAAATAAGGGGATTATTTACAGGGGATTGTCAGTCGTGACGCCACCCACTATGTGCGGCCAGTAATAGGGCCGCCGCTGCTGCAGAACCTCCGGGGATGATGGAATAGCAGCGTAGATGGAATAGTTCCAGTGGGTAGAACTGTGTTCCCTGGGGCAGAAGGGGTTAGAGTCTATTGTGGAGTGTGCAGTACACTTACTATGCAGACGCTGCAGGAATCCTTCCTCTGCGCTGGAGCTGACAAGCTGTGGCTCTGCAGGTGGGGATTTGCTGTAATCCTATATGGAGGGAATGGCATTCAAACAGAGACACAAGGGAAGCAGATTCAGGGTTCTCCGTGTTTACTTCCAAAGCTTTCAGTACAGTTCACAGTTCAGTTACAGTTCTTACAAGTCTCAGTTCAGTTCAATACACAGGCTCACTCTCCCTTCCGGGGTTCCCTTTACTCTCTGCAGCCAGGTCTCTCTCTCTGTGACCCCACACACCATCTCTGTGTCCTTTCCGGGCTGTTTACATTCTCTAGGTTCACTTGGTGTGTGTGACGCCGGACAGTATGGCGGTGACTCGGGCCCCTCTGGGTCCTCCTGTTTGTCACTGAGCTGCCTGTCCTTTGGGGTAGGGACCCTAACGTGTAGCTGTGGTACCCCGTCGGTTGTCTGGGGATGCCGGGTGAAACTACGGTCCCCTCTAGAGCCGCCACTCTGCTCAGCCCAGCCTCCAGCAGTCCTCAAGGTGAGGCTCTACCAGGCTCTCTCCCTCTGCGTCTTTCAGTATTATAGGAGGGCTACTCCGCCTGCAGTCGGTCGTTTCAGCTGTAAGTCTAGGGCCCGGGTATCACTGTCCCTCTCTGTCCTCTCACACTCCTGGGGATCTGGCTTCGGACGGGCTTTCTCTCTCCGGCTCCGGCTCACCCTGGCTCGGTACAGATTCTGCGCTCCTACACCTCACTCTTCCAGGACGTGTGAGTCCTTCTTCCTGCTCAGCTTAACTCGGCCTGCTGCTGTCTCTTGGCCTGTGCCGTGCTTCTCAGCCTGCTGATGGTCTGTGTCTTTGTTGCTCGGCACCCAGGGCCTGCTCTTGGTCTTGTCTGCTCGGCTCACTCTGGCCTACTGACTCCTTCCTCCTCCCCCTTCACTATTTCTACTGTCAGTCACCTGACTACGTGTGTGCCCAACCCACTCCTCTAAATCCACCACCCCTCGCCTGCCTAGAGTCTCCAAGCTCAGTGCTAGATGCTGCCCTCTACTGTACGTGGGTTGTGTGGGCTGTTAGGGTGTTGTTGTTCAACTGTTGTCCTGCCTGGCTGCAGTTCCCTTTTGTGGCCTCCTGAACGCAGGGGCGCCACACCAACTCCACTGCTTTTGGCCTACTCTTCACCTTTTGAACACTATTTACATTATTACTGTACAGTAGCTATTTACATGTTTACTTTTTAATGTGTTCTACCCTGCATTTATTGTGCCCACTCTCCATACCTAGACGGGCGTTGACCTTGTGTGCTTCTTTGTGATCTACGCACTACAGGTGTCACTGTCTCAGGTGATGTTTCTAGTGAAGGGCTTGGTGCAGGTATGTCAGGTAAGCGTCTGCGTGGCCTTAGTCTCACTACAGGGCAAGCAGGTGCACCGATTCCAGCATCCTCAGATTCTCTGGCAACGGGTATTTCTTCCTGATTCCTTGGTACCATCTATTTTTGGGGTTGGTAGAAATTCATTAAAGGTACTAGGATGACTCCGTCTTGTTGAGGCCAATCTTCTGGGAAATCTCCTAAGATGGTTGAGATTACCTTTTCCTTTGGTTCTTCAGTTGGAATTACTTCTTGTACGGGTTCTGATTCTTGGATTGGTTGAATTGGGAGATTTTGGTTTTTCCAATCTGTTGGACACTTTTTGATGTGGTTTCTGTTGTCCAAATATCTTTATTGAAATTTCAAGGGAGGGGGGAGGGGAGGGAATTAGATACATAAATAAAGAGGGAGGGGGAGGGGGGAGGGGAAGGGTAATAAACTGGATACAGTTTGAGTGGTTTTTCCACTGTTCTTGCTGATAAGGCAGACTTTGCTGTTGTCATAACCAGAATCTAGTAGAACGTAGGGTTCTTGTTCCCACTGATTGTCCAGTTTGTGTTTGGTTCTTTTTCTCTTTAGCACAATACTTCCAGGTGTTATTGGTTCTGCTGGAGCATGTTTGTTATAGTCTCTTTCTTGCTTTTCACAGACTTTCTCCAGGTTATCTTCTACACAGGCTTGAACTATTTTGTATTGTTCGAGGCGATGGGCATTCCAATTGGGGATGGTGTCATCTGCTTTGGGATCGACTACACAGAGATCCAAGTCTACGGGTAACTTTCCTGTATGGGCTCTCATCAGGTAAGCTGGTGTACAGTTTGTAGAACTTACTGGAATATGGTTGTACAGATCAACCAAGTCTGGTAATTTCTCCGGCCATTAGCTTCTTTCTTCTAAGGGTAAGATCTTCAGCATGTCAATGATGATGCCATTCATTTTCTCACAGAGTCCATTGGCTTGGGGATGATACGGGGTTGTTCTTATCTTTTTGCACCCATACATGTGGCAGAACTCTTGGAAGATCTCCGCTTCGAAGGCTGATCCTTGATCTGTGAGGACCTGTTCCGGGCATCCCAATGGTCTGCAGAATACGTTCTGGAAAGTTTTAGCAGCTGTTGCAGCTGTCAAGTCTTTTACGGAGGCAACCATTAAGAATCTCGAATAATGGTCTACCTGGTCAACACATAGGTGTAGCCGGATCTACTTGGAGTCAGTTTTACGTGGTCCAAGACTACTATTTCCAGAGGTTGTTTTGTCACAATGGGATGGAGCTGGGCTTTCTGGCTCTTTAAGTCCTTTCTTCTCAGGCTGCAGGATTTACAGTTCTTACACCATCTTTCAACGGATGTCCGCATGCCGACCAAAAAGAACCTCTCAGTAGCAACTCCAACTTCTTCCACCTGAAGTGACCGGTCTGGTTGTGATAGGCATTCAAGACCACATGGATTTTTGATTTTGGCAGGATGATTTGCTAGACCATCTCCTGTGTTCTTGGGTTGATGTACCTCCAACAAAGCTTCTCATGGTATATGAACAGCTTACTCCGCTCGCTCCATAGATGTTTGACTTCAGGCTGGGGATTTTCTGGCAGCTTTGCTGACTCCTGGGTTATCAATTGTTTGATCAAACTGACAGCCGGGTCATTGTCCTGCACCTCTTTCCAACCGAAGTGGGGCAACGGGTTCACCATTATTGCAGGAGGGTCTTGACGGGTTTGCTGGCACTGGGTTACTCTTAGTTGATGGAAGGCAGGTAACTCCACTTCTTCCAGCTCATCTTCATCTACGCCCTCATCTGACAGGTGGGGCATTCTGGATAAGGCATCCACATTTCCATTCTGGTGCCCAGCCCGGTACTTGATGGTGATCTGGTAGTTGGACAATCTGGACATCCATCTCTGCTCCATGGCTCCCAACTTTGCAGTTTCCAGGTGGGTCAGTGGATTGTTATCCGTGTAGGCCAGGTAGTGTTTTAACCTCTCGGTGATGGCCCAGACAAAGGCCAGGAATTCCAGCTTGAAGGAACTATAGTTCTCTGGGTTCCTCTCTGTGGGGCGCAGCTTCCTACTGGCATAGGTGATCACCCTTTCTTTGCCGTCTTGCTTTTGGGAAAGGACGGCTCCAAGCCCCACATTGCTGGCGTCCGTGTACAGCAGGGATGGCAGGTTGTAGTCCGGGTAAGCAAGGATTTCTTCTCCTGTCAGGGCTTCTTTCATTGTCCGGAACGCTTCCTCTTGTTCCTTGCCACACTTCCACGGAGAATCCTTAGACTTGCCCTTTGTGGGTTGGCCTACTAGGAGGTCTTGCAGGGGAGCAGCCTTCTTGGTGTACTCCTTTATGAACCTCCTATAGTAGCCCACCAATCCCAGGAATTGACGTACTTCCTTTAAGGTCTTGGGTTCTGGCCACTCCTTGATTGCTGTCACCTTGTCTGGATCAGGGGCCACGCCTTTGGCACTATGTGTCCCAGGTACTGTACTCTTGGCTTTAACAGGTGGCATTTTGATGGTTTCAGCTTCATCCTGGATTTAGCCAGAGCTTCAAACACCTCTGCTAGATGGACGACGTGTTCCCTGTAGGTCTGAGAGTACACGATCACGTCATCCAGGTAGAGCAGTACCGTCTCAAAGTTTTTATGTCCCAGGCAACTCTCCATTAACCTCTGGAAGGTTCCGGGTGCATTACATAGTCCGAAGGGCATGCTGTTGAATTCACATAGGCCCATAGGTGTCGTGAATGCTGTCTTCTCGCGGTCTTCCTCGGCTGTGGACACCTGCCAATACCCACTAGTGAGATCTTAGGTAGAGAAGTAGTTGGCAGACTTCAACGCAGCTAAGGATCCTCTATACGAGGTAACAGGTGAGCATCTTTGTGTGTTATGCGGTTTATTTGCCTATAGTATACACACATTCTCATACTGCCATCCTTTTTCCTGACTAAGACTAATGGTGCTGCCCAGGGACTACAGCTATCTCGTATAACCCCTGCGTCCTTCATGTCCTGTAACATTTCTTTGGCTTTGTGATAGTGTGCAGGTGGAATAGGCCTGTACCGCTCTTTAATTGGTGGATGTGTACCTGTGGGGATGTGATGTTGTACCCTTTTATCCTACCAAAGTCAAGTGGATGCTTACTATAGACTTGTTCAAATTCTTGGACTACCCGGTACACACCTTGCTTCTCATACACAGGAGTGGTGTCAGTTCCGACATGGAGCTGCTGGCACCAGTCCTCCAGTGGCCCAATGGTTTGATCAGGTTTTGCCCCTTTGGTATGGGGTACGGGTCCCACTGTTTGGATCTCGTTGTTGCTGACTGTGTACAATTTAGCAACGGTGGTATACCAGGGTAATTAAACCTCTTCACTGCCGCAATTTAGGATGTGAACAGGTACTCTCCCATTGTGTTCGTCCACCCCCCCCTGGCTGTCAACAGTGTAGGTCTGTGCTCTGTGCTGACGGGCTCCACTAACGCTTGATAGTCCTGCCCTCTCAGACCTATAGCTGCTCGACACCAGATCATCATCTCACTCATTGGGGGTATCACAATAGGTATCGGGTCTGTCACCTGTGCTGTACCAATCTCACCACCTGTGATTGTTACCTGATGATGGTACAGGATGGCTCTGATCTCACGCTGGAGAACCTTCTCTGACCAGGTCTGGCAGTGTCTCTGATCTGTTGAAGCAAAGACAAAACTTCCTCCATGCAATTGCTAACAACATTAGTGCCTAGTATGATATAGGGGTCATTCGTATTACTGGCTTCTGCTACAACTATGACCCCTTGATTATGCAATTCCACCTTTCCTACCTTTATAGGCACTTCTCTGACCCCCACTACAGTGAGCGGTTCACCATTAGATGCATTGAGGGTAAAGTCTAGGTCAGGCTGTTTCAGTTCTGCATTAGCCCAATCTAATATATAACTCTAACGCACTTCCGTAAGTTTCGGCGCTGTTTCCGTCGTTGTGGCCGTGGGCGCGCGGCGCCCACGCGACCTGTGAAGCATTGCCCGCGCAGCGGGCATTGCGAGCCATTGCAGCCTCGCGAGCAATGCCCGCTGCGCGGCCATTGGGAGTCTCCCGCTCCGGCGAGCTACAGGCTTCGTTGCTCTGACCGACAAGAGCCGAGCGCCGTGGCCGAAAACAGAACCAAGTGCCTGGCCATGCACAGCTCTAAAGACCGCTATGTATCTCAATGGGCAGTGAGGCGCTATGCTCATTGGTCGGCGCCAGCACACAGCGACCAATGAGCATAGCGCCTCACTTACAGCGGTAAATTTGAAACTCAAAGTCCTCCATGTATCTCAATGGGAAGTGAGGCGCTATTCTCATTGGTCGGCGCCAGCACACAGCGACCAATGAGCTTCGCGCCTCACTTACAGTTCTAAATTTGAAACTCAAAGTCCTCCATGTATCTCAATGGGAACTGAGGCGCTATTCTCATTGGTCGGCGCCAGCACACAGCGACCAATGAGCTTCGCGCCTCACTTACAGCGCTAAATTTGAAACTCAATGTCCTCCATGTATCTCAATGGGAAGTGAGGCGCTATTCTCATTGGTCGGCGCCAGCACACAGCGACCAATGAGCTTCGCGCCTCACTTCCTATTGAGATACATGGAGGACTTTGAGTTTCAAATTTAGCGCTGTAAGTGAGGCACGAAGCTCATTGGTCGCTGTGTGCTGGCGCCGACCAATGAGAATAGCGCCTCACTTCCTATTGAGATACATGGAGGACTTTGAGTTTCAAATTCACCGCTGTAAGTGAGGCACGAAGCTCATTGGTTGCTGTGTGCTGGCGCCGACCAATGAGAATAGCGCCTCACTTCCCATTGAGATACATGGAGGACTTTGAGTTTCAAATTTAGTGCTGTAAGTGAGGCGCGAAGCTCATTGGTCGCTGTGTGCTGGCGCCGACCAATGAGAATAGCGCCTCACTTCCCATTGAGATACATGGAGGACTTTGAGTTTCAAATTTAGCGCTGTAAGTGAGGCGCGAAGGTCATTGGTCGGTGCCAGCACACCGCGACGTCGGGACGCTCCTGTACATTATCAACCCTAAATCAGATAAGATCTCTCTTTTTTTGGTTACCAGTATTATTACTGCGTATATTGTACTCATGACAGTAGCAACATTAACCCCTTACATTCCGTTTTTTCTGTAATTTCTATTACACAGTGTATAGTTGTAATCACACTGCGAAATTAACCCATTATATACCAGTTCAGCATTAACTGCATATTTGGTAGTGTTTATAACTACTGCTACTGCTACATTAACCCCTTGAACACCATTTTGGATATAATTTACAGCGCTGACTCTGTTGTGGGACATTAACTCCTTCAATAACATTTTTGATATCATTATAAGTTCCTACTCTGTTATACTCCTGTTAGTCGGACATTAACTCTTTCTACACCTCCACTATATTGCTACCCTCACAGTTCTGCCTACATCGCCTACTTAGTCATATATCTGGTGTTTAAGTCTATTATTTTTTTTTTGAAACATCATATTTATTCAATTTTCCACAATTTTACATTAGACAAAAGAAAATAAATTATTCCATCAAGGATGATTTACATGCAGTTTGAGCGTAACCTCCATATATATCCTCCAAACATAAGACAAAATGATTAGAGAGAAGATAAACAGATATTAGTCCAAAGAGTTTTGCATGTCAGTCTGGACAGTATAACATATATCAAAAAAAAAAAAATAACAATGCTCTCAAATCCCCAAATAATAACTAAGTGCCGCATGATATTGGTAAAGATTGTCTTCAACACTATCTGATCATATTTTTGTATTTTGAGGCCTAATTTGTGAATGCCCCGATCCTTATTCCCCTATGGTGCATGATTCATCCTACTCCTAATCGTCCCAGATTCCCATCTAATTCCTCCAAAAGGTACCACGTAGTATCCCTAAGTGGTTCCATAATCCGACGAATCGCTTCCTCTGAGTTTTTGCCTTCTATAAAACTCCTCCATTTCTCCATGAAGGCCGTCATCATTGATTCCTTATCCCGTAGCACTTCCCTCCTATCAATTTCCAGCGCTCTGTCCAAGCCCATCATCATGTCAGACTCTCCCGGTAAATCCGGTCGTATCCAGAAAAGGAGAAGCAGGCGTTTAGCCAGCAGTATAAGGACATGTGTCAGGCGTAAGGCCCCTCTGTGACCTCCAGGATTCTCCAAGTCCTGGAAAATCCATTTCGAGGGTTCCATAGCATAGTGATACCCGCAGTATCTGTATAGCAAGGTATCTACCATTTTCCAAAATCTCTGGACCCTGGGACATGCCCATATACCATGCACCATATCAGTTTTTTCCTGCTTACATTTTGGGCAGTGAAGTATCCGGTCTGGATTGGACGAAGAACGCGGGAAATTAAATCCATACACCATCGCATGTATAATGCAAAAATGGGAATCTCTCCACTGTTCACTAGAGATATGACGCCGTATTTTATCCCACCGCGCTAAAATGCTATCCTGTATCGAGTCATCCGCCAAATATCTCCTCCACACTGGGAACGTTACTGAATCCTTATTTGGTGATAAAATAACTCTGAGTTCCCTATATATGGAAGAGATGCTCAGTTGCGAAGACTCCATGGTAATCAGCCTATCACACACGTTTGGGGTCAATTCCTTAGAGACATCACGCAGTCGGGCCATGACGTGATTTTTAATTTGCATGTATTGAAGACTCTGTGCCCCTCCCAATCCAAAGCTGTCCAAGATCTCCAACCCCGTCATCCAACGACCTTCTGTCTTATGTATCAAATCACCCATCTTCATCACACCCTTCTGTCTCCAGTCTTTGAACAGTGCGTTGTCTCGTCCTATAGTAAAGTCGGGAAAGGCCCAAGGGTTAAGATGTTTGGATATCTTCCAAGAAAGGCCACACTTCTTCCTGACCGCTTTCCACGTTGCAATTGTGTCCTTGCATACTACAGCTGACTTGATGGAAGACGGTATGCTCGCTAGGGACGAATGTAAGAGGGAACATCGGTCCCATGGGGCACAGAATTCTACCTCGAGGGGGCCAGCAGAATATCTGTTAGTAGCTGTGATCCACTCTACTACGTGCCTAAGCAAACAAGCCAGATTGTATCCCCTCAGGTCAGGTAAGTTTGCACCTCCCTCAGCTCGTGGCAACATCAACGTTCCCAGACGTAGCCTAGGTCTCTTCCCTCTCCACACAAACGTAGAGAATGCCTTATTGATCCTACAGATGTCTACATGTTTCAATAGTAAGGGTATCGTTTGTAAAGGGTAGAGAAGTCGGGCAAAACTTATCATTTTTATTAAATGACACCGACCCAATAGCGAGAGTGGAAGATTCGCCCACCTTTTCAACTCCTGTTCGATTTTGTCAAAGAGTGGGGAGTAATTAAGTTTATAGATCTGGCCCGGAGTCCTGCCCAACTGTATCCCTAGGTATTTGATATGGGAGGTGGCCAATGGGATTCCCAATGCATTCGCCGTCTCTCTTAAGGTTCCCCCCCCTCTAATACTCATAATTTCACATTTTTTTCTGTTCAGGGAAAATCCTGCAAAGATTCCAATCGACTCAATGTCCCTAATCAACATAGGTAAATCTTTTTCCGGATTGTCCATGAAGAGAACAATGTCATCTGCAAACAGAGCAGATTTCACCTCGCAGCGTCCCACTTTAATACCTGAGAATGGACTGACATTGTTAATATATCTCGCCAGGGGCTCCAGGGCTATGTTAAATAATAGAGGCGAAAGTGGACACCCCTGCCGAGTCCCTTTTTGTAACGGGAATTTCGGTGATAGAAATCCCGGAGTGTGTACCCTTGCAGTGGGATTAGAGTACAGGTTAGAAATAAAGTTACGGAAACGACCCTTGATGCCCATTCTATCCATTACCAGATCCAGCCATGGCCACCGAACGTTGTCGAACGCCTTTTCTGCGTCCAGGGCGACCACGGCTGGATCTTTTCCCACCTGCCTGGCTCCATTCCGTACCACATCCAGCACCAACAATGCCTTACGGATATTAGTCACTGCAGAACGCCCCTTAACAAACCCTGTTTGGTGAACCTCAATGAGTTCCGGGAGGTTCCGAGCCAGTCTATCCGCCATTATCTTTGACAAAAGTTTGAGATCCACATTCACAAGAGATATGGGTCTGTAATTTGCCGGATTCTCTCTATCTTTATCTCCTTTGGGTAATAATTTAATATAGGCTACGTTCGTGTCGTCAGGGATAGGGTCGCCCATGGTGAATCTATTGAACATTCCTGTCAGTGTCGGAGTCACTTCTTCCCTTAATATTTTATAGAACTCCCCCGTATATCCGTCCGGGCCTGGTGCCTTATTAGAACCTAGATTCCTAATGGCTGAGTCGACCTCGGATTTCGAAATGGGTTGATTCAGAACGTCCAGATCTGCTTCCGAGATCGAGTCAAGGTGGATCTTACGTAACCAATCATCTCCCCCCTCTATTCGTTCTTCCTGTCCTCCATAGAGCTTCCGATAAAAGTTTCCTAGTATGTCATTGATGTCTTTCGGGCTAGTAACCATTTCCCCTCCCTGACGGCGTAATCCCATAATCGGATTAGGTAAACGACGTCCTCTGGCCAGGTTCGCCAGCAGCTTCCCTGCCTTATCCCCAAACCTATTTAAATCTACGTCGAACTGGCCACGTATCATGGCTTCTCTTGCCTCTGCCCATCTATCAAAGTCTTTCCGCGCCTCTGACCATTTCTGTCGGTCGGACTGGTTGTGTGTGAGACGAAAAGTCCTGTAGGTGTCTGTAACTTTCGCGCTGGCCACGGAGTACTGTTCTGTCAGTTTCCTCTTTTGCGTTAAGGTGTATGCAATAATTTGTCCTCTAACTACTGCTTTCCCTGCTCCCCAAAACAGCGTATGATCATTTTTGTGGGCCACGTTATCTCTTGAGAACCCAAGCCACCATTCTTTAAGTCTGGTCCTAAAATCTCCCATTTTCGATAGGTGAGAGGGAAAACGCCACAAAATGTCAGAACCTTTAGGCTGAATATCAAGAATGTCCAAGGAGACTGGACTGTGGTCGGAAATGACCATTGACTCAATCTCTACACTCTCAATAGAACGTACCATTTTCGCGTTGGCTAGGAACATATCTATTCGTGACCAAGACGAGTGAGGATGAGAGTAATGGGTATATTCCAACTCCTGTGGGTGTAGAATTCGCCACACATCTACCAAACCCAAAGAACCCACCATATCAGCTAATGTGCCTCCCCGTCTATGTGTCCCTGGAGGACCGCAAGTTCCGTCATTATCTCTCCTCCTAACTAAATCATCAGCCATCGTTTCGTTAAAGTCACCTCCTACTATAATATTCGGTTCGCTATCCTCCAACCATCTCGTCTGCAGATCTTTAAGGAACTGACCCCGTGGACCGTTTGGAGCGTAAATATTATATAGACTTAATCGTTGAGCCTTCACTTCTAGTACTACGTGTAATACCCTCCCCTCTTGGTCCCTAGATACTGATATCTCTGTATGAGGTAAATGTTTGTTAACTAATATCAATACCCCGGCCTTACGGTCTTGCGCTCCTGAGATCCATCCCACCCCCACCCATTGTTTTTGCATATAATGCAGTTCATGTTGTCTGAGGTGCGTCTCTTGCAAGAGAGCTATATCAACTTTAAGTCTTTTCAAGTGACGAAGCACCATATGCCTTTTATTTGGGGATCTGAGACCCTTAACATTCCAGGTTATAACTCTAACCATATTCTATAATGTAATGTGTATAGAAATAAGGATCCAGCCCGCTCCAGGGTGTTGGTTTAACGGCCAGGTAGTATAATAACCATTTCATGGGTTGAAGAAACAGAGCAATCAATTCTGCAGCACTATTTACTTGGAGTAATGAGCATTTTAGAAATATCAACACACCCCAAAAAAATAAACTAAAACACAAACAAACAACCCTCCCCTTTGTAGTCAACATCTGCCCAGGTTGGGCACACGAGATGGAAATTGCTATCAACAAATTTCCTCTCGGGAAAATTTTTTCCCAAAACCACATGACTCCCTTTTTTCTTTACTGACTCGGCCCGCCCTGAGCCGTCCGTATGCCGTTCATATATACGGAGCCATTCCAACAAGCCTCTGGACTGGCATATTTAGCCCGGATATACCGGTTTACCTATGGCCCTAGTTGTAAATCAGACACATACTCCTTCCCTTATAAGTATCAGTATTATATAATAAAAATAAAAAGGGGGGTATAAAGGCAAGAAATAAAGAAGAGAGGTTGACGGGTGGGGCAGATGAGGGAAGAGAGAGGATGGAGAATATAAGGGACCGAGGGAGGGAGGGGAGGGTTTCAGAGTGAGAGGGGAAAGTGTGAGAAAGAGATGAGAACCATGAAGAGGTAATTGTGAGAGTGTGAGATAAGGGTAAGGGGTGAAGGAATGTAGGAGATATATACAGGGGAGGGGGGAGTAGGGGGTAGTGAGGGAGGAGTACAGGAGTGGGTCTGTGAACAGGTAGGTTGTGTATACAGAAACGTATGGGAGTGAGGCGAAATGGGATCATTATAGTGATAGAGGCAGGGAAACAAGGAATGAAAGTAAGGAGAAAAGACTAGCATCCGAAGATATAAGAAAGCCATCTAGTAGTGCTGGTCTGTTCTTATAGCCTCAGGGTCATGACGCCAAGATCTTCTTAGGAGGGTCTCTACTGTAAAAAGTACTCATTCGTCGCTACTTCATATATCTGATACATTCCCAGTCTCATCAGAATCCCTCAATGGCGACGTGTGTCGGTCCCCAGATTTCACTTCCACGTTAGAGCGATGGTTGCGTCTGCGGGGCTGTTGCGTTGTCCACTTCATATCACTAGGGCAGCCATCACTTGTTCCAGACACCATTTTTTCAGCAACCGTCTCAGCATATGTGCGTTGACCCGGAGATCTCGGAGAACGGCCGGAGTCTGGCGTGTGGCGGTTAAGTCCAGGCGGTGCACAGCTTTGCAAAAATTGCATTGCTGCAGCACTATCTGTAAATGTTTTCAAGACACCCCTTGGGTCACGGAATCTGAGTATTGCCGGGAACGCAAGTTGAAAACGTACGTTTTGTTTAAAGAGCAGGGAGCACATGGGGCTAAACATCTTCCTCTTACGTGCCACCAGAGCTGAGAAGTCCTCGTATAGCCTGACTCTGTGGCCTCCCACGATCAATGGAAGCCTTCTGGCTCTGTACTCCCTCAGCAATGCCTCTTTGTCTTTGTAATCTAAATATCGAGCAATAGTTTGTCTCGGGCTGTCTCGCGGATCCCGGGGGGGCCCACACGGTGCGATCTTTCCACTCTGCATCTACGTTTCAAACCTAGCACCTTTGGCAGCTCCATCTCCCAAATAGTGTCTAATTGACCAGGTGAGACGGATTCAGGTAAACCCACCAAGCGCAAATTGTTCCGGCGGGACCGGTTTTCCAAATCGTCCATTTTGTCCTCTGAGTACACAGCCTGCTTCTGCAAGGTTGCCACTTTCTCTTCCAGACACAGAATTCTATCCTCAGCTTCTCCTAATCTGCGTTCTGCCTCTTGCAGTCGGTCCCCTTGTTCTGAGACCGTGCGCTGCAGGTCCTGGATCGCTTCTGCTACAGCCTCTCTCAGCACCTCCTTTAGCTCAGCTGCTAGGTATGGTACGACCTCTTTAGCTAGGGCTTGCACATCCACCGTGTGTGTGCATGTTATCGGATCTCTCTCTCCAGCGCCGGGGGTCCGTTCCCGGGGACCACCATTGCCTCCATCTTTGCCAGACTGTATCTCAGCTGCTCCTAACGTGGGAGATTTCCCTCCGCCCGAGTCTCTCACCAGTGTGTCCGGTCTACCCCCGGTGGCGCCTCCAGTCTGATTTCCCCGACCTCCGGAGGATGTGGTAGCGCGGCTATAGTCTTTCATCTTGGCAGCGCCAGCGCGAGCTTCCGCCGCCATCTTGGACTGTGTCCCGCTCGGCCTCGTGGTGCGCCTGCTAACTGGCTCCCCTCTGCCCGCACTCCTCAATATGTACCTGTCTAAGGTCCCTGTGGCACGGGGGTTAGACGCCAGCTTGCTTACTGCCCGGATGGCTCCGTGATCGCGGTGATTACGGCGGATTGTAGGCTCAGGGGCAGGAGCCCTCTCCTCAGGCTGCCATCAGCTCAGCGCCGGAACCGGAAGTCCTAAGTCTATTATTTACAACTCTTAAACAAATTATATACAGATTCTAGACTCCCGATTCTTTAGAATCGGGCTCACAGCTAGTACTTCTTATAAAGGATATAGGGTATTGTGGTCACCTGTGACCTGGTGTCCAGCAGAGCAGGTGTCGGGATGCCATCCAGTACAATGGACACAAACAGCCTCTGTCCGATGAAGGTCTTGTACCAGGTGGCTGGGCCCAGTTTATCTATTCCTGAGGTTTGGCCCAGGCCCCCAGGGACTTCCCGTTTAAAGCACATCTTCTGACGAGGTGACCGGTGCGGGTACAGCGGCGGCAGATGGGCTCCCCAGTGGAGCTGTAGCGGTCGGTGGTTCTTCCTCTGTACACTGTGACTTGCTTCGCTCTCATCCAGGGTACATCCTCCGGGCTATCGGCAAGTTGAATCAGCGGCTGAGGCTTGGGTTGGGGTCTTGGCGCTGGCTGTTGGTTTTGCTGCAGCTGTAGAGCGTCCATCAGCTTGGAGATGTTCTTATTCATTTGGCGCATCTCAGCACGCATCTCAGCACGCAGGGAGTCGTACTTGTCAGGCTTAGCAGATTGAACATTGTGCGTGGCTGCAGACACGGGTAATGATTTCGGGGTAGCCTGCGCCTCAACATTCCCTCACCTTTTAATAGCAGCTTCATGGGTCTCTACCGGCCGTAACCCTTTGATGGCCATATCCTTCAGGGTGTTAAAGTCAGCTTCAAGTGATCCTGACCCCAGAAGACAACCCCACATCCCCTTCTTACCTACCCCTGCAGCTTGTTATCTTGCTGCCTTCCATCCCTGTTTCTTCCTAAACCGCGCTGGTGCTCTTTATAAATCATTATTTTCTTATATCATTCCTGCAGCTTCCTTGTAATGAGGAAGCCGCAACAGGCGGGGCTGTGTGCCGCTCTCCCCCTCCTTGACGGTAATTATGCACGAAACCATAGGCGTGGTAAACATCCCAGAGGCAGCTCGCTTCATACTAGGGGCGGTGAAGCCGGTATGACGTGTATGATTGTTGGTTGTGATAAGTGCAAGTCACTTACTTTCCTCCTGCTGCAGCCTTCTTCCAGCCAGAGCCCGGAGCTGACAGGCTGTGGCTCTCCAGGTGGGATCTCTCTGCAGTCCTGCTGAAAGGAATCATTCATGGGCAAGGGAGCAAAGTTATTATACAAATTCTATAAGAAAAAATGAGCTGCACTCACCATGTTGAAATCTTGAATCTTTTATTTGCCCAAGTATAGGCATGACATGGCTGCTGTAGGGGAGGGAGTGTGGAGGAGTGACGACGGGCCATTTCGCGGTGCTGTACCTCTTCTTCCGGTCGGAGATCTGACCGGAAGAAGCGGTACAGCACCGCGAAACGGCCCGTCGTCACTCCTCCACACTCCCTCCCCTACAGCAGCCATGTTGTGCCTACACTTGGGCAAATAAAAGATAAAAGATTTCAACATGGTGAGTGCCGCTCATTTTTTCTTATAGAATTTGTTCTCACTTTATTCAGCGTGCACCGCTATTCCGGACCTTCAACACTTGCACCTATATATGTATGAGGTCACACATAGGCATATAGGGTGAGAGCTGCAGTGCCCAGTAATTTTTCTACTACTTGAAAAGCTATTATACAGTTCTGTCAGCAGATAATCATGCAAGGGAGTCAGAGGCAGGGTTCACAGTGTTTACTTTGCAGTTCTTTCAGTACAGCAGTTCAGTTACAGTTCTTACACGGATTCAGACTTTTCCCTCCGGGTTCCTTTCTACTCCCTTCAGCCAGGTTGTTCCTCTCTGTGACCCCTCACTCTTTCTCTTGTCCCTTCCAGGCTTATTCTCTCTCTCCTTGTGTGTGTCTCCGGACAGTATAGCGGTAGCTCGGACCCCTGTGGGTCCTCGTGGTCGCCACTGAGCTGCCTGTCTTTTGGGTAGGAACTCCAACCTGGAGTTGGAGCTCCCCGTCGGTGAACCTGGGGAAACTGGGTAAATCGTCGGTCCCCTTCAGAGCTGACACTCTGCTTCCAGCCTAGCCTCCAATAGTCCTTCTCTGCGAGGCTCTACCAAGCTTCCTCCTGACCGTGTGACTCAGGTTTCATATGGAAGGCTACTCCACCGGCAGTTGGTCGTTTCAGCCGTGTTCCTAGGACCCAGTGCTGCTGGTCCTCTCTTTCCTCACACTCCTGGGGTGCTGGCTATGGCTGTGCTTTCACTCCCTGGTTTCACTGGCACTTTGGATTCTGAACTCCATCAATCCCACTCCTCCAGGACGTGTGCTTCTGTTCTTTACCGCTCAGCCTACCTCGGCCTACTGACTCCTTCCTCCTCCCCTTCCTCTATATCTACCATCTGTCACCTGACCTGCTTGCTGTCCCACCCACTGTTCTCTAAACCCACCACCCCTTGCCCGCCTAGAGTCCCGGGCTCCGGGTTGGGTGATGCCCCCTAGTGGTGTGTGGGATGTCTGTGAGGTTGTTGTGTAAACTGTCTTCCTTCCTACCTGGCTGCAGTTCCCTATGTGGCCTCCTGGTCGCAGGGGCGCCACACTGACCTTGCTGGATGCTGCTGTTTATGTGTTTGTCTTTAAGAGCTGGATGGTTGATAGTTGTGAAGGTCTTTGCTTCCTGTGTTGTGCTCCAGAACTGCATTCACTATGAGGTTCAGCTGCTAGTTGAGGGGTTAATGTGTGACTCACCTGAACTCCCCTCCCCCTAGCCTTTAAGTAGCCTCTCCTTCCAGCAGGTGGTGCTGCTGATAGAGTTTCAATCTATGCCTGGAAACCGTGCTGTGCTGACCTGTGTGTTTGTGTGGCTGAGGTCCTTTGGAGCTGCTGTATCCCGCAGTTCTGTGGAGGGAGGTGAGGGGGGAATAGCGCAGGGCTGGTGGAGGAGGTTAGGGAGAGGCTGGAGACCCGAACCTTCTCACCATCAGGGATACCTTCAAGATCAGGGCCATTCAGGGTTCCTAGACTAGGGTCAAACTAGTCTTCCCTGGTCACCCTGCCCGTAAGTGCCATTCCCTTATCATTATTCCCTACACCGTGACAGTCAGCTTCATGCAGGAGCAGAAAGCAGGAGGTGTTTCAGGGGCGTGGATCATCCTACAGTCCAGTAAGGAGTGATGGTAACGTGTGGCACCCCATCGGATAGACCACCTCCAGAAGCACTGCACTCCTCCATTAGAGGGAGAGTAATGCCTCTGCTCTCCAGGTGCTGGGATGGCGCAGTTGAGCTTCATACACACACACAACACTTACGACGCTTGGATGGTGGGAGGACCTAAGTGTAGCCAGAAGGGAAAAATAGAAGTGCGGGAGAAGCCAGGGGGAGTAGAAAGAAGAAGGCTGAGTGTAGCAGAAGCAAGGAGAAGGAGGTGTTAGCTCCTGCGGGCTGGAGCATGGTCACACTCACCCCGCAGGGGCCGCATGCAGTGGCGTAACTTCAGGCCCTTGGGCCCCGATGCGAAAGCTCCAACGGGGCCCCCAACTATTGCAAATCTTTAATGGCATTAGTCTTTTTCTATGGGCCATAGAGACTTTTGGGGCCCCCTAATCTCCAGGGCCCGGGTGCAATCGCAACCCATGCACCTGTTGTAGTTACGTCCCTGGCCGCATGAAACACCGGGGTGCTGATAACCTAACGAACATCTGCCAAGGTACGAACTGACTCCTCCATCTTACTGCCCTGGGGACTGCGCTCCACCTGCGGGGAGCGGAACCATCCAAGCTGCCAGTCACCTTCTCCAGAGGTTCTGAAGCAGCAGCGGCCGCCCATGGCCACGTACCGCAAGTGGCATCACGAATACCCCTTTTCCCTGTCAATCCCGTTTATTAAATGACACCGCCAGGGTCACGGAGCCGTGTGGCCACCTTGACATTCCCCAAAAAGAACTGTAAGAACTGGCCCGGTAACGAGTACCCCCGGCTCTGTAGTTGGGCGTTTGACAGATGATCCATTGAAAGTTGGAGGGACAGAATTAAACCATGTTCCTACAGGGGAGGGGAGATCATGCAGAGCTGAATCAACCAGTGTAGTGCTCTGCCTGTGCTCCTAGCCTCACAATAACACCACACATTATGCATCATTATACAGCAGGGGATCATAGCGTGTATCTGCTTGGTGACATGGTTGCTATTTCAAGCCTGGACCCCCCCCGTCACATAAGATGGTATATCAAGGACAGGATTATAGTGTGAGCATGGTGCCGGTGGCCATGCCGCCTCCAACGACCCTCCCTATACATAAGTGTGAGGGGGCTAGAATGTAGGATGATCCTGCAGCTCCCACCATCCACGCCCCTGACACACCTTTTCGTCTCTGCTCCTGCATGAAGCTGACATGCTGAAATTCTCTCATAAGGTGGGGTCAGAGCAGAGGAGCAGGTATGGTTTTAGCAATTTATAAGAGATCTATAGATCCTAGATCTGCAGTGTACAGCTGTGCTTCATCATGTAGGAGGGCAGGAACTGTACTAAAAAAATTTCTCTCATTTGAGTTCCCCTTTAACTCTTCCAGCTGCCCTGTGATGGTGGCAGACTGGGCAATAAAGGGGTTAATGCAAGCTGAATCTTGCCAGCTGACACTAATCCCGAGGTTCCTAATGTTGGGCAATGTTAGATCCGGCCATTGGGAACCTCTAGTAAATAGTAAAGATTACACAACTCGGAGAAAAATGTTTTTATTAGAACAAAGAACACAATCACATATTTAGACTCCATCTTTATTACCCCCACATACATATTCACGATCCTATGACTACCAGCTGATACTGGGGGCGCTTGAGGGCTTTTACTGTTCGTACATCTCTAGACCCCTCAGTACCCTCGTGTTTGGACGTCTAGAGTCTTGAGGGCGTCATTATCGGGTTAAAGCTCTTTATACTCATTCTCCTTTTGGGCCCTCGGCTCTAGGGGTGGCTTCATTACTAAAATATCTCTGTCCTTATCATTACTTTGCACACCTTGCATGATAGTCTGGTGCCACCTGGTGGCTGATATCAGTATTGCTCTGTTATACATGTGCAATAGAAATATTTCATATTAATTTTTACAGTAATGTATTTTATATGATT
Source organism: Allobates femoralis (assembly GCA_033576535.1). Classification (NCBI taxonomy): domain Eukaryota; kingdom Metazoa; phylum Chordata; class Amphibia; order Anura; family Aromobatidae; genus Allobates; species Allobates femoralis. The sequence goes on from JARQOC010000005.1 coordinate 4,264,683, forward strand.
AATACATATTTCATGACATACTTTGCTCTTATGCGCTTGTTCTCAGTGTTTCTGCTCCATCATGTCGGGATCTTGCATGTATCATTTTTGTTGCTGTGTCGATTAATGAGAAATTTCAATACAGACAATAATAAAAATGAAGTGTTTATATAATGTACGGGTGTGAATGTTATATAGCAGAGTCCCCCCCCCCCACTGATTAGCAAATGGGCCATAATATAGGTTTGTATACAGCCCTCACCGGTGTGTCCCATGAGCACGGCCACCAGCCGCCCCGCTGTGTCCCACACGTTAATGCCGCCATCTCTGGATATTAGAAGATGAAGCTCTGCTGAGTATAAGAGGCTGCTGATCGGCCTGCGGAGACACAGCGACCACAATATATTACATAGATAGAGAGGGGTGTACGGCCAGACAGTGTCCCATCACCCACCCAACACCCCACGCAGCGTCCCATCACCCACCCAACACCCCGCACAGTGTCCCATCACCCACCCAACATCCCACACAGCGTCCCATCACCCACCCAACACCCCACACAGTGTCCACTACCCACCCAACACCCCACACAGTGTCCCATCACCCACCCAACACCCCACACAGTGTCCATTACCCAACCAACACCCCACACAGTGTCCCATCACCCACCCAACACCCCACACAGCGTCCCATCACCCACCCAACACCCCACACAGTGTCCCATCACCCACCCAACACTCTACACAGTGTCCCATCACCCACCCAACACCCCACACAGTGTCCCATCACCCACCCAACACTCTACACAGTGTCCCATCACCCACCCAACACCACACACAGTGTCCCATCACCCCACACAGTGTCCCATCACCCACCCAACACCCACACAGCCCATCCCCCCACACCATAGCGTCCACTACCCACCACACCACCACGTCCATTCCACCAACCCCACAGCGTCCACACCCACTAACACCCCACACAGCGTCCATTACCCACCCAACACCCCACACAGTGTCCATCACCCACCTAACACCCCACACAGCTCCCATCACCCACCCAACACCCCACACAGTGTCCATCACCCACCCAACACCCCACACAGTTCCCATCACCCACCCAACACCCCACACAGTGTCCCATCACCCACCCAACACCCCACACAGTGTCCATCACCCAACCAACACCCCACACAGTGTCCCATCACCCACCCAACACCCACACAGCGTTCCCATCACCCACCCAACACCCCACACAGTGTCCCATCACCCACCCAACACTCTACACAGTGTCCCATCACCCACCCAACACCCACACAGTGTCCCATCACCCACCCAACACTCACACAGTGTCTCACCACACACCTCATCACGCACCCAACACCCCACACAGTGTCCCATCACCCACCCAACACCCCACACAGTGTCTATTACCCACCCAACACCCCACACAACATCCCATCACCCACCCAACACCCCACACAGCATCCCATCACACACCCAACACCCCACACAGCATCCCATCACACACCCAACACCCCACACAGTGTCCCATCACCCACCCAACACCCCACACAGCATCCATCACCCTTCCAACACCCCACACAGCATCCATCACCCTTCCAACACCCCACACAGCATCCATCACCCACCCAACACCCTACACAGCATCCATCACCTTTCCAACACCCCGCACACCGTCCCATCACCCACCCAACACCCCACACAGTGTCCCATCACCCACCCAACACCCCATACAGTGTCCCATCACCCACCCACCACCCCACAGAGCGTCCCATCACCCACCCAACACCCTATACAGTGTCCCATCACCCAGCCATCACCCCACACAGCGTCCCATCACCCACCCAACACCCCACACCATCACCCACCCAACACTCCATACAGTGTCCCATCACCCACTCAACACCCCACACAGCGCCCCGTCACCCACCCAACACCCCACACTGCGTCCCGTCACCCACCCAACACCCCACACAGCGTCCCGTCACCCACCCAACACCCCCACACAGCGTCCCGTCACCCACTCAACACCCCACACAGCGTCCCGTCACCCACTCAACACCCCACACAGCGTCCATTACCCACTCAACACCCCACACAGCGTGCCATCACCTAGCCAACACCTCACACAGCGTCCCATCACCCACCCAAGACCCCACACAGTGTCCATTACCCACCCAACACCCCACACAGCATCCATCATGACCCAACACCCCACACAGCATCCCATCACCCACCCAACACCCCAAATAGTGTCCCATCACCCACCCAACACCCCACACAGCGTTCCATCACCCAACCAGCCTTCTCCTGCAGTTCCAGTGTGCCCGTCACCAGGGGGCGCTGTCCGCCACCTTCTCCTGCAGTTCCAGTGTGCCCGTCACCAGGGGGCGCTGTCCGCCGCCTTCTCCTGCAGTTCCAGTGTGGCCGTCACCAGGGGACGCTGTTTGCCGCCTTCTCCTGCAGTTTGAGGGTGGCTGTCACCAGGGAGCGCTGTCTGCCACCTTCTGCTGCAGTTCCAGTGTGGCAATCACCAGGGGTCGCTGTCCACCGCCTTCTCCTGCAGTTCCATTGTGGCCGTCACCAGGGGTCGCTGTCTACCGCCTTCTCCTGCAGTTCCAGTGTGGCCGTCACCAGGGGTCGCTGTCCGACGCATTCTGCTGCAGTTCCAGTGTTGTCGTCACAAGGGGGCGATGTCTGCCGCCTTCACCTGCAGTTCCAGTGTGGCTGTCACCAGGGGGCGTTCTCTGCTACCTTCTGCTGCAGTTCCAGTGTAGTCATCACAAGGGGGCGCTGTCCGCTGCCTTCTCATCCAGTTCCAGTGTGGCCGTCACCAGGGAGCGCTGTCTGCCACCTTCTCCTGCAGTTCCAGTGTGTCCGTCACGAGGGGGCGCTGTCTGCTGCCTTCTCCTGCAGTTCCAGCGTGACAGTCACCAGGGGCCATTACCCACCCAACACCCCACACAGCAACCCATCACCCACTTAACACCCCACACAGCGTCCCATCACCCACCCAACACCCCACACAGTGTCCATCACCCACCTAACACCCCACACAGTGTCCCATCATCACCCCAACACCCCACACAGTGTCCACTACCCACCCAACACCCCACACAGTGTCCATTACCCACCCAACACCCCACACAGTGTCCACTACCCACCCAACACCCCACACAGTGTCCATTACCCACCCAACACCCCACACAGCGTCCACTACCCACCCAACACCCCACACAGTGTCCATTACCCACCCAACACCCCACACAGTGTCCCATCACCCACCCAACACCCCACACAGTGTCCACTACCCAGCCAACACCCCACACAGTGTCCCATCACCCACCTAACACCCCACACAGTGTCCATTACCCACCCCACACAGCGCCCACTACCCACCCAACACCCCACACAGTGTCCCATCACCCAACCCATCACCCCACACAGCGTCCCATCACCCACCCCACACAGTGTCCATTTTCCACCCAACACCCCACACAGTGTCCCATCACCCACAAAACACCCCACACAGTGTCCCATCACCCACCCAACACCCCACACAGCATTCATCACCCACCTAACACCCCACACTGCAGTTCCAGTGTAGCTGTCACCAGGGGGCGCTGTCCGCCGCCTTTTCCTGCAGTTCCAGTGTGGCCGTCACCAGGGGTCGCACACAGTGCTGCCACCACAATTGAACTGCAGGAGAAGGCGGCAGACATTGCCACCTGGTGACGGCCAGTGGAACTGCAAGAGAAGGAGACAGACAGCGACCCCTGGTGACAGCCACACTGGAACTGCTTCAGAAGGCGGCGGACAGCGCTCCCTGGTGACGTCCACACTGGAACTGCAGGAGAAGTCGGCGGACATCGCCACCTGGTGACGGCCTCACTGTAACTGCAGGAGAAGGTGGCGGACAGCGTCCCCTGGTGATAGCCACACTGGAACTGCAGGTGAAGGCAGCAGAGAGTGCTCCCTAGTGACGGACACACTGGAACTGCAGGACAAGGCGGTGGAGAGTGACCCCTGGTGATAGCTACCCTGGAACTGCAGAAGAAGGCGGTGGACAGCCCCTCCTGGTGACGGCTACACTGGAACTGCAGGAGAAGCTGGCGGACAGCGACCCCTTGTGACGGCCACACTGGAACTGCAGGACAAGGTGGCGGACAGCGCTCCCTGGTGACAGCCACACTGGGACTGCAGGAGAAGATGGCGAACAGCGCCCCCTAGTGATAACCACAATGGAACTGCAGGAGAAGGCAGCGGACATCGCCCTCTTGTGACGGCCACACTGGAACTGCATCAAAAGGCGACAGAGAGCACCCCCTGGTGACGGCCACAATGGAACTGCAGGAGAAGGTGGCAGACAACGCCCCCTGGTGACTGTCACGCTGGAACTGCAGGAGAAGGTGGCAGATAGCGCTTCCTGGTGACAGCCAAACTGGAACTGCAGGTGAAGGCGGCGGATAGCGCCTCCTGGTGATGATCACACTGGAACTGCAAGTGAAGGAGGCGAACAGCGACTCCTTTTGACGGCCACACAGGAACTGCAGCAAAAGGCGACGGAGGGCTACCCCTGGTGATAGCTACACTAGAACTGCAGGTGAAGGCGGCGGACAGCGCCCCTTGGTGATGGCCACACTGGAACTGCAGGGAAGGCGGCGGACAGCGACCCCTGGTGGAGGTCTGCCGCCTTCACCTGCAGTTCCAGTGTGGCCATCACCAGGGGGCGCTGTCCGCCGCCTTCACCTGCAGTTCCAGTGTGGCTGTCACCAGGGTCGCTCTCCGCCGCCTTCTCCTGCAGTTCCACTGTGTTTGTCACCAGGGGGCGCTGTCTGCCGCCTTCTGCTGCAGTTCTAGTGTGGCTGTCACCAGGGGGCGCTGTCTGCCGCCTTCTCCTGCAGTTCCAGTGTGGCTGTCACCAGGGGTCGCTGTCCGCCTCCTTCTCTTGCAGGTCCACTGGCCGTCACCAGTAGGCGCTGTCTTCCGCCTTCTCCTGCACTTCAACTGTGGCGGCAGCACTGTGTGCGACCTCTGGTGACGGCCACACTGGAACTGCAGGAGAAGGCGGCAGACAGCACCTCCTGGTGATGGTCACACTGGAACTGCAAGTGAAGGCAGCAGACAGCGCCCCCTGGTGATGGTCACACTGGAACTGCAGCAAAAGGCAGCGGAGAGCGACCCCTGGTGATAGCTACACTGGAACTGCAGGAGAAGGTGGCAAACAGCGCCCCCAGGTGACGGTCACGCTGGAACTGCAGCAAATGGCAGAGGATAGCGCCCCCTGGTGACAGCCACACTGGAACTGCAGGTGAAGGCGGCAGACATCGCCCCCTGGTGTTGGCCACACTGGAACTGTAGCAGAATGCGTCAGACAGCGACCCCTGGTGACGGCCACACTGGAACTGCAACAAAAGGCGACGGACAGCAACCCCTGGTGATAGCCACAATGGAACTGCAGGAGAAGGCGGTAGACAGCGACCCCTGGTGACGGCCACAATGGAACTGCAGGAGAAGGCGGCGGACAGCGACCCCTGGTGGAGGTCTGCTGCCTTCTCCTACAGTTCCAGTGTGGCTGTCACCAGGGATCGCTGTCCGCCACTTTCTCCTGCAGTTCCACTGTGGCCGTCACCAGGGGGCGTTGTCAGTCGTCTTCTCCTGCAGTTCCAGTGTGGCCGTCACCAGGGGGCATTGTCCACCGCGGCAAAGAGCGACCCCTGGTGACGGCCACACTGGAACTGCATGAGAAGGCGGCGAACAGCGATCCCTTGTGACGGCCACACTGGAACTGCAGCAGGAGGCAGCAGACAGCGCCTCCTGGTGATGGTCACACTGGAACTGCAAGTGAAGGCGCCAGACAGCAACCCCTTGTGACGACCACATTGGAACTGCAGGAAAAGGCGGCTGAGAGTGACCCCTGGTGATAGCTACACTGGAACTGCAGGAGAAGGTGTCAGACAGCGCCCCCAGGTGACGGCCACACTGGAACTGCAGCAAATGGCAGAGGATAGCGCCCCCTGGTGACGGCCACACTGGAACTGCAGGAGAAGGTGGTAGAGAGCGCCCCCTGGTGACAGCCACACTGGAACTGCAGGTGAAGGTGGCAGACAGCGCTCCCTGGTGACGGCCACACTGGAACTGCAGCAAAAGGCGACGGAGAGCAACCCCTGGTAACGGCCACTCTGGAACTGCAGGAGAAGGCGGCAGACAGCGCTCCCTGGTGACAGCCACAATGGAACTGCAGGAGAAGGCAGCAGACCTCCACCAGGGGGCACTGTTCGCCGCCTTCTGCTGCAGTTCTAGTGTAGCTATCAGAAGGGGTCGTTCTCCGCCGCCTTCTCCTGCAGTTCCAGTGTTAATGATTTCCGGTTTATTCACTGCTCTTCCGGCGCTCGGCAATCTCCGGCGGCCGGTTGCAGAGTTCGGCTGTGACAGCAGGGTTCACCCTCGGTCATAGTCTGAGCTATGACTTGGGGTGAACCCTGACTGTCATAGTCAGTTGTCAGCCTGCAATCACTCTGCATAGACGTGTGTGTCTATGGAGAGTGATGTAGCAGTGCTGAAATTGTGTTTTGGGACGACGTCGGACGGAAGAGGATTTATAATAAAGATGGAGTCTCTAAGTGTCTTTTTTGTTTTATTTCTAATCAAATATTTTTTCTGTGTGTTGTGTTTTTTTTTTACAAAATTGACTAGAAATTCATGGCGGTCATGTCTAGTATTGGCGTGATCCCCAATGAATTTCGGGCTTAGGGCCAGCTGATAACACAAAGCTGGCCCTAACCCCTTTATTACCCAGTGAGCCACCGCACCAGGGCCCTGGGCGCCAAAGGATGGCGCTTCAATGATCTTCTGGGATGGCTGCGGGCTGCAATTCGCAGCGGGGGGTTCCCAGAAAGCTTAGGCCTCCCTGCGCTGCGGTTTCCAGCCCCCTTATACATTTGGACATGAAATGTGGGCGTCTGAGCCCCTCCTGGGGTGGAGCTTCTATTACTGATAGGTTAGAGGTCAGAGCCGGCGGTTTTTGATCATGTGACTTGTTCTCGGACCCTCCGCTGGCTGACGTCAGTAATATCTCTCTATGTCTTTGGATATCTTCTCTGAGGGAGCCTGTGAAGTCTCTGCTTGTGGAGGCAGCCATGTCACCGATGAAGGGGCTGAGGGTCACCTTCTTCACAGGCAGAGTAAGGAATGGGATGACGTCAGAACGTAGAAGTGGGGGAACTGCAGAAAAGTTTCCACCTGGAAGAGAAAATGTGATGATGATGAAAGACAATTCCATAATCCTGCAGCTCAGTCCTGAAGACTGTAAAGAATATGACGACCACAGGCCTGATGGGGCCGGGAGTCTTCTGGAGACCACGCCATGTACAATGTCTGCTGTGCAGAGGGGGAGGGAAGCTATTTCAGGAGCTATCGGCTATGTTATCAGCAACATTACATCCCATGTCATCAACACGGTGATGGTCGCACGTCTGACAAGACCAGGGGCCAGGAGCCTTCTGGAGAAGACACCATATATGATATCAGCTGTGCAGATCGGGAGGGGAGTGTCACGGGGTGGTATAGCAGATAGGGAATCTGGAAGCAGGATGGTAAGATGGCTAAGGGTATTCAGGGAGCTAGTATGACCCTTAGACTGGGAGCCCCTGGCTCACTCTGCTCCCAGAGGTACCTCAGATGGTGAGGAGGTCTGGGTCAGCACCCTAGCCCTATGCTTCTGATAAGCCCCTACCGCCACCCATGGACCAGGAAAACACAACAACTCCTAAGGAAGGGAACAGCAGTAGCACCAGCACACACGTCTTCACTGCACGGGGTCCTAGTAGAGACTGAACTCTATCTGCTCCACCCGGTGGAGGGAAGTGGAACTCTTAAAGGCTGAGGGAGTAGAGATCTGAATGCTCTGACACACACCCCCACCTCCACCTCCACCTGCAGAAATGCACAGCAACTTTCTGAAGAGTAACACTCAATGTGCCAAAGGAAATTAACAAAGATATAAAGCACAGCAGCTACACATATCGACTGCAAAGCAGTCAACACGTGACAGGGATCCACTTCAGGAGCTATCGGCCATGTTATCAGCGACATTACATCCCCAGTCATCAACAGAGGGGTGGTCGCAGACAGTGCCGGCCTTATGTTGAATGGTGCCCTGTGCGAATTTGCCTTATGGCGCCCCCACGCCATTACTTACTCAGAACACATGAGCATACATGTTTGTACATGATCTATTCATGGTCTTCAAGGAGAGCAGGGAGGGGCGTTGCTATGCTAGGGTCAGAAAAAATCAGGGACCCAAGACCTATACCCTCTCCCACCTGTCATTACCAACCCTCCCATATATAGAGGTGTTATCAGTCATTGTACAGGAGGAGGTGAGCTGTGATATCACCTATTGTGAATGGTGGATCCTGTGTTATCTACTGTATATAGAGGTGTTATCAGTCATTGTACAGGAGGAGGTGAGCTGTGATATCACCTATTGTGAATGGTGGATCCTGTGTTATCTACTGTATATAGAGGTGTTATCAGTCATTGTACAGGAGGAGGTGAGCTGTGATATCACCTATTGTGAATGGTGGATCCTGTGTTATCTACTGTATATAGAGGTGTTATCAGTCATTGTACAGGAGGAGGTGAGCTGTGATATCACCTATTGTGAATGGTGGATCCTGTGTTATCTACTGTATATAGAGGTGTTATCAGTCATTGTACAGGAGGAGGTGAGCTGTGATATCACCTATTGTGAATGGTGGATCCTGTGTTATCTACTGTATATAGATGTGTTATCAGTCATTGTACAGGAGGAGGTGAGCTGTGATATCACCTATTGTGAATGGTGGATCCTGTGTTATCTACTGTATATAGAGTGTGTTATCAGTCATTGTACAGGAGGGGTGAGCTGTGATATCACCTATTTGAATGGTGGATCCTGTGTTATCTACTGTAATAGAGGTGTTATCAGTCATTGTACAGGAGGAGGTGAGCTGTGATATCACCTATTGTGAATGGTGGATCCTGTGTTATCTACTGTATATAGAGGTGTTATAGTCATTGTACAGAGGAGGTGAGCTGTGATATCACTATATGTGAATGGTGAATCTGTGTTATCTACGTGATAGAGAGTGTTATCAGTCATTGTACAGGAGGAGGTGAGCTGTGATTATCACTATTGTGAGGTGGATCCTGTGTTATCTACTGTATATAATGGTATTGATCCGTTCATTGTAAAGAGGTGTGAGCTGTGATATCACTATTGGTGAATGGTGGACCCTGTGTTATCTACTGTATATAGATGTGTTATCAGTCATTGTACAGGAGGAGGTGAGCTGTGATATCACCTATTGTGAATGGTGGATCCTGTGTTATCTACTGTATATAGAGGTGTTATCCAGTCATGTACAGGGAGGTGACTTGTGATGTATCCTATTGTTAATGGTGTTCATAGGTTATCTACTGTATCATGAAGGAGGAGTTATCAGTCATTAAGGAATGTGGAGGTGAGTCTGTGAATATTACATTTGTGAATGGTGGACTGGTACTACTGTGATATCAGAGTGTTGTAATGTGACAGTGTAGTGTAGCTGTGATATACGGCTATGTAATGAGGATCTGTGATAGTCTGATGTATATAGCGTTATGACATTGATCGGACGGATGTTATACTGTATATAATGTTTTGAGTCATGGTAAGGATGCATGTGTATCACCTATTAGTGATGGTGGATACAGGACTACTGATGATGTGTTATCATCACTGACAGTGAAGGTGATCCTGTGTATCACTATTATGAATGAGTGTATCAGCCATTGTACGACGAGTATATAGAGTTTATCAGTCGAATGGGTCGGTTGATTAGCTGTATATAACGTTATAGTAATGGTGACTGAGGATTGACTGTGATATACACCTTGTGAATGGTGGATCTGTATCACTGTATGAGAGGTGTATATCAGCTATTGTAATGGAGGATCTGTGTATCACTATTGTGAATGGTGTTTGTATTGTACTGTAATAGGAGTAGTGTTATCAGTCATTGTAAGAGGAGGATGAGCTGTGTATCACTTATAAGGTGGATTGTTATCTTACGAGAGGTGGCTTATCAGTATGTTACGGAGGAGGTGAGCCTGTGTATTACTATTGTGATGGTGAGATCTGTGTTATCATCTATATGTAAGGTTGAGTAGTCTGTAGAACTAGTGATGTGAATCCCTTGTGAATGTATGTATCCAGGTGTTATCATATTTAGAGAGGATGATGCTGTCATATACCATTGGAAGGGGATGCCTGTGTATACTCGTATTAGAATGGTGGATCCTGTTTATCACTGTAAGAGGAGGGTGTTATCATCATTGTACTGGAGGAGGTGAGCTTGATATCACTATTGTGATGGTGGATCTTGTTACTACTGTAGGATAGAGGTGTTAATCAGTCATTGAGTCAGGAGGAGTTGAGCTTGATATTCATCCCTATTGTAGAGTGAATGGTGGATCCATATGTGTTATTCTACTGTATATAGAGGTGTTATCAGTCATTGTACAGGAGGAGGTGAGCTGTGATATCATCTATTGTGAATGGTGGATCCTGTGTTATCTACGTACTTATAGAGGTGTTATCAGTCATTGTACAGGAGGAGGTGAGCTGTGATATCACCTATTGTGAATGGTGGATCCTGTGTTATCTACTGTTATAGAGGTGTTATCAGTCATTGTACAGGAGGAGGTGAGCTGTGATATCACCTATTGTGAATGGTGGATCCTGTGTTATCTACTGTATATAGAGGTGTTATCAGTCATTGTACAGGAGGAGGTGAGCTGTGATATCACCTATTGTAATGGTGGATCCTGTGTTATCTACTGTATATAGAGGTGTTATCAGTCATTGTACAGGGGGAGGTGAGCTGTGATATCACCTATTGTGAATGGTGGATCCTGTGTTATCTACTGTATATAGAGGTGTTATCAGTCATTACAGGAGTGGATGCTGTAATCTGATTGTGAATGGTGATCCGTGTATACTGTATAAGGTTATCTCATTGTACAGAGAGTAGCGTGATATCCTTGGAATGTGATCTGTACTACTATTAGAGGTTATCATCATTACGGAGAGTGACTGTGATATCACTATTTGATGGGATCCTGTGTTATCACTGTATAGGTTACAGTCTACAGGAGAGGTACGTAATCCCATTGTGATGTGGATCTGTTTTTACTGTAAAGAGGTGTTATCAGCATTGTACAGGAGAGGTGCTTGACACTATGAATGTGCTGTATCTACGTATAAGTTATCAGCATGTACAGAGAGGGACTTATATCTTGTGATGGTGATCTGTTACTACGTATAAGAGGTTATCAGTCTGTACAGGGGGGTGCGTGAATCCATTGTGAATGTGGATCTGTGTATTACTGTTAAAGGTTTATCAGTCATGTACAGGGAGGTGAGCTGTGAATCCCTATTGTGAATGGTGGATCCTGTTTCTACTTATATAGAGGTTCAGTCATTGTACGGAGTAGCTGTGATATCCTATTGAATGTGGTCCGTGTTACACTGTTATAGAGGGTATCATCATTGACAAGAGTAGCTGTGATATCACATTGTGATGTGGATCGTGTACTACGTATATAGTGTTATCATCATTGTACAGAGGAGTGAGCGTGAATCACTATTGTAATGTGGATCCTGTGTTCTATGTATATAGAGTTTTCATCATTGTACAGAGAGGAGCTGTGATATCACCTATTGTGAATGGTGGATCCTGTGTTATCTACTGTATATAGAGGTGTTATCAGTCATTGTACAGGAGGAGGTGAGCTGTGATATCACCTATTGTGAATGGTGGATCCTGTGTTATCTACTGTATATAGAGTGTTATCAGTCATTGTACAGGAGGAGGTGAGCTGTGATATCACCTATTGTGAATGGTGGATCCTGTGTTATCTACTGTATATAGAGGTGTTATCAGTCATTGTACAGGAGGAGGTGAGCTGTGATATCACCTATTGTGAATGGTGGATCCTGTGTTATCTACTGTATATAGAGGTGTTATCAGTCATTGTACAGGAGGAGGTGAGCTGTGATATCACCTATTGTGAATGGTGGATCCTGTGTTATCTACTGTATATAGAGGTGTTATCAGTCATTGTACAGGAGGAGGTGAGCTGTGATATCACCTATTGTGAATGGTGGATCTGTGTTATCTACTGTATATAGAGTGTGTTATCAGTCATTGTACAGGAGGAGGTGAGCTGTGAATCACCTATTGTGAATGGTGGATCCTGTGTTATCTACTGTATATAGAGGTGTTATCAGTCATTGTACAGGAGGAGGTGAGCGTGATATCACCTATTGTGAATGGTGGATCCTGTGTTATCTACTGTATATAGAGGTGTTATCAGTCATTGTACAGGAGGAGGTGAGCTGTGATATCACCTATTGTGAATGGTGGATCCTGTGTTATCTACTGTATATAGAGGTGTTATCAGTCATTGTACAGGAGGAGGTGAGCTGTGATATCACCTATTGTGAATGGTGGATCCTGTGTTATCTACTGTATATAGAGGTGTTATCAGTCATTGTACAGGAGGAGGTGAGCTGTGATATCACCTATTGTGAATGGTGGATCCTGTGTTATCTACTGTATATAGAGGTGTTATCAGTCATTGTACAGGAGGAGGTGAGCTGTGATATCACCTATTGTGAATGGTGGATCCTGTGTTATCTACTGTATATAGAGGTGTTATCAGTCATTGTACAGGAGGAGGTGAGCTGTGATATCACCTATTATGAATGGTGGATCCTGTGTTATCTACTGTGTATAGAGGTGTTATCAGTCATTGTACAGGAGGAGGTGAGCTGTGATATCATCTATTGTGAATGGTGGATTCTGTGTTATCTACTGTATATAGAGGTGTTATCAGTCATTGTACAGGAGGAGGAGGTGAGCTGTGATATCACCTATTGTGAATGGTGGATCCTGTGTTATCTACTGTATATAGAGGTGTTATCAGTCATTGTACAGGAGGAGGTCAGCAGTGATATCGCCTATTGTGAATGGTGGATCCTGTGTTATCTACTGTAATATAGATGTGTTTATCAGTCATTGTACAGGAGGAGGTGAGCTGTGACATCACCTATTGTGAATGGTGGATCCTGTGTTATCTACTGTATATAGAGGTGTCATCAGTCATTGTACAGGAGGAGGAGGTGAGCTGTGATATCACCTATTGTGAATGGTGGATCCTGTGTTATCTACTGTATATAGAGTGTTATCAGTCATTGTACAGGAGGAGGTGAGCTGTGATATCACCTATTGTGAATGGTGGATCCTATGTTATCTACTGTATATAGAGGTTTATCAGTCATTGTACAGGAGGAGGTGAGCTGTGAACTCACCTATTGTGAATGGTGGATCCTGTGTTATCTACTGTATACAGAGGTGTTATCAGTCATTGTACAGGAGGAGGTCACCTATTGTGAATGGTGGATCCTGTGTTATCTACTGTATATAGAGGTGTTATCAGTCATTGTACAGGAGGAGGTGAGCTGTGAATCACCTATTGTGAATGGTGGATCCTGTGTTATCTACTGTATATAGAGGTGTTATCAGTCATTGTACAGGAGGAGGTGAGCTGTGATATCACCTATTGTGAATGGTGAATCCTGTGTTATCTACTGTATAAGAGGTGTTATCAGTCATTGTACAGGAGGAGGTGAGCAGTGATATCACCTATTGTGAATGGTGGATCCTGTGTTATCTACTGTATATAGAGGTGTTATCAGTTATTGTACAGGAGAGGAGGTGAGCTGTGATATCATCTATTGTGAATGGTGGATCCTGTGTTATCTACTGTATATATAGAGTGTTATCAGTCATTGTACAGGAGAGAGGAGGTGAGCTGTGATATCACCTATTGTGAATGGTGGATCCTGTGTTATTTACTGTATATAGAGGTGTTATCAGTCATTGTACAGGAGGAGAGGTGAGCTGTGATATCATCTATTGTGAATGGTGGATCCTGTGTTATCTACTGTATATAGAGGTGTTATCAGTCATTGTACAGGAGGAGAGGTGAGCTGTGACATCATCTATTGTGAATGGTGGATCCTGTGTTATCTACTGTATATAGAGGTGTTATCAGTCATTGTACAGGAGGAGGTGAGCTGTGATATCACCTATTGTGAATGGTGGATCCTGTGTTATCTACTGTATATAGAGGAGTTATCAGTCATTGTACAGGAGAGGTGAGCTGTGATATCATCTATTGTGAATGGTGGATCCTGTGTTATCTACTGTATATAGAGGTGTTATCAGTCATTGTACAGGAGGAGGTGAGCTGTGATAGCACCTATTGTGAATGGTGGATCCTGTGTTATCTACTGTATATAGAGGTGTTATCAGTCATTGTACAGAGGAGGAGGTCAGCAGTGATATCGCCTATTGTGAATGGTGGATCCTGTGTTATCTACTGTATATAGATGTGTTATCAGTCATTGTACAGGAGGAGGTGAGCTGTGACATCACCTATTGTGAATGGTGGATCCTGTGTTATCTACTGTATATAGAGGTGTTATCAGTCATTGTACAGGAGGAGGTGAGCTGTGATATCACCTATTGTGAATGGTGGATCCTGTGTTATCTACTGTATATAGAGGTGTTATCAGTCATTGTACAGGAGGAGGTGAGCAGTGATATCATCTATTGTGAATGGTGGATCCTGTGTTATCTACTGTATATAGAGGTGTTATCAGTTATTGTACAGGAGGAGGAGGTGAGCTGTGATATCATCTATTGTGAATGGTGGATCCTGTGTTATCTACTGTATATAGAGGTGTTATCAGTCATTGTACAGGAGGAGGAAGTGAGCTGTGATATCACCTATTGTGAATGGTGGATCCTGTGTTATTTACTGTATATAGAGGTGTTATCAGTCATTGTACAGGAGGAGGAGGTGAGCTGTGATATCATCTATTGTGAATGGTGGATCCTGTGTTATCTACTGTATATAGAGGTGTTATCAGTCATTGTACAGGAGGAGGAGGTGAGCTGTGACATCATCTATTGTGAATGGTGGATCCTGTGTTATCTACTGTATATAGAGGTGTTATCAGTCATTGTACAGGAGGAGGTGAGCTGTGATATCACCTATTGTGAATGGTGGATCCTGTGTTATCTACTGTATATAGAGGAGTTATCAGTCATTGTACAGGAGGAGGTGAGCTGTGATATCATCTATTGTGAATGGTGGATCCTGTGTTATCTACTGTATATAGAGGTGTTATCAGTCATTGTACAGGAGGAGGTGAGCTGTGATATCACCTATTGTGAATGGTGGATCCTGTGTTATCTACTGTATATAGAGGTGTTATCAGTCATTGTACAGGAGGAGGTCAGCAGTGATATCGCCTATTGTGAATGGTGGATCCTATGTTATCTACTGTATATAGATGTGTTATCAGTCATTGTACAGGAGGAGGAGGTGAGCTGTGACATCATCTATTGTGAATGGTGGATCCTGTTTTATCTGCTGTATATAGAGGTGTTATCAGTCATTGTACAGGAGGAGGAGGTGAGCTGTGACATCATCTATTGTGAATGGTGGATCCTGTTTTATCTGCTGTATATAGAGGTGTTGACTCTTAAATAATGCAGCATTTCAAATAAGAACATACTCCAAAAGCTTCTGGGGACCGAGACAGATAGGAGAGTAGCAAGAAAGGCTAGTCCCTGGTGAATTCACCCCATTTGCGTGTATACGGAGAGACCGGTCACTCAAGGCAGTCAGCAGGGAGAAGCCTTCAGGGAACAGACTTTCTGACTAGTCTCCAGCAAGATTTGATCCCTGACAGAACCCCCCCATAGTATTCCACATAGTATATTGCACCCCCAAATTCCTCCATATATTATGCACCCCAATAGACCTCCATATAATATAATGCACCCCCATAGTCCTCAATATAGAATAATGCACCACCACAGTCCTACATATAGTATACTAGATGGCGGCCCGATTCTAAAGAATCGGGTAGTCTAGAATCCATATATAGTTTATTTACTAATAGTTAGGGGAGTGCGGTGAAATTAATTGTGTGTATACAGGTGGCTCAGTGGGTAGCAGAGTATACGGTTGCTCAGTGGTTAGCACTGCGCGGTGGCTCAGTGGTTAGCACTGCGCGGTGGCTCAGTGGTTAGCACTGCGCGGTGGCTCAGTGGTTAGCACTGCGCGGTGGCTCAGTGGTTAGCACTGGGTGGTGGCTCAGTGGTTAGCACTGCGCGGTGGCTGAGTGGTTAGCAGTGAGTGCGGTGGCTCAGTGGTTAGCAGTGAGTGCGTGGGCAGAGTGGTCAGCGCAGCGCCGTCGTGGGCAGAGTGTGTCAGCACAGCGCCGTGGGCAGAGTGGTCAGCACAGCACCGTGGGCAGAGTGGGCAGCGCAGTGCCGTGGGCAGGGTGGTCAGCGCAGCGCCGTGGGCAGGGTGGTCAGCGGTGGGGGGGACGGACACACACACACAGACACACACTCCGATATATTTACCACCGTCCCTGCTTCTTCCCTGCCACCTGCGTCTTCCTGAGTCCTCTGTTCTGCCGACATGTCGCCGCACCCAGGACTGGATCCAATATTGCGTCCGGGAACTCTCGGTGGCCCGATTCTAACGCATCGGGTATTTTAGAATATAGAAATAGAGATTGCATGGGGAAGGCGGTGAGGGCTAAATTGGGAGGAACTTTGAAGAAGGAGCGGCCGGTGAAGAACGGCGTGGCAGGGGGGAGGAGGGAGGACAGAACAGCAGGGGGGAGGAGGATGGAGGACAGAGGAGGTAGCGGCGGGGTGTGGGAGGATGTAGCAGCACAGGCAGGGGGAGGAAGGAACGGCAGGGGGAGGATGGAGCACAGAGCGGAAGGGGGAGGAGGACGGAGGATGAAGCGCGGGGTGGGGGAGGATGGAGCAGCACAGGCAGGGGGAGGACAGAGGATGGAGTGGCAGAGGGGAGGAGGACAAAGGAAGGAGGAGGAAGCGTTGCGGTGGGGGAGGATGGAGCGGCACAGGCAGGGGGAGGATGAAGCACAGAGCGGCGGGGGGGGGGTGGAGGACAGGATGAATCGGCGGGGTGGGAGAGAACGGAGCAGCATAGGCAGGGGGAGGACGGAGGATAGAGTGGCGGAGGTGAGGAAGGCAAAGGAAAGAGGAGGAAGCGGTGGGGTGGGGGAGGATGGAGTGACACAGGCAGGGGGAGGACGAAGCGGCATGGGGAGGACTAAGCACAGAGTGGCGAGAGGGAGGAGGGTGTAGGATGAAGCAGCGAGGTGGGGGAGGACGAAGCAGCACGGGCAGGGGGAGGACGGGGGATGGAGTGGCGGAGGTGAAGAGGACAAAGGAAGGAGGAGGAAGCGGTGGGGGAGGATGGAGCGGCACAGGCAGGGGGAGGACGGAGCGGCACAGGCAGGGGGAGGACGGAACGACAGGGGGAGGACAGAGCGGCAGGGGGAGAACAGAGCGGCAGGAGGAGGACAGAGGACGAAGCGGTGGGGTGGAGGAGGATGGAGCAGCCCAGGCAGGGGGAGGATGGAGTGGTGGAGAGGAGGCGGACAAAGGAAGGAGGAGGAAGCGATGGAGGAGGATGGAATGGTACAGGCAGGGGGAGGACGGAGCACAGAACGGTGGGAGGAGGATGATGGAGGACAAAGCGGCGGGGTGAGGGAGGATGGAGCACTGTAAGGCAGCTTAGTGGTTAGCAGTGCGCGGTGGCTCAGTGGTTAGCACTGCGCGGTGGCTCAGTGGTTAGCACTGCGCGGTGGCTCAGTAGTTAGCACTGCGCGGTGGCTCAGTGGTTAGCACTGCGCGGTGGCTCAGTGGTTAGCACTGTGCGGTGGCTCAGTGGTTAGCAGCGAGTGCGGTGGGCACAGTGGTCAGCGCAGCTGCGCTGTGTGGGCAGGGTGGTCAGTGCAGCGGGGCTGTGTGGGCAGGGTGGTGAGCGCAGCGGCGCTGTGTGGGCAGGGTGGTCAGCGCAGCGGCGCTGTGTGGGCAGAGTGGTCAGCGCAGCGGCGCTGTGTGGGCAGAGTGGTCAGCGCAGGGCAGAGTGGTCAGCGGTGGGGCGGACGGACACACACTCCGATATACTTACCACCGGCTCTGCTTCTTCCCTGGCGCCTGCGTCTTCCTGAGTCCCGACATGTCGCTGCACCCAGGACTGGATCCAATATGGCGTCCGGGAACTCTCGCGAGACTTCCCGGACACCGTATTGGATCCAGTTCTCCAGGGGCGGCGACATGTCGGCGGTGGAGAAGACGGAGGAGAGGTGGTAAGTATAGGCGACTGTGTGTGCGTGTGTGTATGTGTTAGGGGCTGCCATAAGCGTAGCGGGCTCTATGAGTCCCGGCTCCCGCTTACGGCCGCCATCTTGGCTCACCCTGAGCGGGTGTAGCTCTGCCGGACGTTGGGACAAAGTGACTGATGTGAGCTCACAAATCCTTCCGGCTTTTATATACAAGATTGCACACCCACAGACCTCCATATAGGATAATGCACCCCCACATTTCTCCATATAGAATAATGCACCCACACAGTTCTCTATCTAGAATGCACACCCAAAGTCCTCCATTTAGTATAATGCACGCCACAGTCCTCCGTATAGTATATTGCACACTTAAAGCATGACATATAGTACAATACACCCCCACATTCCTCCATATAGTATAATGCTCCGCTCCGTACACCTCGTACACACACGGCTCTGCTTGGTACACCTCGTACACACTTGGCTCCACTCCATACACCTCGTACACATTCGGCTCCGCTCCGTACACACGCGGCTCTGCTCCATACACCTCGTACACACTCGGCTCCACTCCATACACCTCCTACACACTCGCCTCCAATCCATACACCTCGTACACATTCGGCTCCGCTCCATACACCTCGTACACATTCGGCTCCGCTCCGTACACCTCGTACACACACGGCTCCGCTCCGTACACCTCGTACACACGTGGCTCCGCTCCATACACCTCGTACACACACGGCTCTGCTTGGTACACCTCGTACAAACTCGGCTCCACTCTGGAAACACACGGCTCTGCACACCTCGTACACGTGGCTCAGCTCCGTACACACGTTACTCTGCTCAGTACACCTCATACACACTCAGCTCCGCTCCGTACACACTCGGCTCCGCTCTGTACACCTCGTGCACACTTGGCTCCGCTCCGTACTCCTCGTGCACACTCGGCTCCGCTCCGTACACCTCGTACACACTCGGCTCTGCTCCGTACACCTTGTACACACTCGGCTCTGCTCCGTACACCTCGTACACACTCGGCTCTGCTCCGTACACCTCGTACACACTCGGCTCTGCTCCGTACACCTCGTACACACTCGGCTCTGCTCCGTACACCTCGTACACACTCGGCTCTGCTCCGTACACCTCGTACACACTCGGCTCCACTCTGGAAACACACGGCTCCACTCTGGAAACACACGGCTCCGCACATAACATACACGTGGCTCAGCTCCGTACACACGTTACTCTGCTCAGTACACCTCATACACACTCAGCTCCACTCTGTACACACGCGGCTCCGCTCTGTACACCTCGTACAGATACAGCTCCGCTCCATACACCTCGTACACATGCGGCTCCACTCCGTACACCTCCTACACACACGGCACTGCTCCATACACCTCGTACACACGCGGCATTGCTCCGTACACCTCGTGCACATGCGGCATTGCTCGTACACACTCGGCTCTGCTCCATACACCTAGTACACACTGGGCTCCGCTCTGTACACCTCGTACACACGTCTCCGCTCCGTACACCTCATACACACGCGGCTCTGCTCCGTACACCACGTACACACGCGACTCCGCTCCGTACACCACGTACACACGCGTCTCTGCTCCGTACACCTCGTACACACTCGGCTCCGCTCTGTACACCTCGTACACACTCGGCTCAGCTCCGTACACCTCGTACACACTCGGCTCAGCTCCGTACACCTCGTACACACTCGGCTCAGCTCCGTACACCTAGTACACACTCGGCTCAGCTCCGTACACCTAGTACACACTCGGCTCAGCTCCGTACACCTAGTACACACTGGGCTCCGCTCTGTACACCTTGTACACACGTCTCCGCTCCGTGCACCCCGTACACACGCGGCTCTGCTCCGTACACACGCGGCTCCGCTCCGTACACCACGTACACACACGTCTCCGCTCCGTACACCTCATACACACTCGGCTCCGCTCCGTACACCTCGTGCACATGCGACTCCGCTTCATACACCTCATACACACTCGGCTCCGCTCCGAACACCTCATACACACTCAGCTCCATACACCTTGTACACACTCGGCTCCACTCCTTACACCTCATACACACGCAGCTCTGCTACATTCACACTATACATTCCTCTTGATCCCACATCCATATCTTCACCTCTTCACTTCCTGCTTGGTGGAAGCTGCCCTGCATACTCGGAGATGCTGATCATGTGATCCCTGACTCCTCCCCCTTCATTGACATCATCACAGGTCCTGTAAGCACAGGCCTGTGCAGCTCCACAGGTGGGCTCACACTGCAGGGTGGGGGGGGATAACGCGGCGGCAGCGGCCAGGACTATAGTAGAGAGAGTGGCATCAGCAGGGAGCCCGCGCTACCACTGGGCGCCCCTGCGGATGCCGTCCTCTGTCTACTAGCAGCCGCACAGATCTAGCAAAGCCCCTGGGAGCGGGAGCAGGGCAGCAAATAACAATGACAGCTGTCTCCCTGCGGCGCCCCCTGGAGCGTGGCGCCCTGTGCGGCCGCACGACTCGCACATGCCAAAGGCCGGCCCTGGTCGCAGACCTGACCGGAGAAGATGCCATATACGATGTCAGCTGTGCAGGTGGGGGGGAGCCGCTTCAGGATCTATCTACACATTATCAGCCACATCACATCCCCACAATATTCAACATGGGGACGGTTGATGGAGTTTTTTAAATAAATTTTGGAACACATTCTGAGCTACAATCCACGTCAAGTGCTGACAATGTGTTTCCCATTGATTTAAACTAGAGAAATCACACTGATAAGCACACTGGGTGTTTGTACGGCGACGTCCACGCCATAGAAATAAAGAAATACCATGGAGCGGTGATCAGAGGTTGCACCTTTGCTTTGCAGCGTTGGGATGTGGGTTCAAATCCCACTAAGGACAATCAGGAGTTTGTAGTATTGGAAGGACCAGGTCCCCGGTGCAACTTGGGACTTCCACCTTAGAAAGTTATGAGGCCTCCTCTGTTTCTGTGGTTTGGGATGAGTCCTGCCTGAGCCTGAACCCACCGCTTCTTCTCCCTCTCTAAACTGACAATGAGGTCCTTCTGCGGAGTCCCTGTTTCTCCTATGGCCCCTGGTCCTGTGCTTGGTCAGTTTTAGCGTCTCTTACTTGTTCTCCTCAGGGCTGAACTCATCTTGAGTCTTCCGGGCTTTTGCTGTAGCACAAAATGCTGGCGGCTTCGGACTCCGGTGTCCGGGTGTACTAAAGTAATAACCGGTTCCCTTTTCTTAGCTCCCTTCTTTCTCCACTTGCCTCCGACCCTTTCCCTAGGGTGCGCACAGCAGTCAGTGATCCCTGGTCCTGGACCTGGATCCTTCCCAGCGACAAGCTCCTCACTCCAGCTCTCTCCAGCTCTAACTCGAACTAACTCTTGGGACTGACTAACTCCTCCCCTCAGGCCTGGATCTTTTAAAGGGGAACTGACTTAAAGCAGCCAGTAGGGCTCCCCTTCAGGTCTGGGGTGGAAGGTGTGATGTGCTGTGCGAACCAAGGTGTAATTCCCTCCTTGCACCGGTGGATCCTGTGGCAATCCCCTGCAGGGTGCCACATTGGCTTAATGTGATGATAGTGTGAAGTGATGGGGAACATTATGCTATTGTTCAACACACAATAAATATGATCTTGATGTCAAAAAAACTTCAAAAAGCATCAACACTGTTGGTGCTGCATACAGAGGCGAAGCGCGATTTAAAACAGCGAAGCGGCGCATTAATTAAATCGTGCATCGCTGATTGGTCGCCGCAGTGGTTCAGAGCTGAATGGTGGGCCTGTGAACAAGAAAACCTACAAATTAGAGCAGAAGTCCATCACCAACCACCAATCGCCCCATAACACTGTAAATGACGTATGGTGACCACTTTCAACCTAGAGAATGGTTGGGTTTTCGGTAGAGAAGAAGGACTTTATGAGGAAATTTTCATTGCACGCCGGGATGTTGAGTCTCATTTGCCCAAGGGACACCCAGATCAAGACCAGGTTTGCAATGTAAATATGTTTTGTTTCTCATGCAACTAAGTAAATAAGCAACCACAAGCGTACCGTGCCTACAGGATTTTTTGTATGAACTTTTACACATCCTTGAAATTTTAATTACCGTATATACTCGTGTATAAGCCGACCCGTGTATAAGCCGACCCCCCTACTTTTGCCCCCAAAACCTGGGAAAATCTATTGACTCGCGTATAAGCCGAGGGTGGACCCCAGCACAGGTATACAGCCCCCAGCAGTGGTATACAGGCCCCAGCAGTATGATATACAGCAGCCCCCAGTGGTATATACAGCAGCCCCAGTGGTATTGCAGCCCCTATATACAGCAGCCCCAGTGGTATTGCAGCCCCAGTGGTGTATACAGCAGCCCCTATATACAGCAGCCCCAGTGGTATTGCAGCCCCAGTGGTATTGCAGCCCCTATATACAGCAGCCCCAGTGGTATTGCAACCCCAGTGGTATTGCAGCCCCTATATACAGCAGCCCCAGTGGTATTGCAGCCCCAGTGGTGTATACAGCAGCCCCTATATACAGCAGCCCCAGTGGTATTGCAGCCCCAGTGGTATTGCAGCCCCTATATACAGCAGCCCCAGTGGTATTGCAGCCCCAGTGGTGTATACAGCAGCCCCTATATACAGCAGCCCCAGTGGTATTGCAGCCCCTATATACAGCAGCCCCAGTGGTATTGCAGCCCCAGTGGTGTATACAGCAGCCCCTATATACAGCAGCCCCAGTGGTATTGCAGCCCCAGTGGTGTATACAGCAGCCCCTATATACAGCAGCCCCAGTGGTATTGCAGCCCCAGTGGTATTGCAGCCCCTATATACAGCAGCCCCAGTGGTATTGCAGCCCCAGTGGTATTGCAGCCCCAGTGGTATTGCAGCCCCTATATACAGCAGCCCCAGTGGTATTGCAGCCCCAGTGGTGTATACAGCAGCCCCTATATACAGCAGCCCCAGTGGTATTGCAGCCCCAGTGGTATTGCAGCCCCTATATACAGCAGCCCCAGTGGTATTGCAGCCCCAGTGGTGTATACAGCCCCAGTGGCAGTATATTGCAGCCCCAGCGGTAGTATACAGCAGCCCCCGTAATGCAGGGCCCCCCCAGCCTGACTCCGGTCACCTGTAAAGGAAACTATACTTATCACAGTGCCGCTGTCTGTCTGCGCCCGCTCGCACCCGCTCGCAGCTGCCGACCGCGATCCTCCATCTTGCCTCTTCTTCCTGTTTCCTGTGCTCGTCGCAGGGAATGACGTCATTGCCTGCGACGAGCACAGAAACAGGAAGAAGACGCAAGATGGAGGATCGCGGTCGGCAGCTGCGAGCGGGTGCGAGCAGGCGCGAGCGGGCGCGGACAGACAGCGGCACTGTGATAAGTATAGTTTCCTTTACAGGTGACCGGAGTCAGGCTGGGGGGGCCCTGCATTACGGGGGCTGCTGTATACCGATGTATACATCGGTATGTACCGATGTATACATCGGTATACAGCACTGACTCGCGTATAAGCCGAGGGGGGTACTTTTCAGCCCAATTTTTGGGCTGAAAAACTCAGCTTATACGCGAGTATATACGGTAAATATTGACCAATAAGCCACAGGACTGGTTGTGGTAAAGACAATCTTATATAAAGTTTATTATCAGCCAATGGTGGAAGGACTAAGGGCCGTAGTGACTATATTTTTCAAATTTTCCTTAGTTTTTATAATTTTTAATTTTTGAGACTCTGTTAATTATCTACTGTTATTGTTTTTTATGTTTTTTTGTCTGTCAAAAGTGTTTCCTCAGTCCAGGAGTACTGAATTTTACTATGGGGAAATGTGGCACCCCAGAGTCCCGGTTGCAACAATGGGGTTGCCTCCCTCAGGGGGTAATGTTGTGCCTGAAAGCAAGAAGGGGTATCTTCACCGGGTAAGCCCACAGCACACAACACTTTTCCTGACTCCAACCCAGAAGGGGGAGCTTTGCAACCCGAGTTATGGGGAGCTTCCCTATAAATTCTGGCCTGGGCTTGGGGTTGGGAGTTCAGTTCCTAGGAGGACTGTGCAGAGGCCCTGTGGACTGGAGCAGAGTGAGGTCGTCCTGGGACAGATACTAGCAAGCGTGAGGGACACGTAGGTGAGGGTCTAAGGATGGAGAGGAAAAAGCCTGAGGAGTGGAGCCAGTGAGCGGGCTCACCACAGTGCAGAGCGCCAGAAGCGGACATTGGAGTACGTGATTGTGAGGGCATTCGAAGGCCCAGAAGCCAAAACAGGAGGGTGGGAGATTCCAAGTCTCCCGGCCACACCAAAGCAGAGGAGGCAAAGCGGCATCAGAGAGCTCAGGGACAGTAACCAGAGGAGAGGTGCCCAGGAAGGGTGCGAGCTGCCTGTCATATGGGTGAAAGACTTTACACAGGAAGAGAGGGGCGCAGCTTAGCTACAGGCAGCCAGGACCCTAGGTGCCACAGGGAGGTACTGCACCCCAAACAAAAGGTGTAGTGCCTCCGTAGTCATGGATGAGGGAGAAAAAATACAGAGTCTGCACCTAACACCCACACATCAGGACACCTCATCACAGGGAACTGGTATTCAGTAAGTCCCAGGGGAGGTGGAGCCTAGAAGAGTGGGGGGAAGTGAGTGAGAATTTACACAAGTTGGAGAGCAGCAGAGGCAGACGCAGGGGACCCTACGGCCAGGGCTGCCACTAGGAATTTCACGGCCCCTGACTGCCAAAATTTTGGGGCCCCAAGACTCTGCCCAGCCTCCACCCATGCTCCGTCTCCACCCATGCTCCGCCTCTACCCAAACATACATTATACCGGTATCTATAGTGAAAAATTGGAACAGCACCAAAAATTACCTCAATTTATATGCTAGGCGGCCATTGGGTGATAAAGTCCACTTTTTTTCTATATTTTTGTGCTGTTTTTCCTTTTTTTACACTCTTTCTATTATATATTACACACACACACTTGAGACTGCTGTGGGCTGTATACACCATAGCTGTATATACAATAGAGAATATACAATAGAGACAGCTGCTAGCTGTATACACATAGAGATGGCTGTGAGTTATTTACACCATGGAGACTGCTGCTGGCTATACACACAATAGAGAATACACAATAGAGACTGTTGGCCGTACACAAAAGAGAATACACCAAAGAGATGACTGCGGGCCGTATAGACAATGGAGACGGCTTTGGGCCCGGCCATATACACAATGGAGACGGCTGCTGGCTATACACACAGTAGAGAATACACAATAGAGACTGCTGCTGGCCGTATACACAATGGAGATGGCTGCAGGACAAATTGGTCAAGGATTTTTTTCTCCTTGTTTGTTTTTTTTACGTGGTACTTTTGAATGGTGTTCTGCACCCACAGTATTTCAGTTTTTTTATTCATTTGAATTTATAGATCAATGAACATGCAGTGCTCTTTGTACCATCATTTTGCCACAGCTCAGTGGCTTAAAAAGGCTTCTCGGATAATGGCACAAAATTTCACTAGAGGATCTTTCTATTCTTTTCATTGTGCCGATTGGAGCAAATTTGTGATGTTGTTTTGTGACCTCAATACCCATGTTATTGTTTCCTCGTGTCACTGAAGGGCTCTTCTCACTCTTTTATGGAGGAATTTCATCCGGAAAGAGATGAATATAACTAAGTGTTGTGGGCTCCAAGTACATGATTTGTACTTTTTTACCTGTTTTTGTGTGCTTGTTTGTCTTTTTGGATATCCTAATAAAATATAAATGTTCATTTTTTCATAAAAATATCTTGTCAGTATTTTCTAGATCCCAGTCAAACATACACGCTTCTTTCCCCCCCTTTCTTCCCTATGCACATATGCAGCGTGTGACCAGTGAATCACGTCCTAGGGCCACCCAAAAAAACATATACACAGAAACTGCTGGCCATATGCAGAGAATGCACCAGCACCAGTAGTAGTGGCGGCAGCAGCAGCAGCTCCGTCCTGACTCCAGTCCCTTGCATCCTACTGGTGCCCAGCTGCGTGACTTCCGGTTTGCGGGCTGCACCGCAGAAGCAGTGATAGACAGGAGAGGTGAGGGGCAGGGCCTGGTGGTGACTGGCAGGAGAGGGGGCCGGTACAAGACATGAGGGGGAGGGGCCCAGAGGATATTGGGGCCCATCCCCTCAAGTCTTGCATCGGCCCAGCAAAGCAGCGTCAGCATGTGCTGGCCGTGGGGGTAAGCCTTCCTGCTCCAAACGGCCATGCCCCCTGTGTCACAACTGGGTTCTCCTGCCCCTGATCCAATGGCCTTGCCCCCTGCAGTCAGGCCAGGGCCCCCTGACTCCAGGCAGAGCTGTACCCCCCTAATGGCGGCCCTGCCTGCGGCTGCAACTGGAGGGCACGTCTTAGGAGAGGGGTGACCCAGACTCTGAAGGGAGTTACTCCAGGACTGGTTGGAGCCAGCTGAAGGCCCAGGTCGCCACCAGCATACCGGAGCCGAGGCAGCTAGTAAAAGGTCTAACCCTAACTGCAGAACGGCAAGCTGAGGGCCCGACACAAGGGAGCCACAGCACCCCTAAAGAAGCCCAACATTAGTCCCGCAGCTGGGTCCACGACACCGACAAGAGACTTTAGGTAACACATCCCGAGGACTAGAGACTTGACTCAAGAAGGGCAAATACAGACAGCGACAGAGGGACAGGACCAGGAACGCCATATTAAAGGCACCACTGCCAGTCCTCCAAGATCTGCGACTACCAACCCTGTTCATCCAGACTGTACTGTGTACCTTAACATCCGCCCGGTACCAGTAAAGAACTGTTCGAGCTAATCTGAACTCTGTCTCAGTTATTTATCTCTCGGAGGGCTTCTACCAATACCATCGAGGTGAGGACTACAACTCCCCTCATCCGCCCTGCTGCCCTGAGGTAAAGCTCCACCTGTGGGGAGTTGTACTACCAAAGCTGCATTTACATCATCTCAGCGGCCAGCCGCAGCGCTGGTGACCCTATTACCAGGTACCACAGGTGGCGTCACGTTACCATTTCCCCCATCATAATCACCCCCATCCCGCCATTGAAGGTCCAGGGCACGGAACCGGGAACCGACCAGCCATGATCCCCATTGAAGGAACCCCCTGTCCCGGTATCCGAGTACCCCCTACCTTGTCGACCGACTCAGAACCTACCAATCTGCCGTTGTTCACCGTGACCCCACAGTCACTTGCCTGTGCTGAAGCACAGATCTCGGCTGAGCTATATCCCTTGTCTCACACCTCGTACACACTCTGCTCTGCACTCCTCGTACACACTCTGCTCCGTGCACCTCATACATGCGGCTCCACTCCATACACCTCATACATGCGGCTCCTCTCAATACACCTCATACACATGCGGCTCCGCTCCGTACACCTCGTACACACTCTGCTCTGCTCCGCTCCCTACACCTTGTACACACTCTGCTCTGCACTCCTCATACACACTCTGCTCTGTACACCTCATACATGCGGCTCCACTCCATACACCTCATACACACGCGGCTCCGCTCCGTACACACTCTGCTCCGCTTCGTACACACTCTGCTCCCTACACCTTGTACACACTCGGCTCAGCGCTTTACGCCCCATACACCTAAATAGGGACAGACAAGGGCACAATAGGGTCTTATATTCTTATATATTAATGGAAATTTTATTAAGGCACTGCTCACCTTATTCGGTTGTGTGCCCCACAACCAGGTAAATCGTTCATACAGCTGCTGCAGGACCCACCGTTCCACAAAGAACAAAGTGCATAGATATACAAAGAACTAAAGATGAGGAGTACCCGCGCTGCTGTTTGCAAGGAAAAGCCAGAATTTTGTAAAAGGAAGGTGTTTAACGTGTTTCAAGACTGTCCCAGCCTCTTCCTCAGGAAAACACCACAAGACTGTCCAGCCTCTTCCTCAGGAAAACACCACAAGACTGTCCCAGCCTCTTCCTCAGGGACACATCTTGTGGTGTGTTCCTGAGGGAGAGGCTGGGACAGTCTTGAAACGCGTTAAATAAACACCTTCCTTTTACAAGATTCTGTCTTTTCCTTGCAAAGCGCAGCATGGATACTCCTCATCTTCAGTCCTATGGATATCTATTTATGCCCTGTACACACTCAGCTCTGCTCCATACACATAGTACACTCGTTTTCTGCTCCGTACACCTCGTACACATGTGGCTCTGCTCCATAAGACCCGTACACAAGTGGCTCTGCTCTGTACACACTCAGTTCTGCTCCGCACGACATATACACACTCGGCTCCCCTTTGTACACCTCGTACACACTCAGCTCCGCTACATACACCTCGTACACACGCGGCTTTGCCCTGTACACCTCGTGCGCATGCATCTCCACTCGGTACACCTCGTACATATGTGGCTCCGCTCTGTACACCTCATACACACTCGGCTCTGCTCCGTACACCTCGTACACTCTCGGCTCTGCTCCGTACACAAGCGTCTCTCCTCCGCACGACACATACACATTTGGCTCTGCTCCATACACCTCATACACAAGCGGCTCTGCAACACACATACACATTCGGCTCCGCTCTGTACACCTCGTACACAAGCGGCTCCGCTCCATACACCTCGTACACACTCAGTTCTGCCCCATACACCTCATACACTCGGCTCTGCTCCGTAAACCTCGTACACACATGGCTCCGCTCTGTACACTTCGTACACACACAGTTCCGATCTGTACACCTCGTACACACACGGCTCTGCTACATCCACACTGTGAATCCCTCCCGAACCCACACATAAACATTACCTCATCCAGAACTGAGGAGCTGATCATGCGACCCCCCTGACTCCTCCCCTCCATTGACATCATTACAGGTCCTGTCAGCACAAGGCTCCGTGGAGCATAAAGCCAGCTTTTGCTTTTTTTCCTGCTGCTCCTGTCAGGTGATATCTCTCCTATTCATGGTCCACCCTCTGCCAACTTCATCCCCTCCCCCACCTCACATAGAAACCCTGCTAAGCATATGTAGCGACCGGTGGTAAGGCCGCGGGTGTGTGTGTATGATCTTTCTCAACAGAATCCCCATACTCAGGTTTAACCGGTAGTAACATTTCTTTACTGTAAAACATATTTATATCACAGTCAACTGAACTCTATGCGCACTTGTATATATTAGAGTCTCTGGATCTTCACTTCTTCCGGGTACGCAGCAAGAAAAAACACAACAATGAAGGTATCTTTCCCTAACTTTCCCTAAAATCACGTACCAGTCTTATCACAGAAGAAGATGTCGCTCCCACGTAGCAGGCCTGGGGATCTCCTCACTCTTCTTCTTTGGTCTCCTTCTGCAGGTAACAGTCTGTCTCTCCCAGTCTCAGGGCACACAGAGCAACAGCAGAAGGGAGATCACAGCAGCACAAATGGCTCCCTTATGTCGGTCACGGCCCCTGCACAAGCACTCTGGGTGCTCGGCGGGCAAGGTTTTGCAGAGCGGCCAGAGTCACAGCACCAAAGTCCAGTGGCCCAGGATCAGTCACAGGGCTTCTGCGGGGTGATTTTTCCGGTAAGGTGTAGCAAAGTAGTCCACTTTAAACAGACATCCGCAGGGAGATCTTCTCAGCTCTGGATTTATACTGCTCTGATTCTCTGCTTTCACTTCCTGGTTCAACAACAGAGATGGCTGGGAGTTTCCCAGCTCTGTGATTGTACAGTCCACTGATGCCCCCTGGTGGACAAGTGCGGACTGTGCACAGTTCATTGCAGTTTCAATTTCAATAATACAATCTGAATTGTACACCTCATTACATACCCCCCCACTTAAAGGTTGACAGTCCCTGTCAACAACCATCGGCTCCAAGGCAGTGATGGCCGTTGATATCACAGGGATTGATCTCCGGCGGAGTAGGGACCTCTGTTGGGGGAAACCGTCATCCCCCCGTTCACCTTCGCTCCCTTGTTCAGGGCTCACAATATTCTCCAATAAACTCAGTCACGTTTTCTACCCGGGGAGAGTAGGATCGCCGGCGGTAGCGGCGCCGGTTGGGGGCAAATCTGCTTCCTTTAACGGGAACACCCCCAGGACCGGTGACGTCGGCGGCCTCTGTACCCCTCTCTCCCTTCACAACATCAAACTGTACCACCTCCCCATCACCAACGCTGCGGAGGCACTTACGAGGATTGTTACGCTTTATGGCAGTCTGATGTACAAACACGTCATCCTTTGTGTCATTCCTGTTGATGAAGCCATACCCATCGCGGACATTAAACCACTTCACCGTCCCCTGGACCCGAGTGGCCAGTACTTGCTTATCGGTCTGGCTCTGTCTCTTCACACCCTTTTCCCTGATCTCCCCTGCCGAGCGAACCGCTTTGGCTGGGGCGTCTAGTTTAAAGGTGGCTGCTGTTGTGGGGCATGGCTTGCTGGTTCTGGTATATCGGACCACGGGTGGAGGATGCGGACAACGGTTTGCCCTATGGCAGGGGTCGCCGCATGTCCAGCACCTTCCCATAGGCCGACTGGGTTGCTGTCTCGCTTGCCTGTCCGCCTGTTGGTCTAGCCTGAGCTGTAGCTGCAGTATCTGTTTCTGCAACTCTGCTACTATCTGCTTCAATTCCTCCGTGTCACTGTTCGGAGTGCTGGCACCAGATATGGACCTGCAGGCCGTAGTATAAGTCTGGTTATAAGCTACTACCGGGAGGAGATTCTGTTGATCACACATCCTGCCGACTACGCCAGATGTAGCGACCGGTGGTAAGGCCGCGGGTGTGTGTGTATGATCTTTCTCAACAGAATCCCCATACTCAGGTTTAACCGGTAGTAACATTTCTTTACTGTAAAACATATTTATATCACAGTCAACTGAACTATATGCGCACTTGTATATATTAGAGTCTCTGGATCTTCACTTCTTCCGGGTACGCAGCAAGAAAAAACACAACAATGAAGGTATCTTTCCCTAACTTTCCCTAAAATCACGTACCAGTCTATCACAGAAGAAGGTGTCGCTCCCACGTAGCAGGCCTGGGGATCTCCTCACTCTTCTTCTTTGGTCTCCTTCTGCAGGTAACAGTCTGTCTCTCCCAGTCTCAGGGCACACAGAGCAACAGCAGAAGGGAGATCACAGCAGCACAAATGGCTCCCTTATGTCGGTCACGGCCCCTGCACAAGCACTCTGGGTGCTCGGCGGGCAAGGTTTTGCAGAGCGGCCAGAGTCACAGCACCAAAGTCCAGTGGCCCAGGATCAGTCACAGGGGCTTCTGCGGGGTGATTTTTCCGGTAAGGTGTAGCAAAGTAGTCCACTTTAAACAGACATCCGCAGGGAGATCTTCTCAGCTCTGGATTTATACTGCTCTGATTCTCTGCTTTCACTTCCTGGTTCAACAACAGAGATGGCTGGGAGTTTCCCAGCTCTGTGATTGTACAGTCCACTGATGCCCCCTGGTGGACAAGTGCGGACTGTGCACAGTTCATTGCAGTTTCAATTTCAATAATACAATCTGAATTGTACACCTCATTACACATATAAACATTACTTATACACCTTCATCTCCCTCTTTTAATTGCGCTCTCTGGAATCCACAGTCTGTACGCAATAAGCTTCCCTAAATTCACAACCACTTTCTCACTCTCTTAACCTTTTGGCCCTCACAGAAACCTGGATCCAGGATTCAGACACTGTCTCCCCTGCCGCTATTTCTCATGGTGGCCTACATTTCTCTCATTCCCTGAGACCTGAGAACAGACATGGTGGTTGAGTCGGCTTACTCCTGTCCCTACAATGTACATTCCAGGTCATCCCCTCAGCTCCTTCACTCTCATTCCCTTCTTTTGAGGTCCACACCATTAAGCTCTTGCATCCCCTCTCTCTCACAGTAGCGGTGGTATACCGCTCCCCAGGGCCACTTCGACCATTTTTCTGCATGGCTGCTGCACTTCATGTCTTCAGAATTACCAACCCTTATCTTGGGAGACTTCAACATCCCCATAAACATCCCATCTCCACATCTGCATCCCAGCTCATATCTCTAACCACCTCTATTGGCCTCTCACATCTCTCAATCTCTGAGACACACAAACATGGTAAGACCCTTGACCTGATCTTGATCCGGCTGTGTTCGACCTCTTCCTTGGATAACTCACCTCTTCCTCTTGGACCACAACATTTTCTCCTTCACGCTCTCAAACCCTCGCCCACCCCAGCACACTCCGACCTATCACACATTTAGAAATCTACAGGCCATTAACCCTCATGCACTCAAACTCTCTCATCTCATAATTGTCCCCAATCTCCTCATTCTCCTGTCCTGATCTGGCAGTGAATCACTACAATGACTCTCTCAGAAGCACCCTGGACCAAGTAGCCCCCCTCACCCTCAGAGCCTCCAAACAGAGTCTCACGTCACAAACTCGATTCCTCCAGCGATGCTCTAGGAGTGCTGAACGCCTATGGGAGAAAACACGCACACCAGAAAACTTCATCCTCTATTAATTTGTGTTAAGAAGCTACAACACTGCCCTTCACCTCGCCAAACAAACCTACTTCACCACCCTGATCTCCTCACTATCCAACAACTCAAATAAACTCTTGACACCTTTCACGCTCTCCTGATCTGGATTCTTACTTTACAGAGAAAATATAAAACATCCGTCATTAGCTCCCAGCCTCCAAGCGTTGTTACTCCCATTCCCCCTCACCCTTACATCTCCTCTGGCTCACTATCCACATTTAATCCGGTCACAGAAGGAGTCTCCAGGCTCCTCTCATCCCACTACATGCACTGCTGACCCCATTCACACCTACTCCAGTCTCTCTGTCCGGTCATCACTACTTAACTAACCAAAATCTTCAATCTCTCCCTCTCTTCTGGCATCTTCCCCTCCTCCTTCAAACACTCGATCATTACTCCATTATTAAAGAAGCCTTCTCTTGACCCGTCCTGCACAAATAACTACAGACCAGTCTCCACTCTCCCCTTCATCTCTAAACTCCTGGAGCGCCTGGTCTACACCCGCCTCACCCGTTACCTCTCCGCTCACTCTTTTCTAGACCCATTACAATCTGGTTTCTACCTCCTACAGTCTACAGAAACTGCACTCACCAAAGTGACCAATGACCTTCTGATGGCAAAACGTAATGGTGACCACTCTCTATGCTGCACTCAATCAGCGATACGGCTCTCTCCTGGTCTCTTCCTATATTTCTGATCTTTCTTTCAGTGTATAATTTGCTGGCTCTACTTCCTCCCCTCTTCCTCTCACTATTGGGGTCCCTCAGGGCTCAGTCATTGGTCCTCTGCTCTTCCTCTCACTATTGGGGTCCCTCAGGGCTCAGTCCTTGGTCCTCTCCTCTTCCTCTCACTATTGGGGTCCCTCAGGGCTCAGTCCTTGGTCCTCTGCTCTTCTCTCTCTACACGGCCATCTTCATGCTGATTACTAGAAAGGAAACACTACTAGTGTTTGGTTTTGCTCACCTTAGCGGGTTGTGAGCCAGTCACAACCACCACAAAAATTCAGAGGCTGCTGCATGAATTCCACAATTTAAGGAATAATGATAGATAAAGATATGGGATTCAGTCCTGCCCTGCCTCTTAAGGAGACCAAGAGTATTCTTCAGGTAGTTTATTGGCATATGCATTTTGTAGCAAACATGCTTCTTCAGGGCAAAAACATCCTTACAATTAAAATCACAAGCACATATATAAACACAACAGGAAATATCAATGGTGGGGTCTGGAGTCATGAATTCCATATCTTTATCTAACATTATATCTTTATGCTGATGACACACAACTATACACTTTTTGCCCTGACCTTACTCCCGCTCTATTACAGAACACCAATGACTGTCTAACTGCAGTTTCCCATATCATGTCCGCTCTCTATCTGAAACTCAACCTTTACAAAACTGAACTTCTTCTGCTCCCCCCATCCACTAACCTCCCTAAATCTGACATCTCTCTCTCAGTATGCGGTACCATGATGACTCTGATCTTTCATTCACCACAAATATACAATCTTTCGCCCGCTCTTGCTACTTGCACCTGAAGAACATCTCTAGGATTCGCCCCTTTCTCACCATGGAAACAACAAATACCGTCACTGCGGCCCTGATCCACTCCCGCCTGGATTATTGTAATTCCCTATTAATTGGCCTCCCCTGCACTAGGCTTTCCCCTCTCAAGTCCATCCTCAATGCAGCAACCATGATCACCTATCTAGCTAACAGTTACTTGGATGCTTCTGCTTTGTGCCAGTCATTGCACTGGCTGCCTATACACTATAGGATCCAATTCAGCTTACTTGTTCTCACCCACAAAGCTCTTCACAGTGCAGCACCTCCCTAAACCTCTACCCTCCTATCACTCCACCCGTCCTCTTTGCTTTGTAAGCAACTTTACACTAACATCTGCACTAATCCGAACCTCCCATTTCCGGCTCCAAGACTTTTCCTGAGTTGCACCAACTCCCTGGAATGCTCTACCCAAAGAAATTAGGACTACCCACAGTTTACATAGTTTCAGGCAGTCCCTAAAAACACATCTTTTTAAGGTGTCCTATCATGCTCCCGAATCGGTCATTTAGACATAACCCATTCACTCCACCAGACTCAAAAGCATTGCAAAGAATGGCTGGTGGCCACTCATGCAGCCCTTATCTATTCCCCATATCCTCAAGATGGCTGGATCATCATTGTAAATAAGCCCCTGTAATTTGTGTCACCCACACCTCATTGTAGATTGTAAGCTCTTATGAGCAGGGCCGTCATTATTTTGCTTTAATTATTGTATTTTCTGATAACTGTTACTTATTAATTCAATGTTTTTTTGTTTCCAGGAGCTGCTTTCCTCGTTTTGCTGTGTGACAGGAGCCTTGTCCTGCATGAAAATTGCTGCTGATTGAGGCTGAACACAATAATGACTGCGTGTTGTTGAAGATGGTTCTGATCCACACTTGCATTCACTCTGCCATGTATCTCTATGAGAGGTCCAACCCCTGCAGAAAACATTCCCCAAACCATCACACCTCCTCCACCACCGGTCACTGACTTCTTTACACACTTTGGGTTCAGTCATTCCATAGTTAGTGGACAAACGTAATGTTTCCTATCAGACCCAAATAAATTAAAATAGAAAATGAATAATTCAGCCTACTGTGTTGCAGTGCTCCAATAGTCCATCTGCGGTCTGGTGCCAGGAGATATCCAGAGCGGTTTAACTGAAAATAGGGTAAATACTCCAAAAGATAATATTTCTCTAGCACCAAAATCGTGTAAAAATAAAACGTATGATGAATTTTAACCTTCCTAATAAATAAGTTTTATTTTTACATGATTTTGGTGCTGGAGAAATATTTCCTTTGGATTTTCAAATAAATTAAACTTAAAATTAATCACTAAAATGAACTGTGGACACTTCTCTGTCGACACAACATGCTCCTCACCCAAGGTGAGTCTAGCCTTCTCATTCTTTCTGCTAATGAGAGGTTTGGTCACTGCACAGTCGGCTTTCAGTCCAAATGCTCTTAAACGTGGTGACACTGTATGACGAGACAGATCCTTACCCTGTTCAGTGCTGAACTGGTGAGCTATTCCCGCTGCATTGTTGAAGCGATTACCCATGGAGATTCTTTGCATTATCCTGTCCTCTCTTGCATTTGTCTTTCGAGGGTGACCAGTCTTCATGGGGACTTGAGTTTGTGATGTAAAGATGTAAAATTCTAGAAATCACAGACTTGGAATGACCAAATTCTGTTGCTATAGTGATAGGGTAACCCCCTTTAGCCTTCATCTGGACAACCTGCTGCTGGAGGGTTGTCACTTTGGAACAGCAAAGCGAGTGCAAATTGGAAAGTTAGGAAAGTTAGGCTGCAGTTATAATTAAGGAAATTAACACCAACAACTTGCAGGGACCTGTCTCTAATTGTGATCAGTGTCTTTTTCATTGATCTCATTGAAATTTTTATTCAGAGCTTTATTTGATAACGATGTCGTTGGTAAGGTGTCAGACACAGCGATGTAGCGCTCCAACGACGCAGGAATGACCCAGAGCAGAATGTAACGATCGATGATCTCACAGCGGGGACCACATCGTTGGTGCGTGTCTCACGCGACGATATCGTTGGAGGGATCACTGTTTCGTCACAACAATCTCGTTGTGTGTGACGGGGGCTTGAGAAATACGGCTATTTTACTCATGTTAGGAGATTGGCACATAGGACGACACAATGACCCTAACATTAAGGAAATTGTGTGGTGTTCTCAAATTTTGATGGCCAGTGTATATTGGGCAGCAGGGGAACACACTGTTCGTGGTAGAATATATATTGGGCAGCAGAGGAACAAACCGTATAGGCTGGATATATATTGGGCACTGGGCCAAGAGATCAGGCTCGATATATATATCGGGCAGCAGGGAAACAAACTGTTCGAGCAAAGTTATATTTTGGGCAGTGATCCAAGAGACCGGAACTGAATATATATCAGGCAGCAAAGGAACAGACTGCTCAGGGCGAAATATACATCCACCATAGGGGAAACACCGGGGAGGGATATATAGCGGTCAGCGGGAGAACAGACCATTTGGGGCAGGATATATAGCAGTCAGCGGGAGAACAGACCATTTGGGGCAGGATATATAGCGGTCAGCGGGAGAACAGACCATTTGGGGCAGGATATATAGCGGTCAGAGGGAGAACTGACCATTTGGGGCAGGATATATATCAGGGCAGTGGGAGAACAGAAGATTCAGGGTGGGATATATATCGAGCAGCAGAGGAACAGACCATTTGGGGCAATATTTACATAGGGCAGCAGGGTAACAGACTGTTCGGAGCGGGATATAGAACGGGCAACAGACCGAGGGGTGATGTATTTCGGGTAGCGGGGGAACACACCGTTCTTGAAGATGATGTGTTAGAAACTTTGACAAGTGAGAAGATTTCATACATTGCAACAAAAGCAAAACAGTGATGGTGAGAAAAGTGTATCAGAACATCTCCACGATGGCGGGTCGTGTGTGGTGGTCAATGGATAGACAACTGGTGACCGGGTCCTGAGCACCAGAGACTCCATGATGTCCAGTGTAGCAGCAGTGTTCTCCTGCAGTTCATGGTGCTTCACGTACCATCTACCTAAATGGTTGCAGGATTCCCTAGTGCCAACACTTGGGTCATCAAGACGTTGGTTGGTCAGAGGAACATGACTGGCGTTCTAGTGGAGTCCAGTCCTCGATGGGTCAGAGCTGTTTAGTGTCAAGAGGGAAAACCAGATAATTAAAGAAGAGTTTTTTTTGTTGTGCAAGAAGCCTGCAGCCTTCATATTCCCTCCCACATGTGAAAAATATGAATGTGCCCCAAGATTAGTGGGAAGAGCCGGCCTGATACTGGTGATCTGTGCCAGCTGCGTAACCAGTACAACCGGGAAATTGCTGCCCAGAAGGATGAGAAGTCTAAAGGCAGAACACGGCTCAAGGCTGACACTCATTGCCATAAGGAAAGCTAGACACAGGCCGAGCGAAAGCAATACCTTCAATGTGAAGAATTCACACTATAAATTACAATTACATGTTCAAGAACATTAGATTTATTTGTCCAGTAGAGAATAAATTCATCGAGACAATTCTGAGAGAAGAGTTCCAGGAAATCGGAAGAGACACCATTGACAGGGGAAGGGACCTATTGGGTCATCGTGTGAAGGGACCCCTGGGTCATCAGGGGAAGGGACCTCCTGGGTCATCGTCTGAAGGGACCTCCTGGGTCATTTTGTGAAGGGACCTCCCGGGTCATCGTGTGAAGGGACCTCCCGGGTCATCGTGTGAAGGGACCTCCTGGGTCATCGTGTGAAGGGACCTCCTGGGTCATTGTGTGGAGGGACATCCTGGGTCATTGTGTGAAGAGACCTCCTGGGTCATTGTGTGAAGAGACCTCCTGGGTCATCGTGTGAAGGGACCTCCTGGGTCATCGTGTGAAGGGACCTCCTGGGTCATTGTGTGAAGGGAATTTCCAGGTCATCATATGAAGGGACCTCCTGGGTCATCGTGTGGAGGGACATCCTGGGTCATTGTGTGGAGGGACATCCTGGGTCATTGTGTGGAGGGACATCCTGGGTCATTGTGTGGAGGGACATCCTGGGTCATTGTGTGGAGGGACATCCTGGGTCATTGTGTGGAGGGACATCCTGGGTCACTGTGTGAAGAGACCTCCTGGGTCATCGTGTGAAGGGACCTCCTGGGTCATTGTGTGAAGGGAATTTCCAGGTCATCATATGAAGGGACCTCCTGGGTCATCGTGTGGAGGGACATCCTGGGTCATTGTGTGAAGAGACCTCCTGGGTCATCGTGTGATGGGACCTCCTGGGTCATCGTGTGATGGGACCTCCTGGGTCATCGTGTGATGGGACCTCCTGGGTCATCGTGTGATGGGACTTCCTGGGTCATCGTGTGAAGGGAATTTCCGGGTCATCGTGTGAAGGGAATTTCCGGGTCATCGTGTGAAGGGAATTTCCGGGTCATCGTGTGAAGGGACCTCCTGGGTCATTGTGTGAAGGGACTTTCCGGGTCATCAGGGAATGGACCTCTTGAGTCATCTGGTCCAACCCTCTGCTCAAAGCAGGATTCACTAAATCCTCCCAGACAGCTGTCTGTCCAGCCTCTGTGTGAAGACTCCCATTGAAGGAGAACTCCCCACCTCTCGTGGCCGCCTGTTCCACTCGATGATCACCCTGTCCACGTTTTTTCTAATCTCTATCTCCTCCAGTTCAGTTTCATTCCATTGCTTCTAAACTTTCCTTGTGCAAATGAGGATAAAACTGATCCCTCTACAGTGTGACAGCCCTTGAGATTGTTGTAGACAGCCACATCAAGTCTCTTCTCATTCTTATCTTTTGCAAGCTAAACATTCCCAGATCTTGAAACGGTTCCTCATAGGACATGATGTACAGAGAGGTCCTGGAAATCAGAGGAATCAATGAGAGTGGAAGTCCTGGCAATCCAAAAGGGAGGAGACACCACTGAGGGAAGAGACAGAGGAAGAGGAGGGTAAAAGGGAAGAGGAAGAGATGCCAACAAGAGAAAGGTCTAAGAAACTGGTGCCAAGAGACACCACTGAGAGGCGAGGAAACCAGGCAATGAAGAAGTCTGGGAAATCAACAGAGAAACAAAACACCGAGAAGTAACAAAGTAAGTGGGAAAAGAAAAGAATGTCTATGAGCTCTGGAAAGGTAGAGGCACGGCTGAGAGGAGAGATAGAGGGGATGAGACATTGTGAAGAAAGGAAAGCTGAAGAAGAGACACCATGAAGAGAAGTGTAGGAAATCGGTGGAGAAAGAGACCCCAATAGCGAGAGGAAAGAAGTCTAGAAAATCAGGAGGTTCAGTAAACCAGGACTGGAGGCGGCCGTCATGTGGTAGAATCATTGTATACTATTTGTACATGGCGGTGATAAGTGCTGCATTCAGGGGTCTGAAATTCAGAAGATGAAGCACAGATACACTTCTAATCATCTCCCTTTCTTTACCTTACCTTTAAGTCTATAGTCACAGTCGGAGCTGGTCTAATTCTCCCGTCATAGTCGGAGCCGGTCTAATGCTCTGGTCACAGTGGGAGCCGGTCTAATCCTGCGGTCATAGTCGGAGCCGGTCTAATGCTCTGGTCACAGTGGGAGCCGGTCTAATCCTGCGGTCATAGTCGGAGCCGGTCTAATGCTCTGGTCACAGTGGGAGCCGGTCTAATCCTGCGGTCATAGTCGGAGCCGGTCTAATCCTGGGGTCACAGTCGGAGCCAGTCTAATACTGTGGTCACAGTGGGAGCCAGTCTAATTCTCCTGTCACAGTCGGAGCTGGTCTAATTCTCCGGTCACAGTTGGAGCCGGTCTAATTCTCCGGTCACAGTGGGAGCTGGTCTAATCTCCGGTCACAGTCGGAGCCGGTCTAATTCTCCCGTCACAGTCGGAGCCGGTCTAATTCTCTCTGGTCACAGTCGGAGCCGGTCTAATCCTGCGGTCACAGTATGGGCTGGTCTAATCCTGCGGTCACAGTTGGAGCCGGTCTAACTCTCTCGTCACAGCCGAAGCTGGTCTAATTTCCCGGTCACAGTGGGAGCCGGTCTAATCCTGCGGTCACGGTGGGAGCCGGTCTAATCCTGCGGTCACAGTGGGAGCCGGTCTAATCCTGCGGTCACAGTGGGAGCCGGTCTAATCCTGCGGTCACAGTGGGAGCCGGTCTAATCCTGCGGTCACGGTGGGAGCCGATCTAATTCTCCGGTCACGGTGCGAGCCGGTCTAATCCTGCGGTCACAGTGGGAGCCAGTCTAATGCTCCAGTCACAGCCGAAGCTGGTCTAATTCCCCGTCACAGTGGGAGCCGATCTAATTCTCCGGTCACGGTGGGAGCCGGTCTAATCTTGCGGTCACCGTGGGAGCCGGTCTAATCCTGCGGTCACAGTGGGAACTGGTCTAATCCTGCGGTCACAGTTGGAGCCGGTCTAACTCTCTCGTCACAGCCAAAGCTGGTCTAATTTCCCGGTCACGGTGGGAGCCGGTCTAATCCTGCGGTCACGGTGGGAGCCGGTCTAATCCTGCGGTCACGGTGGGAGCCGATCTAATTCTGCGGTCACAGTGGGAGCCAGTCTAATGCTCCGGTCACAGCCGAAGCTGGTCTAATTCCCCGGTCACAGTGGGAGCCGATCTAATTCCCCGGCCACAGCCGGGGCCGGTCTAAACTCCGGTCACAGCCGGGGCCGGTCTAAACTCCGGTCACAGCCGGGGCCGGTCTAAACTCCGGTCACAGCCGGGGCCGGTCCAAACTCCGGTCACAGTCGGGAGCCGGTCTAACCTCCGGTCACAGTCGGGAGCCGGTCTAACCTCCGGTCACAGTCGGGAGCCGGTCTAACCTCCAGTCACAGT
This sequence comes from Allobates femoralis, assembly GCA_033576535.1. Lineage (NCBI taxonomy): Eukaryota > Metazoa > Chordata > Amphibia > Anura > Aromobatidae > Allobates > Allobates femoralis. The sequence continues at coordinate 4,305,845 of JARQOC010000005.1, forward strand.
CGGGAGCCGGTCTAACCTCCAGTCACAGTCGGGAGCCGGTCTAACCTCCAGTCACAGTCGGGAGCCGGTCTAACCTCCAGTCACAGTCGGGAGCCGGTCTAACCACCAGTCACAGTCGGGAGCCGGTCTAACCTCCAGTCACAGTCGGGAGCCGGTCTAACCTCCAGTCACAGTCGGGAGCCGGTCTAACCTCCAGTCACAGTCGGGAGGCGGTCTAACCTCCAGTCACAGTCGGGAGGCGGTCTAACCTCCAGTCACAGTCGGGAGCCGGTCTAACCTCCAGTCACAGTCGGGGCCGGTCTAACCTCCAGTCACAGTCGGGAGCGGGTCTAATCTCCGGTCACAGTCGGAGCTGGTTTTCTGTGTCATGCACACTTCCGCTGCCTTCCTGTTAGCCGGTCACCTTACTTGTCTCGGCTTTAGCTCACTGGATCAATGGTTGTAGTTGTAACATCACAAAAGAAAAGTAAACTGCTGTAACACCAGATTTATTGTCGACGTGGCAGTGTCGGTAGCCTCCATCAGTGATACAACAGTGGGCAGCCGTGAGGAGGGGGAAGCACTCAGACTTTAGGTTGTGTTTGGGGAACAATAAGTGAAATTTATGGACCAAACCTGAGTCCTGTGATGGAGGCTGACTGTAGTGTTACATCGATTGTCTAATGCAGAGGAGGGGAGACTTCGTCTTAATCTATATAATTGAGAAGGGGATGACGGCTCGTGTAAACACAGGGAAGTGACGTGGTCCTTACATTCGTGGGCCAGTTTATGTTCCCGCCCAGGACATACTCTGTCATAATAATCATATGTGGAGTTCTCCTTTAAAAAAATAAAAATAAAAATAAAGATTTGTACAATAAATGGTCATCTATGAAATGGCAAACTACTAGTCACATGCGAGTGGCGCCCCCTGTGGTGAGGAGAGGTATTGCACCTTTCTGCATAGGTTATGGGCGGCATCTCATCATTTTCTTCTCTTCCTGTTGTCCATAGTGGTGTTGGCAGTGATGAATGAGGGCGTCATTAGCGGTAGGTATCGAAGTCTCAGAGGTGCGAGGCCCGGTGCGGGCGATGCTTGCATATAATGGATGAGCAGCAGGGGGCGACTTTCCAGTGATCAGTGACAGTTCTGACATCTGGGATCACATTTCCTTCCGTTCACATTGCACTGACATCCCCCCGATGTGTCCCCGGGACCCTGAACACAAAGGAAAACAGGAACCATCATCAGCAGGCAAGATGGCGGCTCACACCGTACACAGGGTGGGGGTCACTGATCTTCAGTCTCAGGATGTGATTACCCCGGACATAGACAGTCAGTACTCTGCGCCCCACCGTGTACACCAAACTGCCATTACCTGTGGCCCCCAGCGAGGGCCTTTGGTGACCCAGCATATCTCAGTCTGACACATTGTACAGCGGATCCAGTCGCAACCATCCTTCTTCTGGACGATAATCTCACATGCCGGACAGTACATAGCCTCGCCCGTCTGCACCAGGGTCTGAGGACAGAGAGCAGATTCACACATGTACTGTATACAACTACAGATACATAAATACACATACTGTATACACCTGTACACACCTATATACACACTGTATACACCTATATACACACATACTGTATACACCTATATACACCTGTACACACCTGTAGGTGTCACTATACACCTACTATCGCTTTAGCCGTCCGGTATGAACAGTGGCCTGTGGATCCAGATTTCCCCCTGAGGACGTAGGTGGTTTCGCCGTCACACGATCCTCACCTTCAGCATGTCGCTGGTCTGCTTGGCGGCTGCGTCGTTCTGAGCGCGGATGCGGAGATCATCCTGGTATTCCTTGCAGTTCATCCCATCGTGTATGGCCTAGTGGTGAGGAAGATTACACAAGAGATGTTCCTAACCAACATAAAACCAATGATGGGTCATATCAAGGCCAAAATTAAACTTCCCCCCAAGCTTAGGAAAATGCTGGACATCCCATTATATTCAGACTTCTAGTGCTGACACCCTGTCACGCCGCTCGGTCATCTCTGGGCACAGTACCTTGCAGATCAGGCAGTTCTGAGCACTGCAGATAGGACAGACGAACTCATTGACAGAGTCTTCGTAGATGCACCATCCCTTACAGTCCGCCGTCCGACAGTGGTAACTGTTCCGGCTTCTGCTCTCTGCCACAACCAGCCCACGATCCAGAAACCGAAATACTCCTCTGCGGATACCAACTTCAAGGAGAGAGAAGATGCACATAAAAAATAGGAGCAAATGTGGACTGTGTATACTGGGGTGTGGTGATAGGAGAAAAAGGAGGAAGAGGGGAAAGGAGAGGTAAAAGAGCATGTAATAGAGGGGAAGAGCAGAAAAGAAAAAAAAAGGGGGAGCGGCGACAGAGGCGAAAAGGGGAGCGGCGACAGAGGCGAAAAGGGGAGCGGCGACAGAGGCGAAAAGGGGAGCGGCGACAGAGGCGAAAAGGGGAGCGGCGACAGAGGCGAAAAGGGGAGCGGCGACAGAGGCGAAAAGGGGAGCGGCGACAGAGGCGAAAAGGGGAGCGGCGACAGAGGCGAAAAGGGGAGCGGCGACAGAGGCGAAAAGGGGAGCGGCGACAGAGGCGAAAAGGGGAGCGGCGACAGAGGCGAAAAGGGGAGCGGCGACAGAGGCGAAAAGGGGAGCGGCAACAGAGGCGAAAAGGGGAGCGGCAACAGAGGCGAAAAGGGGAGCGGCAAGAGAGGAAGATGGCAGGAGGAGAATGAATGGAAGTGCGAAGAAAGAGGATAGGTGAATGCATGGAAGAGGGAGAAGCAGCAGCAAATTAGAGCAGCAGAAGAGAGAAAGGGAAGAGCAGAAGGGGAAGAAAAGAGAAGACAGGAAGTATAGACGAAAAATAAAGAGGAAGTGCAGATAAGAAAAAGATGAGGAAGAGCAGAGAAGTTAGATGGGAAAAGATGACAGATGAAGAAAGTTGAGGAAGAAGACAGAAAAAGTAAAAGAAAAAAAGGACAGAGGAGAAACAAAGTGGAATAAGAGATGTAAATGAGCATAAAAAGAGAATGGGAGAGAAGACAGGAAGAGCAAAAAGAAAGGAGGGAGTGCATAAAAACAGATGAGTTAGATGGGAAGAGGAACAGCTTATGAAGGCAGCAGAAACAGAACAGAGAGCAGAGGAAGACAACAGGGGAAAAGAGAGGAAAACAGGGGGAAGAGGAAAAGAGAACAGAAGAAGCAGCGGAAAGTAGATGAAGATAAAGGGAGACTATAACAGAAAACAGAAAAAGATAGAATGGAGGATGAAGGAACAAAATGAAAGGAAATTAAAGGCTACCGGGTATAGAAGGACAAGATAAAGGTGGTAAGGAGATAGTAAAGAGGAGGATAAAAGGTAAGAAGGAGAAGTGTATAGGAGGAAGAGGGTGTGCAGAAGAAAGTGCAGGTGTGAATGGTGGCGCTAACACATCGTACTCTCCTTGAGCTTCCAGCACTCCCCTCTTTGTATCCATGTCACCTATGACCTCATAGCAGCAGATACCCGAGGCAGAAGAGGCACATTACTCATTGGTTGTGAACCCATATCTGGAGGGACAGTCAGCTTGGTGATGAGACGCCCAGCAGATGCACGTATCCTCTATTATCAGCACTGTCCACCCTGCGGAGGACGGGTGCACAGACTACTTACCGCTCGTACTTCCCTCTGCTGAAGCTTCCGGTCACAGGCGTAAGTATCGTCCCGATAAGGACAGGACACCTCAGGATCCTCGCAGCAGTTAACCACTTGTCTTAGACATTCCCTGTGGAGGGGAGACACACAATGTAACCAGAGCACCACAGCACTTCTCACAGGAGCCCACCATGTACAATACTAAAGAATATTGTGCTATGAGAAAAGTATTCCAGGAGCGATATTGTCATTCGATAACCAGAGACATTAATTTGTAAGCTTTCAGAAATCACATTGCCCATTCTTCACAAACATTACAAATGAATTACTGAGGCAAGATGGCAACATTTAAATAGAAATTACAGCAGGACATGAGGTGATGCTTGCTAGAGACGGGCCAAGGAAATGAAATGTAGGTTTGTGTTACACATGCAGATGAGGTGGAAGTGTTCTATTACGGACCTTGTGGTGGATGTGTGAACTGTGTCCATGTAATGTCATTGATCCAGGTATCAAATTGAGTCCTATTGTTACAGATTGAAACATCCTTATCTTGAACTCCCAGATGTTTCATTCTCTATCATTTTTAAAGTGACTTATTAATATTAGGACGTTTAGGTCTGTCACACGGTGTCCAGGTCTAGAGAAGTGTATTCCCACAGGTGTGTCCAGCTCATTTTATATTGTATATCTGCACATTCATCCTTGTTTGTAGTTTTTGTTTCGTTTCTCCAATGTATGTCCCTGCATTGTACATTGTATCATATACACCACATTGGAGGATGTCCAGGAAGAAAAGTCCATGATCGTATACTCCTGGTTTGTGTTGGGTATGAGGACTGTATCTGCTGGTGATATGCGGGTACAGGTCTTGCATTTCTTGTTGGGTATGAGGACTGTATCTGCTGGTGATATGCGGGTACAGGTCTTGCATTTCTTGTTGGGTATGAGGACTGTATCTGCTGGTGATATGTGGGTACAGGTCTTGCATTTCTTGTTGGGTATGAGGACTGTATCGGCTGGTGATATGTGGGTACAGGTCTTGCATTTCTTGTTGGGTATGAGGACTGTATCTGCTGGTGATATGTGGGTACAGGTCTTGCATTTCTTGTTGGGTATGAGGACTGTATCTGCTGGTGATATGTGGGTACAGGTCTTGCATTTCTTGTTGGGTATGAGGACTGTATCTGCTGGTGATATGTGGGTACAGGTCTTGCATTTCTTGTTGGGTATGAGGACTGTATCTGCTGGTGATATGTGGGTACAGGTCTTGCATTTCTTGCTGTTACAGGGGACTGTGCCCGTCTGTGATGGTGATGTGAGGACACTTCTGACCAGATTTCTTAGGTTGGGGGCTGTCTGTAGGTGAGCAGTGGCAGTTCTGGGAATATTGCTTTAAGTCTGTGGTCTCTATGGAATATGGGTTGGAGGTCAGCGCCAATCCTCCTTATAATGTTCATGTTTGGGTTGTATGTCACCACGCGGCACCTTGTTGTTGGCCTCCAGCTTTCATCAAGGAAATACAAAAATAAAAAATCAATAATCTACAGTCAAGCTCTAAAGTACATTCGGATCTGTTCAGATAATGAGGACAGAGAACGTCACCTGCTATCACCGAGGAAAACATTCCTACAACAAGGGTATCATCCACTGGTAATAGATGAACAGGTCCACAGAGCTACAAGGATCCCAAGAAGCCACCTCCTGGATTACAGACAGAAGGAGGACAACAACAGGGCGACGCGTGGTCACATACAACCCTCAAATGAACACCCATAAGGAAAATTGGCGCTGACCTCCAACCCGTATTCCATAGAGACCACAGACTGAAAGCAATATTCCCAAAACTGCCCCTGCTCTCCTACAGACAAGCCCCCAACCTAAGGAATCTCCTTGTCAGAAGTGTCCTCACATCACCATCACAGACGGAACAGTCCCCTGTAACAGCAAGAAATGCAAGACCTGTACCTACATATCACCAGCAGATACAGTCCTCATACCCAACACAAACCAGGAGTATAAGATCATGGACTGTTTCATGTACATCCTCCAATGTGGTGTATATGATACAATGTACAATGCAAAAACATACATCAGAGAAACAAAGCAAAAACTACCAACAAGGATGAATGTGCAGAGATATACAATATAAAATGAGCTGGACACACCTGTAGGAATACACATCTCGAGACCTGGACATAGTGTGACAGATCTAAAAGCCCTAATACTGAAAGGTCTTTTTAAAAATGATAGAGGACGAAAAATCTTGGAGTTCAAGTTGATTTCAAGGTCTTCACATCTGTAATAGAACACTTCCACCTCATCTGCATGTATAACAAAAATCTACATCTGATTTGATTTGATTTGTTCCCGGCGTACGCGCTGCCTCTTCTAGGGTGTTCCCGGCGTACGCGCTGCCTCTCATAGGGTGTTCCCGGCGTACGCGCTGCCTCTCATAGGGTGTTCCCGGCGTACGCGCTGCCTCTCATAGGGTGTTCCCGGCGTACGCGCTGCCTCTCATAGGGTGTTCCCGGCGTACGCGCTGCCTCTCATAGGGTGTTCCCGGCGTACGCGCTGCCTCTCATAGGGTGTTCCCGGCGTACGCGCTGCCTCTCATAGGGTGTTCCCGGCGTACGCGCTGCCTCTCATAGGGTGTTCCCGGCGTACGCGCTGCCTCTCACAGGGTGTTCCCGGCGTACGCGCTGCCTCTCACAGGGTGTTCCCGGCGTACGCGCTGCCTCTCATAGGGTATTCCCGGCGTACGCGCTGCCTCTCACATGGTATTCCCAGCGTACGCGCTGCCTCTCACATGGTTATGTTTCCAGATTCCCAGATCTCCATCTGTTCCATCATCTATGAGAGGATCTAAAAACAAAGTCCGATCTATAGAGGCCACACCAAGCAGCTGATCTACTGCCAAACAGCACCAGCCTTCAGCAGTGGATGTGTGGAGTCCAGGTCTAGGCCGGTCATGGAGGGTGTGAAGACACAGCTTGTCTCAATGCAAGTCGGGAGTTATTTTTTTAATCTGGCCAGACAATTGACCTTTAGCTTGTTATCTCATATTTACCAAGTCATTGTTTATTGCCAGACTACGCAGAGTCTTCTTTGTCCAAGTTTGTGTATTGCTAATTTAATTATCTCACCCACTCATCCCCTCTGACTACCCAGCCAATAAGATCACTGCCTTATTTCACCAATCCTGGAAGAACACATTATATACACTGAAGAGTGGGCTTGGGATATAAAAAAGGACTTGATTGAGCCACCAGCTAGAGATGAGGCATGACTCAGCCTAAGCACTTCGGCGCTACCTAGGGGATTATATTATATGCACTTCAGCCTAAGATTCTAGGATTCATCTAAAAATCAAAGTCTATGTGAAGGTACTGTTACACGGCACGACGTTGAACCGATGTCGGCAACAATTTCGCGGGAGAGCGGTCGTTTCCGACATCGTTGGTGAGATGTCCCACGTCTGGATATCGTGGACCATGCACCAACGATGTAGTGAGCAGCTATCGTTCTCACAACCCAGCGAACCATACCTGCTCATTGCTGTGAATGGGCAAAGTCGTAAACGACAGTTATCGCGGTGTCACACAGAGCGATGCAGCAGGTTGGCTGATCGTTGATGTGATTTGAGAACATGTTCTCAAACCTGCGCTCAACGATCCAATGATTTATCGTTGTCGTATCGTGCTGTTACACGCAACGACGGTCTTACGATGTCGTTTCAACGTCGCTCAAACCGTGACGTTTAAGCGATATCGTTAACAATGTTGTGCTGTGTAACGGGGCCTCAAGGAAGATGACCAGGTTGGGACAATCCGGTCACCTGCCTACAGGACTTAGCAGTGCTCGGTCAGCTTCCTAAGCTGGCTGCCAATTCCTTTCTCGATGTGTGCCGCCAAAAGCAGGGTGCTGCTGGATTGGAGTAAGTGAACCTGGAAGCCCAGACGGCACGAATATTCTAATCTCTGGTGAGCCAGCGGAGGGGTGAGACTCTGCTGCCTGTTACATTGTGTATTGTGGTTGGTTATGTGTTATATGCCTATGACTGTTGGGGATCCAATAAAGTCTTACCATAGTGTGGTTCCCTTACCCTGAGTAGTGTTCTGCCCACGGTTAAGGAGATCGGGCGTTCAGTTGGGATGATCCCTGGTCCATGCGGTTTTTCTAAAGGCGGCCAGGTCAGCGGAGGAAAGCACCCGCTGATAGAGGGGGTGTTCTATCAGGAGGCTGGCTGTAATGGTTTAGCTGATTGGTGCCGCCACCTACCTGCAGAAGCTGTGCAGACACTCCCTCAGCAGGACCCCGACCCCCGCAGGGACCTCCATGTAGCAGATTCGGCACTCAATCAGCTCCTGGTTGGGGATCAGAACCTCATTGTCCAGTTGCAGGAGATACAGGAAGTTTTGCTCCCGTTCTCGCTCCAGAGCCTAGAGAGAAAGGGACAGAAGTGACGTGTGAGGAGCACGGGGCGACCGATATATCGCCAGCCCACACCCAGTACAGGCTTCACAGTCACTGCTTTTGTTAGTTTTATTGCACCAAATGAAGGGAAAAAAAAATGAAGCCAAACTGCAAAGTTACTTAAAACCATCATTCGTTTTGCGCTTTCAGCTCCTCTGCAGGCTTGCGTTTCCATGGTTACAGACTACAAACAACACCTGTGTAGTCTGAATCCTGCAGTCATAATACTATGGAATCTTATCCTATAGTTACACCAAAAGCTACAACGACGCAGGATTTGCACAAATGATTAAAGCAAAAGAGCTTATAGATTACTCAATGGCAAAATGATTTCTAATTTAACGCAGCTCTAGAAGTGACTGGAGCAACACAGAAGAAGAAATCAAAGGGTTTACAGTTACTCCACATTAATGCAACTCCAGATGTGACTTGATTTGGCGTTCTAGTCTGCTCCAAACTCTAAAAAAGTCATACAATTAAGCGACATCAGAACGGTAACGTTATTGCAGCTTCGGATTTGACTGGAGCATAATATGACTTCAAATCAAAGCAAAAGATAAAAAACAGATAAATGCTGCCCTGAATGTGACAAGAGCATATGACACACCAATCATTGACATAATGATCATTAATTGACTCCGAATGTGTCAGGAGATTTGTAATACTGATAAATGTAACAATAATGAAAACCAAAGGAAAAGGTTCCTGTATATAAATGAGACAGGAAGAGATCTGACAATCAATGCAAAGCAGCTCCCACGAAAGCCAGAGTAATCTTGAAACTAAAGATTGCAAGCTCTTGGGTGCGGACAATGTGCAGGACAGGAAGTGGGTAAGATTGTCACAGACGACATCCTGCAGATCGTCACAGTCTACATCTTGTGGTCCAGCAGCTCAGGGTCGCCTCTCACAAACACAAGACGATCAAGAGTCAAAGCAATGAGACGCCGAGAGGGGAGAGCGACGAGGAGGAGACGCCGAGAGGGGAGAGCGACGAGGAGGAGACGCCGAGAGGGGAGAGCGACGAGGAGGAGACGCCGAGAGGGGAGAGCGACGAGGAGGAGACGCCGAGAGGGGAGAGCGACGAGGAGGAGACGCCGAGAGGGGAGAGCGACGAGGAGGAGACGCCGAGAGGGGAGAGCGACGAGGAGGAGACGCCGAGAGGGGAGAGCGACGAGGAGGAGACGCCGAGAGGGGAGAGCGACGACGCCGAGAGGGGAGAGCGACGACGCCGAGAGGGGAGAGAGGGGGAGAGCGAAGACGCCGAGAGGGGAGAGCGAAGACGCCGAGAGGGGAGAGCGAAGACGCCGAGAGGGGAGAGCGAAGACGCCGAGAGGGGAGAGCGAAGACGCCGAGAGGGGAGAGCGAAGACGCCGAGAGGGGAGAGCGAAGACGCCGAGAGGGGAGAGCGAAGACGCCGAGAGGGGAGAGCGAAGACGCCGAGAGGGGAGAGCGAAGACGCCGAGAGGGGAGAGCGAAGACGCCGAGAGGGGAGAGGGAAGAGGCCGAGAGGGGAGAGCGAAGACTACGACGAGAGGGGAGAGCGAAGACGACGACGAGAGAGAAGGGAGAGACGACGACGAAGAGAGGAGAAGAGAGAGAGAGAGAAGGACGAACGACGACGAGAGAAGGGGAGAAGACGACGACGAGAGAGAAGGGGAGAAGACGACGACGAGAGAGAAGGGGAGAAGACGACGACGAGAGAGAAGGGGAGAAGACGACGACGAGAGAGAAGGGGAGAAGACGACGACGAGAGAGAAGGGGAGAAGACGACGACGAGGAAGAGAAAGGGGAGAAGGACAGACGACGAGAGAGAAGGGGAGAAGACGACGACGACGAGAGAGAAGGGGAGAAGACGACGACGAGAGAGAAGGGGAGAAGACGACGACGAGAGAGAAGGGGAGAAGACGACGACGAGAGGAGAAGGGGAGAAGACGACGACGAGAGAGAAGGGGAGAAGACGACGACGAGAGAGAAGGGGAGAGACGACGACGGAGGAGGAGAAAGGGAACGAGAGAGAGAAGGGAAGACGACGACGAGAGAGAAGGGGAGAAGACGACGACGAGAGGAAGGGGAGAAGACGACGACGAGAGAGAAGGGGAGAAGACGACGACGAGAGAGAAGGGGAGAAGACGACGACGAGAGAGAAGGGGAGAAGACGACGACGAGAGAGAAGGGGAGAGACGACGAGAGAGAGAAGGGGAGAAGACGACGAGAGAGAGAAGGGGCGAAGACGACGAGAGAGAGAAGGGGCGAAGACGACGAGAGAGAGAAGGGCGAAGACGACGAGAGAGAGAAGGGGGAAGACGACGAGAGAGAGAAGGGGCGAAGACGACGAGAGAGAGAAGGGGCGAAGACGACGAGAGAGAGAAGGGGCGAAGACGACGACGGAGAGAGAAGGGGAGAAGACGACGACGAGGAGAAGGGGCGAAGACGACGAGAGAGAGAAGGGGGAAGACGACGACGAGAGAGAGAGAAGGGGAGAAGACGACGACGAGAGAGAGAGAAGGGGAGAAGATGACGACGAGAGAGAGAAGGGGAGAAGATGACGAGAGAGAGAGAGAAGGGGAGAAGAGCGACGAGAGAGAGAGAAGGGGAGAAGACGACGACGAGAGAGAGAAGGGGGAGGAAGAAGAGAGAGGAAGCGACGAGAGAGAGAAGGGAGAAGACGACGACGAGAGAGAAGGGGAGAAGACAACTGTAAACTACACTATCCCACACGCACACAGTTCCAACTACACTGCTCCACCCTACACTGCTTTATTCTACACCGTGCACACTGCTGCATACACAGCTCCACCCTACATACATACAGCTCCACCCTATACTGCCCCACTCTACACTGCTCTATCTTTCAAAGCGCAAATTGCTCCACCCTACACGGCTCTACACACACACTGCTCCACACACACACACACTGCTCCACACACACACACACACACATACTGCTCCATACACACACACACACACATACTGCTCCATACACACACACACACATACTGCTCCATACACACACACACATACTGCTCCATACACACACACACACATACTGCTCCATACACACACACACACATACTGCTCCATACACACACACACAACATACTGCTCCATACACACACACACACATACTGCTCCATACACACACACACACATACTGCTCCATACACACACACACACATACTGCTCCATACACACACACACACATACTGCTCCATACACACACACACATACTGCTCCATACACACACACACATACTGCTCCATACACACACACACTGCTCCATACACACACACACTGCTCCATACACACACACACACACTGCTCCATACACACACACACTGCTCCATACACACACACACATACTGCTCCATACACACACACACAGCTCCATACACACACACACTGCTCCATACACACACACACACACACTGCTCCATACACACACACACACTGCTCCATACACACACACACACACACTGCTCCATACACACACACACTGCTCCATACACACACACACTGCTCCATACACACACACACTGCTCCATCACACACACACACATGCTCCATACACACACACACACTGCTCCATACACACACACACACTGCTCCATACACACACACACACTGCTCCATACACACACACACACTGCTCCATACACACACACACACACTGCTCCATACACACACTGCTCCATACACACACTGCTCCATACACACACTGCTCCATACACACACACACACTGCTCCATACACACACACACACACACACACACACACTGCTCCATACACACACACATACTGCTCCACACTACATTTCATTCCCTGGTTTATTCTTTATCAGCCTTCACTGGTAGCCACCAATACCCAGGACTGAGTTATCCTTCATCTTTTGTCTATAGCACGTAATACCTCTATATACCAATATAACTGGATGGAGTCAATGAATAGAATGATGTGTTGGTACAAAACTGCTTTATTCCTTGTTGCATATAATACCTGAGAGCCACCCTCCATATGCAGGGACGAGGGTCACCCCACAACAAGATACAGACATTGTCCAAAAAGTGCATGAAACTTCAAGGGGAACCCCCACATTACAGAGACTCGCAGGCTGAAGCCTTCATGTGATACACAAACTGATCCAGAGACATCATGAACGTCTTATCCTCCAGAGCTGCAGTCACTATTCTGCTGTTACATCATGTCTTATCCTCCACAGCTGCAGTCACTATTCTGCTGTTACATCAGGTCTTATCCTCCACAGCTGCAGTCACTATTCTGCTGTTACATTGTGTCTTATCCTCCAGAGCTGCACTCACTATTCTGCTGTTACATCATCTCTTATCCTCCAGAGCTGCAGTCACTATTCTGCTGTTACATCAGGTCTTATCCTCCACAGCTGCAGTCACTATTCTGCTGTTACATTGTGTCTTATCCTCCAGAGCTGCACTCACTATTCTGCTGTTACATCATGTCTTATCCTCCAGAGCTGCAGTCACTATTCTGCTGTTACATCAGGTCTTATCCTCCACAGCTGCAGTCACTATTCTGCTGTTACATCAGGTCTTATCCTCCACAGCTGCAGTCACTATTCTGCTGTTACATCATGTCTTATCCTCCACAGCTGCAGTCACTATTCTGCTGTTACATCAGGTCTTATCCTCCACAGCTGCAGTCACTATTCTGCTGTTACATTGTGTCTTATCCTCCAGAGCTGCACTCACTATTCTGCTGTTACATCATCTCTTATCCTCCAGAGCTGCAGTCACTATTCTGCTGTTACATCAGGTCTTATCCTCCACAGCTGCAGTCACTATTCTGCTGTTACATTGTGTCTTATCCTCCAGAGCTGCACTCACTATTCTGCTGTTACATCAGGTCTTATCCTCCACAGCTGCAGTCACTATTCTGCTGTTACATCAGGTCTTATCCTCCACAGCTGCAGTCACTATTCTGCTGTTACATCAGGTCTTATCCTCCACAGCTGCAGTCACTATTCTGCTGTTACATCAGGTCTTATCCTCCACAGCTGCAGTCACTATTCTGCTGTTACATCAGGTCTTATCCTCCACAGCTGCAGTCACTATTCTGCTGTTACATCAGGTCTTATCCTCCACAGCTGCAGTCACTATTCTGCTGTTACATCAGGTCTTATCCTCCACAGCTGCAGTCACTATTCTGCTGTTACATCAGGTCTTATCCTCCACAGCTGAAGTCATTATTCTGCTGTTACATCAGGTCTTATCCTCCACAGCTGAAGTCATTATTCTGCTGTTACATCAGGTCTTATCCTCCACAGCTGCAGTCACTATTCTGCTGTTACATCAGGTCTTATCCTCTACAGCTGCAGTCACTATTCTGCTGTTACATCAGGTCTGATGGTGGGTTTACACGCTTCAATATCGTTGCGATATCGCAACTCAATGGCGCGGGAGCGCGCATTTAGTGCACGTTTCTCCCGCATCGCATCGGATGTTTACACGCTGCGATATCGGAATACAACTTCCGTGCGATGTCTACGCCCCCCAACCCAGGAACGATCATTTAACATGGGAGTGAATGGGTGACGTAGAACATCGCATCGGAGTTGAGCTGTCACACAGCACGATCCGACTCCAATCTCCATTCAATATCGGAGCATTGAATAGCACGCTCATTCAATCCCCGATATCGCATTGACATCGTGCCTGCATCGTATTGGACGTTCACACCATACAACGCAGGAACAATATCGGCTCTAACGATCGAACCACGTGACTTTTGATTGAAATCGGACTCCGATATCGCAACGTGTAAACCCGCCATTATCCTCCACAGCTGCAGTCACTATTCTGCTGTTACATCAGGTCTTATCCTCCACAGCTGCAGTCACTATTCTGCTGTTACATCAGGTCTTATCCTCCACAGTTGCAGTCACTATTCTGCTGTTACATCATGTCTTATCCTCCAGTCACCTCCAGAGCTGCAGTCACTATTCTGCTGTTACATCAGGTCTTATCCTCCACAGCTGCACTCACTATTCTGCTGTTACATCATGTCTTATCCTCCAGTCACCTCCAGAGCTGCAGTCACTATTCTGCTGTTACATCAGGTCTTATCCTCCACAGCTGCACTCACTATTCTGCTGTTACATCATGTCTTATCCTCCAGTCACCTCCAGAGCTGCAGTCACTATTCTGCTGTTACATCAGGTCTTATCCTCCACAGCTGCACTCACTATTCTGCTGTTACATCATGTCTTATCCTCCAGTCACCTCCAGAGCTGCAGTCACTATTCTGCTGTTACATCATGTCTTATCCTCCAGAGCTGCACTCACTATTCTGCTGTTACATCATGTCTTATCCTCCAGAGCTGCAGTCACTATTCTGCTGTTACATCAGGTCTTATCCTCCACAGCTGCAGTCACTATTCTGCTGTTACATCAGGTCTTATCCTCCACAGCTGCAGTCACTATTCTGCTGTTACATCAGGTCTTATCCTCCACAGCTGCAGTCACTATTCTGCTGTTACATCAGGTCTTATCCTCCACAGCTGCAGTCACTATTCTGCTGTTACATCAGGTCTTATCCTCCACAGCTGCAGTCACTATTCTGCTGTTTCATTAGGTCTTATCCTCCAGTCACCTCCAGAGCTGCAGTTATTATTCTGCTGTTACATCAGGTCTTATCCTCCACAGCTGCAGTCACTATTCTGCTGTTACATCAGGTCTTATCCTCCAGTCACCTCCAGAGCTGCAGTTATTATTCTGCTGTTTCATCAGGTCATATTCTCCAGAGCTGCGTTCACTATAAGTAGTAATGACAGGTGTAGAAGGTAAGACTTCCGCCTCAGGACAAATCTGATTAATACAGCGGCCATAATGTGGACGCTTGTCATTCTGGTGTGCGGTCCGTCCATCTGCTCTGGACTCAGCTGCGTTATTAAGCAGATTTTTAGGTGGAGCGCTCCCCTGGACACCGCTTCACCTTCCTCCCTACAGCCGCCTTCCTCCCTTCCTGAGCTCTGGACACCTGCAGAGCTGCTGCATTCACAATTCTGCCTCTTTAGGTCTCATACTCTGGTCACATGTAACAACTTAAGTGTGAGTGCAGCTCTGGAAGTTACTGGAATATAATCATGATGGAAGAACTGTGAACTGCAGCTTTAGCTGTGACTGAGGGAAACATCACAAGATTTAACTATTGGAACTCGGGGCTGGTACAATGTAAAGCAGGAGTCCGGGAGAAGGAACACAGAGCAGAAACACTGCCGTCTTCTCACTTCTGACCCCGTCCCCAATGCTAATAACCGCTAGAAAAACATTGATTCTGAAAAACGTGTCCAATTTCATCCAGCGCCGCCATCACGTGACCGCGCCATTCTTCACCGGATCCCAGCTGTTGAATGACCACACAATGCCCCCTCCCCCACTCCTGAACATGGCGCCAATAGCAGAAGTGCAACAGTGTAGGCTACTGCTCCGCACCCTCCACCGGTGTACTGCCCCTTTAAGAGATGGAGTGGGTGACCGCCGCCATTCATCCACCTGTGCCTTCTCCTCGTCCATCCAATTAAAAACAAGTCTATCAGTCTGTTTGATCGTTGCTCCTCCCTGGTGGCGGCCATGCTGGATGGCGTCACCGTAATAAAAGGGCCGGCGGCGCGGCTCCCCACCGTCACTGTAACAGAGTGAAATCGTCCAGGGAGTCGCCGCCGCTCTTCGCCTGCTGGGTCGGAGGCGCCGCTTCTCTTCTTCCTTTTTCCTGGAGAAAGAAAGAAGAGAAGTTTTCCGTCATAAAAGGGGTGAGTTTGGTGTAAATTAAAGACCCGGGAGAAGGACCTGTCCAATCAGCGTGCATGAATGTGGGGGAGTCAGGAGGAACGGTTGTCCAATGAGCGTGCATGAATATGGGGAGTCAGGAGGAGGAGCAGTCGGCTAAGCGTGCATGTATACCGCAGAGTCAGGAGGAGGAGCAGTCTGCTGAGTGTGCATGTATACCGCAGAGTCAGGAGGAGGAGCAGTCTGCTGAGCGTGCATGTATACCACAGAGTCAGGAGGAGGAGCAGTTTGCTGAGCGTGCATGTATACCGCAGAGTCAGGAGGAGGAGCAGTTTGCTGAGAGTGCATGTATACAGCGGAGTCAGGAGGAGGAGCAGTCTGCTGAGTGTGCATGTATACCACAGAGTCAGGAGGAGGAGCAGCCTGCTGAGCGTGCACGTATACAGCGGAGTCAGGAGGAGGAGCAGTCTGCTGAGCGTGCACGTATACAGCGGAGTCATGAGGAGGAGCAGTCTGCTGAGCGTGCACGTATACAGCGGAGTCAGGAGGAGGAGCAGTCTGCTGAGCGTGCACGTATACAGCGGAGTCAGGAGGAGGAGCAGTCTGCTAAGTGTGCACGTATACAGCGGAGTCAGGAGGAGGAGCAGTCTGCTGAGCGTGCACGTATACAGCGGAGTCAGGAGGAGGAGCAGTCTGCTGAGCGTGCACGTATACAGCGGAGTCAGGAAGAGGAGCAGTCTGCTGAGTGTGCATGTATATGGCGGAGTCAGGGGGAGGGGCCGTCTGCTGAGTGTGCATGTATACAGCAGAGTTGGCAGGAGCAGCCGTCTGCTGGATGCATTATATAAGGATTTTAGGACCTGAAGTCCTGGGTGGGGCAGGGTGTCACCGGTACCAGCTCTAATCCTGACTCGTCTGTGCGATTACGTTCTGCCCTCCCGCGATGCCACTGTAGCGGGGGAATGGGACGCGGATGCAGTTATTTAATGCCCCAGTCGCACCCAGAGCTGTATTTACAATTGCACTGCACAAGTCACATCCAGAGCTGCAATCATAGTGAACTACCCAAATCCCCAGCCCCATCCTTTACCTTCTTGTACTGTTGGTAACTGTCCTTCTCCAGCTGAAGCCTCCGTCGCTCCATCTCATCAGGTTTATATTCCTCTGGCACCACGTAGTCTGTGGGGCGGGCGGCACTGCACATCTCACAGCCAGGGCGGGTGGGTTTATTGATGAAGGTGCACTGAGGACACGACCACCCGGGCTGAAAAAGGCAAAACAAGGCATGACAGCAAAAATACAGTGCGCAGACAGACAGGTGTGCTCCGCGGACGAGGGGCAGCGCACAGCCGGGGGCGCTCCGCGGACGAGGGGCAGCGCACAGCCGGGGGCGCTCCGCGGACGAGGGGCAGCGCACAGCCGGGGGCGCTCCGCGGACGAGGGGCAGCGCACAGCCGGGGGCGCTCCGCGGACGAGGGGCAGCGCACAGCCGGGGGCGCTCCGCGGACGAGGGGCAGCGCACAGCCGGGGGCGCTCCGCGGACGAGGGGCAGCGCACAGCCGGGGGCGCTCCGCGGACAAGGGGCAGCGCACAGCCGGGGGCGCGCCGCGGACGAGGGGCAGCGCAGGCAAACACCCTTTAACTGGCTGCTACTTCTATTGACACCATTTTAAGGCACAAACTATGTTATGATTATGTTTTATCTCCTCTCCATTCAATTTTTTTTGCCTTTAGACATCTGTATTGCAGAATATAGAGAAAATGCTGATCTTTTGTCAGGACAAACAGCCCTCTGGCACCCCCCCTTACAGTCAGGACAATCAGAGAATTGACAGATGATAAGGAAACCAGAGCTGCTGATCTGATTTCATGCAGAATACTGAGGCACTTGACGAAAAGAATGTATACAGATCACCAGTTCCAGCTGAGAATAATATGTATATTTTATACACATACATACATACATACATACACACACGCACACCTCAGTCCAGTCATCAGCAAGCCCACAATAACACAAATACGCAGCCACCACCAATCATCAGGCCGATTAAACACCCGTTACTGGTAACGTGAGGCTGCACGGGTTCGTGGTTTTTCGTCATAGAGCAAGAAGAAGGACGATATTACATGTTATAGATTTAATCCAGAATAGGCAGTGATTACAAAAAGATAAGACGATTTTACAAAGGAGACGACATACAATAGAGCATAGACAGTTACATGAAAATAAAAGGATTGAAAAGAGAAATTGACTACACCTGTGCCACAGATAAGACTTCCACATATAATGAGGAAGAGACTCCTTAGACAGCACGACTCCGCTCCACAGCTTAGTGTCGGCTGTCCCTACATGGTCTGAATCACTCACAAAATGTGAATCACTCACTACTTTCTCTTATATCTTTGACCGTGAAGCTCACAGGCAAAAGATATTAGCGCCATTTTCCTCCTCATGAATTTACCTTTTGATAGACAGGAAACATGACATAGCTGTGAGCATCTAACTGGCAGAAATCCATTTGGTATCATTCTGGACAGTGCTCAGAGAAAATAAACAGTGTTTTGCATTTGCCATGTCATATGGATTCTGAAAATATAAGTTTCATAACCCTCATATTAAGGTTATCCATGAAATTTGCCTTAAGAGGCTTTCTATATGGCAGAACAAAGAAATTTGAATCTTTGCGTCATCGTCGCTTTGGCGCCAAATGTCTTTAAAGTCATAAAACTGCATTCCTTAGCTTTCTTTAATTACCCTAAGGGAGGGGGAGTTAGAGAAGAAAGCTGTGCAGCGGTGTGTGAGGATTGTTATAGAGAACACGAGGAGGGGGTGTCAGTCTCAAGGCTGTCAGCTCCCAGAAACCATGGAAGGCCTTTTTTATCATATATTCCCAAAACCTGTAAAACCTTGTCACAAGCTGGGCTCATCCATGGAGGTCTACAGCCGCCCCTTACTTCCATCTACCACGGCACACCACTTAAGTCCCCACAATCACACCACAGATGGACAGCGGCACGGAAACGGTCGAAGTCAAGAGTCTGCAGACAAGGCATGTACCTACCTGGGCGGGGGAAGGGGGTGCAACAGGGATCTGGGGCTTGTGCATTAGATTTAAGGACCTCAAGTCCAGGTGTACGTTGTGTGGCAACTGCTGCTCTGTTCTCTCCGGCCTGAGATTTTGGGAACCTAGAAGAAGAAACCCTGATGTCAGCAAGAGAGTGAAGCTTGACCCCTCCCAGACAGAGTGTGTGTTATCTTACATATCTACTCTAGAGCTAAAGTTACTAAACTGAGCCAAGCCTCCGCCTCATCTACAGCCAACAAAAATACCAGACTAAGCCCAGCCTCCACGTCATCTACAGCCTATAAAATTACTAAACTGAGCCCAGCCTCCGCCTCATCTACAGCCTACAAAAATACCAGACTGAGCTCAGCCTCCAAGCCATCTACAGCGATACCACACTGAGCCCAGCCTCCGTCTCATCTACAGTCAATAGTTACTAAACTGAGCACAGCCTCCGCCTCATCTACAACCTACAAAAATACCAGACTAAGCCCAGCCTCCACCTCATCTACAGCCTATAAAGTTACTAAACTGAACCCAGCCTCTACCTCATCTATAGCCTGCAAAAATACCACACTGAGCACAGCCTCCACATTATCTACAGCCTATAAAGTTATTACACTGAGTCTAGGCTCCACCTCATGTATGGCCTATAAAGTTAGTACACCCATGGTCCCATGAACACCGCATTCATTTAGAGTGATAAAGTAATCAGACATGCTGAGCCCTCGTGTGATAACTCACCACCATTTCTTGCACTGGACCTGGTTGGCACAGTGTTAAACTTGGTGCGCTCATCCCAGCCGGAGGTGGGCAGCTGGGGGGCAGGTTGATAGAGGTTGCTCGTGTATGGATCTTGCGTAGTCAGTTTTGCCTGCTTTGCTCCCAGGAGGTAGAGGAAAGCGGTGTCTCCATCTTTCCTAATCCCATAGGAAGCGACGGTGCGGTCATCTGAGCAGAGACACTGACCGATGATCCAGCGCTGGATGTTGGGGAGGAACTGATACTCGTTGAAAATCTGCAGAGAATCCATGAACAAGTGCTCCAGTCACATCCAAAGCTGCAAGGAACCGCACAATAAAGAGAAATGAGCGCCGCAGCGCCCACACTCACCTGCTGCTTCAGCGCGGCAATCGTGGTGTGAGCGCAAACATGAACGGAGATGTTCACAGATGCTGAGGCGTCCTCCACCCCGACCTTCATACTGCGGAGGACAAGAGGCGTCAGCCACCGATCACACAAAGTGACGGTCAGCGAGCGACACGACACTCGCCAGATCCCACTACACTCACCAGATCTCACTACACTCACCAGATCTCACTACACTCACCAGATCTCACTACACTCACCAGATCTCATTCTTCGGGTAACACAATTGTTTAAGATTAATCTGGACCGGAATCTTCTGACGGGCGAGATCCGTAGCGTATTGTGCCGCCATCTTCTGATCTCCGGCTTCAATGGATCTACTAAGCCGCACTGCCAAATCCTCTGTAATGAGAGAAGGATCCCAGGTCATCTGTGATGTTACATAGGACTGCAGATGACATCTACTACATCATCTGTACTCAGAGATATCACTGTTATCTGTGGTGTTACATAGGACTGCAGGTGACATCTACTACATTATCTGTACTCAGATATCACTGTGTTATCTGTGGTGTTACATAGGACTGCAGGTGACATCTACTACATTATCTGTACTCAGAGATATCACTGTTATCTGTGGTGTTACATAGGACTGCAAGTGACATCATTACATTATTTGTAGTGTTACATAGGACTGCAGGTGACATTATCTGCACTCCTCGGATGCCGCTCACCTTTTGTGCCCAGGTTTGTCAGTGGTTCGTCCTCTGTAGAGGGTGATTTGGCCCCTGTAGCGTCCGGGGGATATCGCGGCTTTGACCCCAAAACATCTGCCTGCGATTGCGCAACTGAATAGAAACAAGAGCAAAGTGGAGGTTCAGCCGCCCAACACTCCTGTCCTCTGGGGTGACCCCGGCTGGTTATCACTCTGCCATTACTGGACACCACCCCGAGCCTCCACTTATCGCTACCACAATCTACAAACCGTAATGGATGCCGTGTCTTTCAAAGGGGAGGGGCATCAGCAGATTCTGGCCAATCCCGGCCGCTCACCTTTCCGTGCCTCCCGCAGGGAGCTGCTCACCACCGTCCACCATTTCTGCGCCTCACGTTCATCGTCAAAATGTAACGTGAGGACGCGGCCAGGCGTCTCCAGGGCCGAGAGCTCGTGGCACTGTGGAGTCTTCATCTCATACGAGATGTTTCTGAGCTGAAAGTCCCCAAGAATCTAAGAAAGAGAGGACACAAGAGTCATGAGGGAGGAGCACGCAACACCCAGGGGGCGGGGAAAGAAAGGGCCTGCAACAAGAATTGGGGAGAGAAGCAAGAAGGACCTGCAACAGGACCCCGGGGTAGAGAAGGAAGTGCCCACAACAAGAACCAGGGACGGGGAGAGGAGGAATCAAGTCCCGCAACAAAACCCGGGAGAGAAGGTATGAAGGGCCCGCAACAAGACCCCGGGGGAGAAGAGTATGAAGGGCCCGCAACAAAACCCGGGAGAGAAGAGTATGAAGGGCCCGCAACAAGACCCGGGAGAAAGGAGTATGAAGGGCCCGCAACAAAACCCGGGAGAGAAGAGTATGAAGGGCCCGCAACAAAACCCGGGAGAGAAGAGTATGAAGGGCCCGCAACAAGACCCAGGAGAGAAGAGTATGACGGGCCCGCAACAAAACCCGGGAGAGAAGAGTATGAAGGGCCCGCAACAAGACCCAGGAGAGAAGAGTATGACGGGCCCGCAACAAAACCCGGGAGAGAAGAGTATGAAGGGCCCGCAACAAGACCCAGGAGAGAAGAGTATGAAGGGCCCGCAACAAAACCCGGGAGAGAAGAGTATGAAGGGCCCGCAACAAGACCCAGGAGAGAAGAGTATGACGGGCCCGCAACAAAACCCGGGAGAGAAGAGTATGAAGGGCCCGCAACAAGACCCAGGAGAGAAGAGTATGACGGGCCCGCAACAAAACCCGGGAGAGAAGAGTATGAAGGGCCCGCAACAAGACCCAGGAGAGAAGAGTATGAAGGGCCCGCAACAAAACCCGGGAGAGAAGAGTATGAAGGGCCCGCAACAAGACCCAGGAGAGAAGAGTATGACGGGCCCGCAACAAAACCCGGGAGAGAGGAGTATGAAGGGCCCGCAACAAAACCCGGGAGAGAAGAGTATGAAGGGCCCGCAACAATACCCAGGGGGAGAAGAGTATGAAGGGCCCGCAACAAAATCCGGGAGAGAAGAGTATGAAGGGCCCGCAACAATACCCAGGGGAAGAAGAGTATGAAGGGCCCGCAACAAAACCCGGGAGAGAAGAGTAAGACGGGCCCGCAACAATACCCAGGGGAGAGGAGTAAGAAGGGCCCGCAACAAGACCCAGGGGAGAGGAGTATGAAGGGCCCGCAACAAGACCCAGGGGAGAGGAGTATGAAGGGCCCGCAACAAGACCCAGGGGAGAGGAGTATGAAGGGCCCGCAACAAGACCCCGGGAGAGAAGAATATGAAGGGCCTGCAACAAAACCCGGGAGAGAAGAGTATGAAGGGCCCGCAACAAAACCCGGGAGAGAAGAGTATGAAGGGCCCGCAACAAAACCCGGGAGAGAAGAGTATGAAGGGCCCGCAACAAAACCCGGGAGAGAAGAGTATGAAGGGCCCGCAACAATACCCAGGGGGAGAAGAGTATGAAGGGCCCGCAACAAAACCCGGGAGAGAAGAGTAAGACGGGCACGCAACAATACCCAGGGGAGAGGAGTAAGAAGGGCCCGCAACAAGACCCAGGGGAGAGGAGTATGAAGGGCTCGCAACAAGACCCAGGGGAGAGGAGTATGAAGGGCCCGCAACAAGACCCCGGGAGAGAAGAATATGAAGGGCCTGCAACAAAACCCGGGAGAGAAGAGTATGAAGGGCCCGCAACAAAACCCGGGAGAGAAGAGTATGAAGGGCCCGCAACAAAACCCGGGAGAGAAGAGTATGAAGGGCCCGCAACAAAACCCGGGAGAGAAGAGTATGAAGGGCCCGCAACAATACCCAGGGGGAGAAGAGTATGAAGGGCCCGCAACAAAACCCGGGAGAGAAGAGTATGAAGGGCCCGCAACAAAACCCGGGAGAGAAGAGTATGAAGGGCCCGCAACAAGACCCCGGGAGAGAGGAGTAAGAAGAGAGTTCACAGCGGTTGACTTTCTATAGACATCAGTCCGCATGGTGCCATCAAGACCGACTTCCATGCAGATGTCCAAAAAGTCAATCTGCGAAACATCAGATTTATAGGTCAATCTGATGTTCATATCATTAGATGCCAATCCCCGCATGAATCCATCAAGCTGCTCCAGTCCACCCCGCCACAAAATGAACAGATCGTCGATGTAACGAAGCCAGCACTGCACATGGGCGTCGGCCGGCCCGCCCCCGCCGCAAAGCAACTCCCTCTCCCAGAAACCCAGGAAAAGGTTTGCGTACGAGGGCGCGCAGGCCGCGCCCATGGCAGTGCCGCGTATCTGAAGGTAATAATTATCCTTAAAGACAAAGAAATTATGCGTTAGGGCGAACTGGAGCAGCTCGAGGATTAGTTCACACAGTCCTGCATCCCGGACCCGGGGAGAGGAGTAAGAAGGGCCCGCAACCAGACCCGGGGAGAGAGTAAGAAGGGCCCGCAACCAGACCCGGGGAGAGGAGTAAGAAGGGCCCGCAACCAGACCCGGGGAGAGGAGTAAGAAGGGCCCGCAACCAGACCCGGGGAGAGGAGTAAGAAGGGCCCGCAACCAGACCCGGGGAGAGGAGTAAGAAGGGCCCGCAACCAGACCCGGGGAGAGGAGTAAGAAGGGCCCGCAACCAGACCCGGGGAGAAGAGTAAGAAGGGCCCGCAACCAGACCCGGGGAGAGGAGTAAGAAGGGCCCGCAACCAGACCCGGGGAGAGGAGTAAGAAGGGCCCGCAACCAGACCCGGGGAGAGGAGTAAGAAGGGCCCGCAACCAGACCCGGGGAGAGGAGTAAGAAGGGCCCGCAACCAGACCCGGGGAGAGGAGTAAGAAGGGCCCGCAACCAGACCCGGGGAGAGGAGTAAGAAGGGCCCGCAACAAGACCCCGGGGAAAGGGAGACAAGGAAGAAGGGCCCATAACAAGAACCCGGGGGAGAAGAGTAACAAGGACCTGTCACAAGACCAGGAGGGGGGTGTTGGAGTAATAAGGGCTGGCAACAAGACCCAGAAGGAGCAAGACAGAAATGTTAAATTGTGCATATAGCTAAAGAGGTGACTGGAGTGGGAGCCTGGTGACTGCAGCTCTGGAGGTGACTGGAGTGGGAGCCTGGTGACTGCAGCTCTGGAGGTGACTGGAGTGGGAGCCTGGTGACTGCAGCTCTGGAGGTGACTGCAGCTCTGGAGGTGACTGGAGTGGGAGCCTGGTGACTGCAGCTCTGGAGGTGACTGGAGTGGGAGCCTGGTGACTGCAGCTCTGGAGGTGACTGCAGCTCTGGAGGTGACTGGAGTGGGAGCCTGGTGACTGCAGCTCTGGAGGTGACTGGAGTGGGAGCCTGGTGACTGCAGCTCTGGAGGTGACTGGAGTGGGAGCCTGGTGACTGCAGTTCTGGAGGTGACTGCAGCTCTGGAGGTGACTGCAGCTCTGGAGGTGACTGGAGTGGGAGCCTGGTGACTGCAGCTCTGGAGGTGACTGGAGTGGGAGCCTGGTGAGTGCAGCTCTGGAGGTGACTGGAGGAGGCTCAGGGTCCTATGTGTAATGATCAGGCTCCGGTCTCCTCACCGCTCCCGCCGGGCCCGGGGCTTGGCTCCTCCGCACTGACAGGCGGAAATCCCCGGTCCTCTCCGGCTCCACGCTCAGCTGTAGATGCACCGAGTCCCGGCCGCTCCCCGCCTCCTCCAGCCAGGCCCGGGCCGACACCAGCACGGTGGGCAGCGGCTGTGAGGGGACGGGACCCCCGCACGCCATGTCCCGGCAGGAGCCGCTCCGACCGCTCACTTCCGGGTACCGCCGCCCTCTGCCGACCGTGAGAGGAACTGCAGCCTGACCCCCCCCTGCTGGAGGGCGCGGAGGCTGCAGCCAATCCGGAGGAGGGGGCGGAGCCGAGCACGACATACCGGAAGTGAGGAACTGACAGGAAGCGCAAGCGTAACACTGGAGTCTGTCCGGAGAGAAACAAAGCAGAGAGCGCGGGGCCCGGACTACAGACCTGACACCCCGTGACCACAAGTCATCAGAGCAGGAGCTGGAGCCGTATATGTAATGTGAGTATCCACAACACCCGTACCTCACCCTCCACCACCGCCCCCAACACCGGCACCTCACCCTCCACCACCGCCCCCAACACCGGCACCTCACCCTCCACCACTGCCCCCAACACCGGCACCTCACCCTCCATCACCGCCCTCCAACACCGCCCCCTCACCCTCCACCACCGCCCCCAACACCGACACCTCACCCTCCACCACCGCCCCCAACACCGACACCTCACCCACCACCACCGCCCCAACACCGACACCTCACCCACCACCACCGCCCCCAACACCCGACACACCTCACCCTCCACCACCGCCCCCCTAACACCGCACACTCACCCTCCACCACCGCCCCCAACACCGCCACACCTCACCCTCCACCACCGCCCCCACACACCCACCCTCACACGCCCCACCACCGCCCCCAACACCGAAGCACCTCACCCTCCACCACCCCCAACCGCCCCCCAACAACCGCCACCTCACCCTCCACCACCGCCCCCAACACCGGCACCTCACCCTCCACCACCGCCCCCAACAACCTCACCCTCCACCACCGCCCCCAACACCGGCACCTCACCCTCCACCACCGCCCCCAAACACCGGCACCTCACCCTCCACCACCGCCCCAACACCGGCACCCTCACCCTCCACCACCGCCCCCAACACCGACACCTCACCCTCCACCACCGCCCCCAACACCGCACCTCACCCTCCACCACCGCCCCCAACACCGGCACCTCACCCTCCACCACCGCCCCCAACACCTCACCCTCCACCACCGCCCCCAACACCTCACCCTCCACCACCGCCCCCAACACCGGCACCTCACCCTCCACCACCGCCCCAACACCGGCACCTCACCCTCCACCACCGCCCCCAACACCGGCACCTCACCCTCCACCACCGCCCCCAACACCGACACCTCACCCTCCACCACCGCCCCCAACACCGGCACCTCACCCTCCACCACCGCCCCCAACACCGGCATCACCCTCCACCACCGCCCCCAACACGACCTACCCTCCTCACCACCGCCCCCAACACCGCACCTCACCCTCCACCACCGCCCCACAACACCGGCACCTACCACCCGCCCCCACCTCCCTCCCCCCCCCAACACCGCACCTCCCTCCACCACCGCCCCACCGACCCCCACCCCAGCCACACCGACCTCACCCTCACCACCACCCCACACGCACCTCACCCTCCACCACGCCCCAACCCTCACCCTCCACACCGCCCCCAACACCGCACCTCACCCCCACCCCACCGCCCCCCCAACCACCGCACCTCACCCTCCACCACCACCCAACACCGAACCTCACCCTCCACCACCGCCCCCAACACCGACACCTCACCCTCCACCACCGCCCCCAAACACGACACCTCACCTCACCACGCCCCCAACACCGGCACCTCACCCTCCACCACCGCCCCAACACGCCACCTCACCCTCCACCACCGCCCCCACACCGCACCTCACCTCCACCACCGCCCCCAACACCGGCACCTCACCCTCCACCACCGCCCCAACACCGCACCTCACCCCCACCAGCCCCAACACCGCACCTCACCCTCCACCACCGCCCCCAACACGCACCTCACCCTCCACCACCGCCCCCAACACCGCACCTCACCCTCCACCACCGCCCCCAACACCGCACCTCACCCCCACCCACCGCCCCAACACCGCACCTCACCCTCCACCACCGCCCCCAACCGCACCTCACCCTCCACCACCCCACCCCAACCCCCCACCTCCACCACCGCCCCCACCACCTCACCCTCCACCACCCCGCCCCCAACCCCACCTCACCACCACCGCCCCCAACACCGCACCTCACCCTCCACCACCGCCCCAACACCGGCACCTCACCCTCCACCACCGCCCCCAACACCGGCACCTCACCCTCCACACCGCCCCCACAACCCACACCCCCACCACCGCCCTCACCCTCCACCACGCCCCCAACACCGGACCTCACCCTCCACCACGCCCCCAACACCGCACCTCACCCCCACCACCCGCCCCACACCGACACCTCACCCACCACCACCGCCCCCAACACCGACACCTCACCCTCCACCACCGCCCCCAACACCGCACCTCACCCCCACCACCACCCCCCCAACACCGCACCTCACCCTCCACCACCGCCCCCAACACCGCACCTCACCCTCCACACCCCCACCCCCTCCACACCACCCACCCCAACCCCCAACCCCCCCCACCACCGCCCCACCCCCACCACCCCCCCCCCCCCCCCCCCCCCCCCCCCCCCCCCCCCCCCCCCCCCCCCCCCCCCCCCCCCCCCCCCCCCCCCCCCCCCCCCCCCCCCCCCCCCCCCCCCCCCCCCCCCCCCCCCCCCCCCCCCCCCCCCCCCCCCCCCCCCCCCCACCCTCCACCACCGCCCCCAACACCGACACCTCACCCTACCACCACCGCCCCCCAACACCGGGCACCTCACCCTCCACCACCGCCCCCACACCGCACCTCACCCTCCACCACCGCCCCCAACACCGCCACCTCACCCTCCACCACCGCCCCCAACACCGGCACCTCACCCTCCACCACCGCCCCCAACACGACACCTCACCCTCCACCACCGCCCCCAACACCGGCACCTCACACTCCACCACAGCACCCAACACCGACACCTCACCCTCCACCACCGACCCCAACACTGGCACCTCACCCTCCACCACCGCCCCCAACACCGGCACCTCACCCTCCACCACCGCCCCAACACCGGCACCTCACCCTCCACCACCGCCCCCAACACCGGCACCTCACCCTCCACCACCGCCCCCAACATTTTCCTTCCCCCAAATCCTCCCTAATTCCCTACTACCACCCACACCATCACCTCACCCTCCACCACCACTTCAACACCTTCCTTCCCTTCAATCCTACCTAATCCTCTACTACCACCCTCTACTACAGCCCCAAACATCCTCCTCCCCCAACCCTCTACTACCACCCCAAACACCCTCCTTATCCTGTTATTGCCCCCAACACCCTACTCCTGATCCTTTACTACAGTCCCAAACACAGTCATCCCACTAATCCTCTACTTCCGCCCCAAACACCCTCCTTCCCCCAACCCTCTACTACTGCCCTACACACTCTCCTGCCCCTAACCCTCAACTACGCTCCTTCCCTTCCAAGTATCGGTGTACTCAGGAGAAATTGCCCAACAAATTTTAGGATGCATTTTATCCTATTGCCCATGTGAAAATGAAAGAATTTTTTTTAACCATTCAAATTTTTATTGGTAAAACAAAACAGTTTCCAATTTTACAGAACAAGTAGTATAAACCAGAGGGTGGGGGGGGAGAGAGGGAAAATATGGGGGGAAACAGACATGGTAAAAGTTCAAATCTGAGATCCAAATACAGATAAAATCGCCTTGTTGAGATTGCAGAAGCAGGAGATAAGTAACAGTAAGCAAGAAATTTTACAGTTAAATTATAATATTATAAAATCAGCAATATAATCAAGAGGGAAGTAATGAAGGATGTAGTTCGGAGGCAAAAGGGGAGGCAGTCCATGGGTCCCACCATGTCAGGACTTTATTTTTCTTCGAGAGGGTGTCCGCAGCTGCTATTTCGTGGCAGAAGTGAAGGTTGATTTTAGCTATGAGTTCTGCTCTAGATGGGACTTTTGGCGATCTCCAGTGAGTGGCCAACAACTGTCTAGCCGCAATCAGAATGTTTGATACAATAGGTTGTAGAGGAGAAGGGTAGTCAACTAGTGATATACCCAGAATAGCCAGTTGTTGGGATAATGAGAAGGGGAAGGGCAAAACAGCATTTAAAAGTGTCTCAACCTGTCTCCAGAAGGTAAGTATCTGTGGGCAATCCCACCACACATGGGTCAGAGTGCCACTGAAACCACACCCCTTCCAGCAAAGCGGTGAAGAGGATAAATGGCACTTGGTCATTTTTACAGGGGTTAGATACCACTGGAGTTGTATTTTCTTAGTTAATTCTAAGTGGGCTATGCATGAGGAGAATTTTGCTGAATGAGTCATTGCAAATTGCCAATCCTCAGGGGAGGCTTCAAAGGAAAGAAGAGATTCCCATGAGGAGATATATTGGAGTTTATGGGAGGAGTCTTTACATGATAAAGATTTATATAATATCGATAGGCCATGTGACATTCTGGTTCCCGGTTTAAAGAACTGCCGGGCAGAAGAGTCCACCAATTCTAGGGAGGTGTGAAATAAACGGTTGTTGCGTAAGAGGCTACGGAGTTGTAGATAGGCAAAAAATGCCGAGTCGGGAATATGATACTGGCTCTTTAGTTCATGAAAAGTTCTCAAACCAGTGGAGTGGAAAAGGTCCACTACTTTTTTAATCCCGCATTCCAGCCATACCCACAAATTCAGATTAGGTATGACACATGTAGTCGCTTGGAGCGAAACATATTTGGCCACTGAGGGAAAGGAGGAGGGACACTCCGCTACCCAGATTTTGACCGCCGCCACCATGGTGCGGAGGGGAATGGGAATGGTGTCTGGAGAAAGCAACTGAGCTTCCAATAGCAAGACAAGAGACCCTTTTGCCGTATGAGAAGATTCAATCTTAAGCCAAGGGAGTGCGGAGTCTCCATTCCACCATTGACCCAGGGGCTCCAAAAGGGCAGCTTTGTGGTATAAAGCTATTTTGGGTGAGCCCAAGCCCCCTTCGTTGTAGGGTAGGGACATGATTTGGCGTTTGATTCTGTGAGGTTTATTGTTCCAAATAAATCTGTCCAATATGGTCTGGAACCGGGATATATGTTTGGAAGGGAAAGAAAGGGGGAGGCATCTAAATAAATAGATGAGTTTGGGCAACAATAGCATCTTAGTGGCCTGGATCCTTGCCATCCAAGAAAGATGGCCCTTGGAAAAGTTTCCAATGTCCCCGTTCAACTCTGCTGCAATGGAATCGGAGTTGACGCTAATGATATCAGCCAGGCGCGTCAATTTTATTCCGAGATACGTGAACCCCCCCTGGTGACCAAATGAACGAATATTGAGATTGTATTTGGGTTTGGGAAGGGCGGGGAAGAAATAATGGGAAAAGGGTGGATTTGGATAAATTAAGTTTATAAAATGACGCTTCAGAGAAGTCTTGCAAAAGGGAAGAGATAGCCTTTAATGAAGACAATGGGTTTATGCAAGTGAATACTACGTCATCTGCGTATAATCCTATCTTATACTCAGAGTCTCCCACTGGGATGCCCTTTATGCAGGGAGATTGTCTTACTATAGCAGCGAAGCGAGGGGCTCCATGATTAAGGCAAAGACAATGGGGGAGAGAGGGCAACCTTGTCGTGTACCATTAGTAATTTGGAAGGTTCGAGAAGAGAATCCTGATGCACGAACATACGCGCAAGGATTAGAGTAGAGTGCCATAATGGCTGTAGAAATCAAGCCTGATAAGCCGAATTTCTCCAAAGTGCTGTGTAGATATCCCCAGTGTACCCTGTCGAACGCTTTTTCGGCGTTAAGGGACAGGAATACACTGGGGAGGTGACCTCTCTCCACCACATCCAGCAGGTCAATCAACCGCCTCGTGCCATCTCTTGTTTGTCTTCCCGGCACAAACCCGACTTGGTCTGGGTGTATAAGGGAAGGTAGTATAGTCATGAGTCTATTGGCCCAGAGTTTTGCATAAATTTTTATGTCCGTATTGAGAAGGGCTATGGGGCGGAAGTTGGACGGGGAGGTAGGTGATTTTCCCGGTTTTGGGAGGGTGGCAATAGAAGCTTTGAGTCCTTCTGATTTAATAGTTCCAGAGGTGGCCCAAAAGTTAAATAGGCGATGTAGGTATGGGGTGAGGATTGGGAGGAATTGAGCATAGTAGGAGAATGAAAAGCCATCTGGGCCAGGAGCAGTCTTTTTTTTGGCATCTTTTATTATTTGGTGAATTTCAGAGTTATGTATGGGTGCGTTTAAGAAAGCAAGCTGTGAAGAAGAGGCTTTGGGGAGGTTTGCCCTTTCCAGAAATGCCGAAATCGTGGATTGGGAAGGCTGGGGAATGGATTGGTCTAAATTCAGGTTGTAGAGAGAGGCATAATAGGAGGCGAATTCATCCGCAATGTCAATGGGGTTGTAAATACGGGAGGAGTTTGATTTGGTCAGGAAAGGGATCCTGGATTGTAGTTCTTTTTTTTTGACACGCCTGGCCAACAACGCACCAGCCCGATCACCCATCGCATAGAATTTAGCCCTTGATTTCCTGAGAGCATTCTCTGACTTCTGTACCAGAAGTTGGCGTACCTGGAGTCTAATGGCGGAGAGTTCTGAAAGATTTTTTTGTGAGGGATTTATTTTATGGCGAGATTCCAGCACTGCTAAAAGTGAGAGTGCGTCTTGAAGGGTCTTGGTGTATTTGCGTTTAGCTATCGCTGCCATTTTTATGAAAATTCCCCTGGCCACCGCCTTGTGCGTAAACCACAGATTCTCAATTTGTGTCTCTTTGGTGTCGTTGAAAGAGAAAAATTCTATAAGGGATTTTTCGACAAAGGACGAATTAGTCTGGTCCACTAATAAGTGGTCGTTTAAACGCCACTGTGAGGGGGGGGAAATGGCTAAGGGGTCAGACAGAGAAACAGAGACCGGGGCATGGTCCGACCATGAGATGTTGCCTATCGATGCAGATAAGCAATGTGGTAGAGCAACAACATCCACTAGCACAAAGTCAATCCTGCTATAGGACCCATGCCTCGGTGACATGTATGTATAGTCTCGTTCACCACAGTGGAGATACCGCCAAATGTCATGTAGGCCAAAGGAGTGAACGAGAGGGCCTATCTCTCCCCTGGAAGCAGATGAGGAAGAACAGTCCAGAGCTTTAGAGATAGGGATGTTGAAATCTCCAGCAATGAGTTTGTAGCCATGTTGAATTTCACTTAGAGTCTGGAAAAATTTTCTAAGAAATTTGTGTTGGCCGATATTGGGTGCATAGACCGTTGCAATGGTATATGGAACATTGTTGATAATACACAGAATTATTAAATATCTACCAAGTGGGTCAGAAATCGTATTTACTAGCTGGAAGGAGAGAGATTTATTAAAGAAGATAGCCACACCCGCCTTTTTTGCGTTATTGTTAGCAAAAAACTGGTGTGGATACCAACCGCATTGCATCCTATCATTATCTCGTTTGAGAAGATGCGTTTCTTGTAGGCAAATTATGTGATGACGCGATTTAGTTAGTTGGCGCCAAACTAGTGACCTCTTGCCCGGAGAATTGAGGCCATTCACATTAATAGAGGTTAGGGAAATACTCATGGTACAAGTGTATTCTCATGTTTAAAGTGTTGTGGGGTATGAGAATATGCGCAACATTTGGAAGCTCATGGGATAAGAAATTATATTGCCTGCCAAAGGGTAGGGGGGATGAGGGGAGGGAAGGGAGCACAAAAATAATCAACTTAACAAACAAACATAGAGTCATATTTACGTAGTCCATTCAGCCTCGGCTGGAT
Source organism: Allobates femoralis (assembly GCA_033576535.1). Classification (NCBI taxonomy): domain Eukaryota; kingdom Metazoa; phylum Chordata; class Amphibia; order Anura; family Aromobatidae; genus Allobates; species Allobates femoralis. The sequence continues at coordinate 4,338,583 of JARQOC010000005.1, forward strand.
GCCTAGGTGAGTAGAAAACAGTCTCACCAGAGGGGCCTTGATCTGAGGAGACTCAGAATCAAGAAAAGGAAGAAAAAGAAAAATCTTGATGAGAACCTAGTCTGGTGCAAGGGAAGTCCCAAAGTCAGCAGACCAGAGGGGAAAAAAAGAAAGAAAAAGATGGCGGGAAAAGTAGAACCAGGAACCTGCAGCGGCTTGTTCTTTCAGGCGACGTCCCAGTCAGGGTTGACACGGCGCTTGGTTTGCTTCTCAGGGGTGGGTCTCAGGGGGTTTGCAGAGGAAGGAGAGTCTGGTGGTCTCAGTCCCCATTGAGACAGTTGCCTTGCAGCGTGAGGAGGGGTCAGGCAGGTTGTCACAGTACCATCCTTTCTGATCAGGAGCCTTGTAGGAAAACCCCAACGATAAGGGATACCTTTATTTCTCAGAATCGCCGTGTATGGGGCAAATGCCCTACGAAGAGCTAGAGTTCCTGGAGATAAGTCCGGGTAAACTGCAATGCTGGCAAATCGATCTTCCAATGTGGGGTTCTTCCTTAATGCTGAGAGGAACTCCTCCTTAATTTCATAGAAGTGCACTCGAGCCAACACATCCCTAGGGACCGAGGGACCCAGGCCCGGGGGTTTAGGAATACGGTGGATACGGTCAATAACCACAGTCTGTTTAGTGGTGTGAGGAAGGACAGCCATTATGAAGTCTTGTAGAAATGCTTTAAGGTCCGGAGCTGGTATAGTTTCATCAATGCCCCTTAGTTTTACATTATTACGTCTGGATCTGTCTTCCAGATCCAGAGTCTTATATTGGGTCTTTGTGGCCATGGAGTGCAGCGATTCGTGGGCATCCCATAGGTCGTTGTGTGAGGCCACTAGCTCCTCCATTTTGCGCTCCAGCCTGTCTGTGCGGGTGCCCAGTTCCTCTACCTCTCCTCTTAGCTCTGACATCATTCGGCGCATATCAGCCTGGAGGGACGACCTGAGCTCCCCCAGCATGATTTTTAGTAGGGCAGCTGTGACCGGAGCCTCAGGGCTTACAGCGGCGTCCTCCCCGCCGCCGGAGGAAGATGCACTCTGGAAGTCTGTGCGAGCAGCACGGGCCGCTCTGGGAGAAGGAGGCGCCATTTTCTCACCCTGAGAGATTTGGAGGGGGCCGCAAAGAAGTCGGCAATGCGCCTATTAGGGTCGCGCTGCCCAGACTTGGTCTTCCCCATAGACTCACCGGGTGATCAGCAAGTGGAATCCGTACACCGGTGTGGGAACAGAGAGGCAGAGTCGCCGTTATGAGCAGTTTTTCGGTTCCTGGGTCAGGAGCTCCCGCGCTGTGCGACCTACAGCATGAGTAGTTAGGCCACGCCCCCTGAAAATGAAAGAATTGAGGCTAAAAGAACATTTTTGTTGGAAAAATGAATGTCCATTTTTTTCTTTCCATGTTACTTTAGTTCCTGTGAAGCACCGGAAGGGTTAATAATCTTCTCGAATGTAGTTTTGAGTAGCTTTATGGTACCTTCACATGCCGCAATATCGTCAGGGAATCTTAAAGGCGATACGTCGCCCCGGAGCAATCGCCGTGAAATTGCCTCTCGGTTGTGGCGTGTGATTGGGGAATTTCGCGGCGATAAACTGTCTCAGCTGTCGCCTGATTCCTGAGCACTGCTCTGAAATCGGCCGCAATCATGAAGGCGAGGTTTCCGGGTTGTGGCGTGTGATAGGGCGATAGTGATGGAATCAGCGTCGCCTATGATTTCCCATAGGCGTGCCTCAGTGTGCTGGAGTCCGCGCCCCTTGTGAACTGATTGGTGTGGACTACTGTGTTCCCATTGGCTGTCACTTGACACCGCGCCATATTTGATGAGCTGTCTGTCCAGCACCACACAATGGCAATGGCGTCATGTATTAGCCAGCCTTCCAGAGCAGGCTGACCAATCGGAACGCTATAGTATTCTCCAGTGAGCGCGTATGGGGCGCGGTGTAACCCATTGTGACACACCTATCTCTTCGCCGCGCTGAACATGTACGCCCACATTGCCTTTGAGATTGCAGCGTGTGAACCGGGGATGGGATTAGGCAGGATTGCTTCCGATGTACGTGAGGCGATTTCCGGAGCGATACATCGCCTTACTTTCAGGGCGCAATTGCGGCGTGTGATGCCGCCATCGGCGATCTGAGTCGAGCATGAAAAACGTGAGTGCGCACGTTAGATCGCCTCATATCGCCAGGCGTGTGAAGGTACCATTAGGGGTGCAGTTTTTGGAATGGTGTTAGATGTGGTCACTAAAAAAATGGTTTTGTAAATGTTGCTGGAAGAATGAGAAATTGCTGATGAGCTTTGAACCCTTATAAATTCCTAACAAAAAAGTTTTTTCAAAAATTATGCTGATGTAAAATAAACGTGGGAAATGCTGTTTATCAACTACCCGGTATTTTGTGTCACATAACTCTCTGGTTTAACAAAATGAAAATTAAAAATGTGAAAATTGCTAAATTTTCGATTTTTTTTTTTTTTTTTTTTTTTTTTTTTTTTCCACTAATAAACGCAAAAATTATTGACCTAAATTTACTACTAACATGAACCCAATATGTCACAAAAAAACAATCTCAGAATCACTAGGATCCGTTTTAGCGTTCTAGAGTTATTACCTCATAAAGGGACACTGGTCAGAATTGCAAAAAATGGCAAGGTCTTTAGGGTCAAAATAGGCTGGGTGGTGAAGGCTTTAAAGATAAAAACACTTCAGGGAAGAAAAGACGTGTAGTTCTTTGTTCTGTCAGCTCAAATACTTTAAGGCAAATGTCATGCACCACTTTAATAGAAGAGTTATGAAAATTACATTTTCAGAATCCATACGAAAACATTTTTTTTTTTTTCGCTGGGCACTGCCCGGAATTGTAGCAAATGGATTTCTGCCAGATAATCGCAGCTATGTCATGTTTACTGTCTATCAAAAGGTAAATTAATGAGGGGGAAAATAACACTAATCTCTTTTGCATATGAGGGGAAATTAGAAATCTATAACTTTTACAGATAAGGTCTCCTTCCCTCCCTAAGCTTGCGGATGTCCTTACGTGACACAAGTTTAGTAAGTCTTTTACTTTAATTCTTTTATTTTATGTAACTTTCTATGTTATATTGTATTTTGTCTGCTTTGTAAAATCTGGTATCTTTTTGTAATCACTGCCTATTCCTTAGGATTAAATCTATTAAAAAAAAAATAAATAGCTTCGTTCTTGCTCTATGGCGGCAAAAAACTACGACCCTGTGATGCATCATGTTACCAGTAACGGGTGCTGACAGTAAGGGGGGGTGCCAGAGAGCTGCCCGTCCTGACACTCCCCAAACACTCTCCCTCCCCTTATCCTCTACTACCACCCCAAACACCTGCCTCTCCCTAATCCTGTTATTGCCTCAAACACCCTCTTCTCCCCTAATCCCTGCTACCGCCCTAAACACCTTCCTCCACCTAATCCTCTGCTTCTGATCCAAACATCCTTCTATTGGTCTTAACCTCTAGTCACCCCCATTCATTCTTCCTTGTTCCCCTGGCATTGACTGTCCTGTGGCCTTTTTATTTTCAGGTGATGTCCCCACGGGGCTGCCGCCATGTTGTCTTTGGTGTTTATCTGCAGTCGGAAGTTGGTGTCGGACCACGGCTCCCTGCGTCGGGCGCTGCCCCTCGTCCCGGTGGAGCTGTATCCGATGCTGTTCCGAGCTGCTTTCCTGGATAAGAAGACGCTGGTGCTGCAGGATCTGGTGCACCGATGGCCGTTCTCTGTACTGAGTCTTCAGAGGCTGCTGCAGAGCGATGACCGCCACCACCCCGTCCAGCTCTATGAGAAGGCCAATAAACTGTGTGTGCAGACCGTCATTCTGGGTGTCATGGATTACCTGAGAGAAGAGCTGGATCGGCAGAAAGAGGTGCAACCTCCAAGGTGAGGGTCAGCTCTAAAGGAGTGTGGGGAGCTCCGTGAGGGGTGACCACCTAGGTGAGGGTCTACTATAGAGGGATGTGCGGAGAACAGAGGGGCTGTCAGGGGTCGGTCACCAAGGCTAGAGTCTACTATAGAGGGGTGTTGGTAGCACTGGAGGGGCTGTGAGGGGTCAGCTGACCACCAGGAGTCCAAATTCTGTTCCTGCTCCTCATGCTGTCATGTTTAACTTGCAGGAAGCAGCGACTGCAACTCCTAGACATGGTTGGGAGCCATGATAATGGGCTGGAGCAGGGCCCTGACACCATGAGTCTCTGGTCCCGCACCGTGGCCCTGGCGAAATCCTGCATCTATATCAACAGGAGACAACGTGAAGAAAGGACTCAAGCTTCGAAACGCAGGAGAGGCTCCGAGGACACAGCGTCTTCCTCCGCCTACAGCGCTATGTGTGTGGAGGTGCGAGCAGATCTCTTTGTGAACAGCACTTCCTATGGTGTCCTGCGAGAGGCGTTGCTGCTGGGCTCCCACGGTCCTTTACGTTTGCAGTGCAGGGATATCCGGGCAGAGGAGCTATCGTTGCGGAGCACTGTGGCTCTGCTGGAGCTGCTGAACCCTGATGGCCTCCGACAGATAGACCTGAGGTTCAATAACCTGGGTCTGCTGGGCCTGAACACTCTGCTCCCATACATGAGGCGCTTCCCTCACCTCCTGAGTCTGAAGTTACCCTACAGCAACATAGACGTGATGCGCCTGTTACCCGAAGCCGAGGAAGCCATGAAGAACTTCACATCCCAGCTCAGCCAGCTGTCTGCACTCAGGGAACTCAACCTCGGATCCTCACGTCTCTCAGGACGTTTAACACAACTGCTCGGGTAATGGCATGTATGGAGATACATTGTATAATGCCAGCCAATCAGGATACAGCACACCATGTCATAGAGAATTAACCTACATAGGAGACTCCATACAGGAACTACTAATCTTCATCCTTTATTCTAATCGTGCAATCACTGTGTACATACATTACCTCCTGTATTATCCTCCAGAGCTGCACTCACTATTCTGCTGGTGCAGTCACTGTGTACATACATTACATTACTGATCCTGAGTTACCTCCTGTATTATACTCCAGAGCTTCACTCACTATTCTGCTGGAGCAGTCCCTGTGTACATACATTACATTACTGATCCTGAGTTACCTCCTGTATTATCCTCCAGAGCTGCACTCACTATTCTGCTGGTGCAGTCACTGTGTACATACATTACATTACTGATCCTGAGTTACCTCCTGTATTATCCTCCAGAGCTGCACTCACTATTCTGCTGGTGCAGTCACTGTGTACATACATTACATTACTGATCCTGAGTTACCTCCTGTATTATACTCCAGAGCTGCACTCACTATTCTGCTGGTGCAGTCACTGTGTACATACATTACATTACTGATCCTGAGTTACCTCCTGTATTATACTCCAGAGCTGCACTCACTATTCTGCTGGTGCAGTCACTGTGTACATACATTACATTACTGATCCTGAGTTACCTCCTGTATTATACTCCAGAGCTGCACTCACTATTCTACTGGTGCAGTCACTGTGTACATACATTACATTACTGATCCTGAGTTACCTCCTGTATTATACCCCAGAGCTGCACTCACTATTCTGCTGGTGCAGTCACTGTGTACATACATTACATTACTGATCCTGAGTTACCTCCTGTATTATCCTCCAGAGCTGCACTCACTATTCTACTGGTGCAGTCACTGTCTACATACATTACTGATCCTGAGTTACCTCCTGTATTATCCTCCAGAGCTGCACTCACTATTCTGCTGGTGCAGTCACTGTGTACATACATTACATTACTGATCCTGAGTTACCTCCTGTATTATACTCCAGAGCTGCACTCACTATTCTGCTGGTGCAGTCACTGTGTACATACATTACGTTACTGATCCTGAGTTACCTCCTGTATTATACTCCAGAGCTGCACTCACTATTCTGCTGGTGCAGTCACTGAGTACATACATTACATTACTGATCCTGAGTTACCTCCTGTATTATACTCCAGAGCTGCACTCACTATTCTGCTGGTGCAGTCACTGTGTACATACATTACTGATCCTGAGTTACCTCCTGTATTATACTCCAGAGCTGCACTCACTATTCTGCTGGTGCAGTCACTGAGTACATACATTACATTACTGATCCTGAGTTACCTCCTGTATTATACTCCAGAGCTGCACTCACTATTCTGCTGGTGCAGTCACTGTGTACATACATTACTGATCCTGAGTTACCTCCTGTATTATACTCCAGAGCTGCACTCACTATTCTGCTGGTGCAGTCACTGTCTACATACATTACTGATCCTGAGTTACCTCCTGTATTATACTCCATAGCTGCACTCACTATTCTGCTGGGGAAGTCACTGTGTACATACATTACATTACTGATCCTGAGTTACCTCCTGTATTATACTCCAGAGCTGCACTCACTATTCTGCTGGTGCAGTCACTGTGTACATACATTACGTTACTGATCCTGAGTTACCTCCTGTATTATACTCCAGAGCTGCACTCACTATTCTGCTGGTGCAGTCACTGTGTACATACATTACGTTACTGATCCTGAGTTACCTCCTGTATTATACTCCAGAGCTGCACTCACTATTCTGCTGGTGCAGTCACTGTGTACATACATTACATTACTGATCCTGAGTTACCTCCTGTATTATACTCCAGAGCTGCACTCACTATTCTGCTGGTGCAGTCACTGTGTACATACATTACATTACTGATCCTGAGTTACCTCCTGTATTATACTCCAGAGCTGCACTCACTATTCTGCTGGTGCAGTCACTGTGTACATACATTACATTACTGATCCTGAGTTACCTCCTGTATTATACTCCAGAGCTGCACTCCCTATTCTGCTCACTGAGTTGTATCTTTCCTGTTTTGCAGGGGCCTGCAGACACCGCTGGAGAGCCTGGAGCTGGCGTTCTGTTACCTCCTCCCTGCAGACCTGCACTGTCTTTCCCGGAGTATTCATGTCTCGTCTCTCAAAAAATTGGACTTGAGTGGAAACAACGTGAGTGGCGTCCTCCTGCAGCCGTTCCTGCAGCTCCTGGACTGTGTCTCCTCGTCCCTCCTTCACCTGGATGTGATGGAGTGTAAGCTGAGTGACGGCACCATGGCGGCGCTGACCCCTGTGATCTGCCGCTGTCGCAGCTTGCGCTTCCTTGGGCTGTTGTGTAACCCGGTGACTAGTGGGAGCATTAGGACGCTGCTGCTGCGCTCCCTGCACATGGCCGACCTTAAGCTCGTCATCTACCCCGTCCCGCTTGACTGTTACCTGGATCCTCAGGCTCCTGATGACGTGAGAGCGCTGGATGTGGGGAAAGTTGTGGGTTTTGAGGAAGAAGTGCAGGAGACGCTGCTCCGTGCAAAGAGAACAGACATGGTGTGGACCCACAGACCTGGTGATACGCCATCACCCGAGTATCTCAGCTCATATAGGGCCGGAGACTCCTGACTCCAGTCTGTGGCCCCTGATGCTTCAACACTCAACCTCGCGCCATAAGAAATGCCTTCTACTCCAGCTTGTGTGTCCGCCACGCATTTGGCATCGTAATTCCTCTGGGGGTTACTTCAAAGGATTTTGTACTAATAAAATCATAGAATGGTAAAATATCTTTAACCATGAGAATTAGTCATTATTCTTCAGAATGTGATTTATTTCATCGCATTCCAGAGATCACCTCAATCTGAAACAAATCCCGTTACCTGATGGAGCATTGAAACGGATCTCAAATTCTGAATAATATTGATTTTAATTTGAAGATAGCAGCGCCGTCTTTAACCCTTTCTGTGATTAAATACTCATATCACTGATTGTGTCTGACACAACCCCATCAGCGGAGAGGCTCACTGTCTTGCCTCATCTAATCTGTGCTTTATCAGATTAAATCCTATTGCGCTTATGTCTACACTTTTCCTTTTAGAATGGTGGAGTGGGAAGGGACCACCCGGGTCATGGTGTAAAGGGACCACCCGGGTCATGGTGTAAAGGGACCACCCGGGTCATGGTGTAAAGGGACCACCTAGGTCATGTGAAGGGACCTTTTGGGTGTAAAGGGACCTCCCAGGTCATGGTGAGACGGGACCTATTGGGTGTAAAGGGACCTCCCGGGTCATGGTGTAAAGGGACTTCCCTGGTCATGTGAAGGGACCTTTTGGGTGGAAAGGGACCTCCCGGGTCATGGTGAGACGGGACCTATTGGGTGTAAAGGGACCTCCCTGGTCATCGTGAGAGGGGACCTCCAGGGACATCATGTGAAGGCACCTTGTGGATGTGAAGGGTCCTCCTGGGTCATGGTGTAAAGGGAACTTTTGGGTGTGAAGGGAGCTCCTGGGTCATCGTGAGAGGGGACCTCCCAGGTCATGGTGTCTAGGGAACTTTTGGGTGTAAAGGGACCTCCCTTATCATGGTGTAAAGGGGCCTCCTGGGTCATTGTGAGAGGGGACCTCCCAAGTCATGGTGTAAAGGGAACTTTTGGGTGTGAAAGGACCTCCCTGGTCATGGTGTAAAGGGACCTCCTTGGTCATCATGAGAGGGGACCTCCCTGGTCATGGTGTAAAGGGACCTCCTGGGTCATCATGAGAGGGGACCTCCCTGGTCATGGTGTAAAGGGACCTCCTGGGTCATCATGAGAGGGGACCTCCCTGGTCATGGTGTAAAGGGACCTCCTGGGTCATCATGAGAGGGGACCTCCCTGGTCATGTGAAGGGAACTTTTGGGTGAGAGGGGACCTCCCTGGTCATGGTGTAAAGGGACCTCCCAGGTCATGTGAAGGGACTTTTTGGGTGTGAAGGGACCTCCCGGGTCATGGTGTAGAGGGACCTTCCGGGTCATGTGAAGGGACCTCCTGGGTCATCATGAGAGGGGACCTCTCAGGTCATGGTGTAAAGGGAACTTTTGGGTGTAAAGGGACCTCCCTGATCATGGTGTAAAGGGGCCTCCTGGGTCATTATGAGAGGGGACCTCCCTGGTCATGTGAAGGGACCTTTTGGGTGTGAAGGGTCCTCCCGGGTCATGGTGTAAAGGGACCTCCTGGATCATCGTGAGGGGGTTCTCCCTGGTTATGTGAAGGGTCCTCCGGGGTCATGGTGTAAAGGGAACTGTTGGGTGAGAGGGGACCTCCCTGGTCATGGTGTAAAGGGACCTCCCAGGTCATGTGAAGGGACTTTTTGGGTGTGAAGGGAACTCCCGGGTCATGTGAAGGGACTTTTTGGGTGTGAAGGGAACTCCCGGGTCATGTGAAGGGACCTTTTGGGTGTGAAGGGACCTCCTGGGTCATCATGAGAGGGGACCTCCCAGGTCATGTGAAGTGACTTTTTGGGTGTGAAGAGACCTCCCAAGTCATGGTGTAAATGGAACTTTTGGGTGTGAAGGGTCCTCCTGACTTATCTGATCCAACCCCCTGCTCAAAGCAGGATTCACTAAATCCTCCCAGACAGATGTCTGTCCAGCCTCTGTGTGAAGGAGAACTCCCCACCTGTCATGGCCGCCTGTTCCACTCGATGATCTCCCTGCAAAAAGGTTTTTTGATACTTAACCTGTGCCTCCTCCCATTCTGCATTAGGAGAGATCTGCGGAGACCGAATCATAAAACTTTCCAAATGTGTTTGATTTACCTGACGTCATTGTGCGTCGGCTGTGACGTATGTGCAGAATAGAAACCTGTAAAGTGGTTTTACAAAGGAGTGTTGCAGATTGTGTTTTTGTAGCCCGACTTAAAACGTGGCGTCACCGGGGTCCATAGACAATCGCCGCCATTTGCAGCATTGGAGAAGGAGACGGTAAGTAAAGCTCCGTAGGGAGAAACAAAGAAACCTGATAGAGGATCTTTCCTGGAGGCCGAGCCAGACTGGGAGTATTACGTTCCTTCATATTACAGTATATAAAGAGAAGCAGAAATATGGAAACGATGACTTTCATGGTGGCAACGTTCATTTCTGCGTCTTCAGTCCACTATCCATAGTGCTGGTGATCGGGGAGATTCTGGAGAGCGCAGGCTTCACTCATCCTCTAGGGTTACAGTGGCTGGGACTCATGGTGCTTCACAGTCTGACAGTGTTGATATGAGGATGGTTCCTGAGCTCCAGCCTATTTAAAAGTACCATACAGTGTATAAAAAAAAATCGGTCCTTTTCTCATCCGGGAGAGTCGGACGAGTGACGTCCGTTTTTTGCGCCGTGTGGCATGCAACTGCTATGCAGTGTGTGATTATTCACAGATAACAGAGTGCTATCTATGTGACATCCGTGTTTAACATGGCATTTCTCATGCTGCATAAAGTTAGAAAAGAGTAGACCGGATAGACTGAATACACAGATAAGGCCGGGTTACACGTAGCAATATCGGTAACGGGGTTTGTGACGTCGCTGCGTGTGACATGCTGCAGCGACCAGCAATCAGCTCCCTGCGGAATGACCAGGACCATTTTTCGGTCGCTGGTCTCCCGCTGCCCTGCATGCATCAGCATGTGTGACCGGGGCAACGACCAGCGATCCCCATGTTGCACCCGAGACACCCGACAGATCCCTGCGACCATCGGGTGTCGGCGCATCGCTGTCATCTCACCAGCAATCACATACAGATGTTCCAGCGATCCCGGTCCGGTCGGATCGCTGGAACATCGGTATCGGTAGATGCTAGATCGGGCTTACCAGACTCCTGCTGCTACTTCCAGGGCCACCTATTAAGCTACTTGCATATTCATTTCACTGGCAAACAGCCAATCACAGACATCCACTCTGTGAGAGCCTCTGTGATTGGCTATTGTAGGCAGACTAGATTTCCTCAATTTGGACAGTGATTCTGCTTGGTTGCCATACACATTAGTATATACAATCAATCTGCCATAATAGGGTGTGAAATAAATATTGAAAGAAAAAAAAAAATCCTGTATGGGGCTTCGCAGCATTTTTAAGTCTAGCCTGATGAAAGCAGTCAGCTGCGAGCTGCCACCCTCAGCTGCCTAATCGTCCTTTGGCTGGCAAAAAAAAAAAGTGTAGGCTCCGCCCTATTTTTAATTGCCAGCCAAGGTAACACTAGGCAGCTGAGGCCTATTGTTTTAGGAGCCCCCACGCTAAAGAATAGCAGCCCGCAGCAACCCCTGAAAATGGCACATTTCCGGGTGCCTTACCAGGCTCTTCCAGCGGCCCTGGTGGTGGCACGCTGAGTAATGAGGGGTTAATATTAGCTTTGTTTTACCAGCTGGTATTAAGCCCGAGATTTTTAATGTCAGGCCAAATTAGGCTGACTTCACACCACGGCACAATCTGATGCAGGGCTGTCCAGTGTAAACCGGACAGCCCTGGACCAGATTTTGGCCCCATAGTATCCTATGGGGCCGGATGGAAGTTTTCTGCCATCCGGTTTCCATGTGTCCGGGAGGAATCGGATTTTTCTTCCCGGACACAAAAATGGAACATGCAGCATTTTTGTGTCAGCCCTGGATCGGATTGTGTCATGGTGTGAAGCCGGCCTTCGACCTGGCCATTGAGAATCTCCAATAAAGGGTTAAAAAAAAAAAAAAAAGACAGCACAGAAAAAATTATTTATTAGAAATAAAGACATTCAACCTTAGGGACTCCATCTGTATTACCCCCACGCAGCCCTTCTCGATCACAAACCATGCGTTACCTCCCTGCTTGCCAGCACGGCTGTTATCGGTAAGGCCGGCTTCAGACTGCGTGTCTGATCCGATGCGTAGCTGTCCGCTTGAGGCAGACAGCCGCGGACCGGATCAGCACACAGGACTGGGGGCTATTATGCCCTCCGATCCTGTGTGCAGCCGCACGCAGTTCCTGCTGCTAATAGGTGAGGACCGCTGGCGCCGCGGTCCTGACCTGTCAGCTGGTTCAGCTGCGTGCGGCTGCACACAGGATCGGAGGGCATAATAGCCCCCAGTCCTGTGTGCTGATCCGGTCCGCGGCTGTCTGCCTCAAGCGGACAGCTACGGATCGGATCATACACGCAGTCTGAAGCGGTCCTAAGCAGGACCCTAAACTCCTGTGGCTCGTGTATCATTCGGCTCATTCAGAAGCCGCTGGTTATCATTGCAATATTAACAGCTTATTTGGTTACTATAGCAACGGTGACGTCACCGCTTAATATAGCTGCTGTCTCTGCTCATTCAGTGATCACAGAGCACAGGGTGGAAGTGTTCTTCCTCTCCAAACTAGCATTACCCCTTATTACCCAGCGTGCCACCCACCAGGGCCCCTGGAAAAGGCGCTTCTTATAAATGCGCAATTTTCAGGGGCAGCTTCGGGCTGCTATTCTTTATCATGGGGGGCCCTAAAGCAATGGGAGACCAACGATGTGTGTGTGTGTGACAGCGGGGGACCAACGATGAACTACCTCCCTGCGCTGCACAGCACACGCTGGTAACCAGGGTAAATATCGGGTAACTAAGTGCAGCGCTCTGCGTAGTTACCCGATGTTTACCCTGGTTACCAGCGCGTCCTCGCGGGTGAGTCTGCCTGTGTGACAGCTCACCAGCAATCAGATAATGTCCCAGCGACCCCCATCGTTGGTGGGATCGCTGGGACATCGTAGCGTGTAACGGGGCCTTAAGTTCAGCAGATTTCTTTACCTGTTTTTTCTTGTTAGCACCTTTACACATAGGTGTTGCCAGTCGATCTTTAATGTTTACTATCACTATTTTTCTGAATGTGCACCCTTCCCCCTGTAGTTATGCTAAGTCCTCCATCTTACCGTAGCCAGATCCATATACATACCCTCTCATGCAGGTTTTTAATTGCATTCAGAGGCATATAACCCACACATGCAGCTGCATGCCGCAAGTAGAGGCACAAGGTTAGGACCCGATGAGGACACCTTGGCGCGGTTATCAGGCTCTTACGCAATGGCCAGTGCTTAAACTAAGTTTCTCAATTTTCTTTATAATCTTAAGCAGTTTCTGCTATGTCCTTTGCCATATACACATCGTCTTAGCTGTACACATTGCCCTGCTATTCATTTGATAGCCATTATGCTAGTTCACGTTCATTGTAGTGTGCAGTAGATTTCTTTACTTAAATGATGTTTTTTCTTGCTAGCACCTTCACACACAGGTGTTGCCAGTCGATCTTTATTGATATGCAGTGACTGACCCCCAGACTACTGAGGACTCCACCTATTGTTAGAAGGGTGCAGTGCAGGCATGGCTGGGGAGTCCGGGAAATCGTCCGAGGGGGGAGGCGTGTCGGGGAGGGGGGTGTGTGTGTCAAGGAGTCGTCCGAGGGGGGGGGGGGGGTCATTGCGTCTGAGGGGGTTGCCTGAGGAGGGGGAGGCATGTTGGGGAGCCCGGCTTTGGGGGGTGGGAAGAGAAGGAATGATGAGTCTGGGGGGCCGTCGGGGAATCCGAGGGGGTAGTCCGAGTAGGAGTTGGGGAGTCCAAGGTGGCGTCGGGGAGACCAGGGTTCGGCTCATTGAGTCCACAGCCCTGGAAACAGGTATGAAGCACAATTAGGAAGAAAATGCTAATAAGATCCCTAGACCCCCAGCCCCTACATCGTCCTGCTGCAGGCGCTTGCACCAGCCTGCCTTCACCCTGACCATTCAATCTGGGCAGATCGACAGCTGAAAAGATCATGAAATCTTCAAGTTATCTTCATTCCAAATAATCAGGGAATCTGAGAGCTTCCATTTCATCCACTATATCATTTATAGCACATTTTAGGCCTTACTGCGCTGCGTGATTAATCATTCACTTCCAGAAAGAATCAAAAACACAGCTCTCCATACCATGCTCTGCACCACAGCGCAGGTTTACAGGTGCGTCCAGGCCCAGTATACACCGGGTGTAATCCCAATCAGTAGGTCCTCACATAAATGATCATTCACCCTCTGTTGGTTTTAAAATATTTTTTTTTTTATTTAATTTATCAGCCTCCCCATGGAAGGATTGTAATGGACACCCAGATCTCTCCCGCAGTCCCTTTTCCTCTTAGCTGGACGATACTGATGAGCAGATCGATAAGCAAAAATAAACAAAAGAAAATAGAAAAGGACAAAAATCTGTGACGTCGGGAGCCAAGAAATAATATTACAATGGAGTTTTGTGTCCCAAGTGCAGCTTCATTGTCAGGAGGCAGGAAAGGGACTGATGGTGTAATCCGGATCTCACCGCCGAGGCCGCCAACGAGGATGAGGAGGGTCCGACAGACATACAGTCATCCTGCTTACTTTGGTGGTTTGTAGACCATCTTCCTGGACTTCAGCACGGTCCACCGGTGTCTCTTCATGTAGTAGATAACAGAGATAAGGAAGGACGACATCAGGATGATCTGAAGGCAAAGGAGAAAATGAGGAGAAATGAAGGAAAAGACAAAGTGAAGCAAAGAACTGAAGATTACAGGGGCCTGGAAAAAATCATTTCATATACAGTAGTGATCACCACTGAGCTGATAGACCCCAGAATCATGAGACTGGCTGAGCTGCCCAAGCTGTCAAGCCAAAGGCCCAAGTAGTGACTGCTGCCAGCTGCTGCCACTAGTGACAGCTGCCATACATTCACTTGTATCAGAGATTTGTATAAGATCCAAAAATAGTTACACCAACATAAGAGCCCTCCCTCCCTGGCAGACGAGGGGCCCTCCCTACCGCCCTCCATTCCTGGTACATGAGGGAGCCCTCCCTCCATTGCTGTAAGACAGAGGAGCCTCCTTAGCCCGTCCCTGGTAGACGGAGGGGCCCTTTACCCTCTTCCTGGTAGACCCCCAGCTGTGTGATCAGGACGGTCAGGATTCATCATCTGTTACATTTATGGCACAGGTACAGGAGCGGAGATTCTCTTGGCCTGGCTGCCACAGGGCACTGGATGATGGGTCAGAGCAGCACTTAGCTGTGCGGGCCCATGAGCTGAGCCTGACCACACAGCCGGGGGGAGGAGGTTGCTGTATTTAGTCTGATGTTGATGAGTTAACCACTCACCCATCACCCTCATTATTTACAATCTCCGGTGACTTCAGAGAATTGTCGCCTCTTTATTAGAAATCCCACATCCTCCCCAAACAGCGCTCTCACCTTCAGGCCCATGCGCTTGCGGTCATCATGCTCCGGCTCGGACGCCCATCGCAGGAACGTGCACACGTCTTTAGCCACTTGAGACATTGTTGCCGGAGTCCCTGGATGGAAAAACACCACAAGAGTCACCGAAAAATCCCTCCCATATTACAAATAGAAGAAAAGTCACTCATAACTAAAATAGTCCCAGCAATCCAACTGAGAGTGCAGCTCTGGAGTATAATACAGGAGGTGACTCAGGATCAGTAATGTAATGTATGTACACAGTGACTGCACCAGCAGAATAGTGAGTGCAGCTCTGGAGTATATACAGGAGGTAACTCAGGATCAGTAATGTAATGTATGTACACAGTGACTGCACCAGCAGAATAGTGAGCACAGCTCTGGAGTATAATACAGGAGGTAACTCAGGATCAGTAATGTAATGTATGTACACTGTGACTGCACCAGCAGAATAGTGAGTGCAGCTCTGGAGTATAATACAGGAGGTGACTCAGGATCAGTAATGTAATGTATGTACACAGTGACTGCACCAGCAGAATAGTGAGTGCAGCTCTGGAGTGTAATACAGGAGGTAACTCAGGATCAGTAATGTAATGTATGTACACAGTGACTGCACCAGCAGAATAGTGAGTGCAGCTCTGGAGTATAATACAGGAGGTGACTCAGGATCAGTAATGTAACGTATGTACACAGTGACTGCACCAGCAGAATAGTGAGTGCAGCTCTGGAGTATAATACAGGAGGTGACTCAGGATCAGTAATGTAATGTATGTACACAGTGACTGCACCAGCAGAATAGTGAGTGCAGCTCTGGAGTATATACAGGAGGTAACTCAGGATCAGTAATGTAATGTATGTACACAGTGACTGCACCAGCAGAATAGTGAGTGCAGCTCTGGAGTGTAATACAGGAGGTAACTCAGGATCAGTAATGTAATGTATGTACACAGTGACTGCACCAGCAGAATAGTGAGTGCAGCTCTGGAGTATAATACAGGAGGTAGCTCAGGATCAGTAACGTAATGTATGTACACAGTGACTGCACCAGCAGAATAGTGAGTGCAGCTCTGGAGTATAATACAGGAGGTAACTCAGGGTCAGTAATGTAATGTATGTACACAGTGACTGCACCAGCAGAATAGTGAGTGCAGCTCTGGAGTATAATACAGGAGGTGACTCAGGATCAGTAATGTAATGTATGTACACAGTGACTGCACCAGCAGAATAGTGAGTGCTGCTCTGGAGTATAATACAGGAGGTAACTCAGGATCAGTAATGTAATGTATGTACACAGTGACTGCACCAGCAGAATAGTGAGTGCAGCTCTGGAGTATAATACAGGAGGTAACTCAGGATCAGTAATGTAATGTATGTACACAGTGACTGCACCAGCAGAATAGTGAGTGCAGCTCTGGAGTATAATACAGGAGGTAGCTCAGGATCAGTAACGTAATGTATGTACACAGTGACTGCACCAGCAGAATAGTGAGTGCAGCTCTGGGGTATAATACAGGAGGTAGCTCAGGATCAGTAATGTAATTTATGTACACAGTGACTGCACCAGCAGAATAGTGAGTGCAGCTCTGGAGTATAATACAGGAGGTAACTCAGGATAAGTAATGTAACGTATGTACACAGTGACTGCACCAGCAGAATAGTGAGTGCAGCTCTGGAGTATAATACAGGAGGTAACTCAGGATCAGTAATGTAATGTATGTACACAGTGACTGCACCAGCAGAATAGTGAGTGCAGCTCTGGAGTATAATACAGGAGGTAACTCAGGATCAGTAATGTAATGTATGTACACAGTGACTGCACCAGCAGAATAGTGAGTGCAGCTCTGGAGGATAATACAGGAGGTAACTCAGGATCAGGAATGTAATGTATGTACACAGTGATTGCACCAGCGGAATAGTGAGTGCAGCTCTGGAGTATAATACAGGAGGTAACTCAGGATCAGTAATGTAATACATGTACACAGTGATTGCACCAGCAGAATAGTGAGTGCAGCTCTGGAGTATAATACAGGAGGTAACTCAGGATCAGTAATGTATGTACACAGTGACTGCACCAGCAGAATAGTGAGTGCAGCTCTGGAGTATAATACAGGAGGTAACTCAGGATCAGTAATGTAATGTATGTACACAGTGACTGCACCAGCAGAATAGTGAGTGCAGGTCTGGAGTATAATACAGGAGGTAACTCAGGATCAGTAATGTAATGTATATACACAGTGACTGCACACAGCAGAATAGTGAATGCAGCTCTGGAGTATAATACAGGAGGTAACATGTTATCACACCTACCGTCTTCAAATTCTAGGACCTCGTCGTAAATAGGGGGCGCCATAGCGATGGCCTGGCCCAGGAAATATGGGTTGAAGTACAGGTCTTCCCTCATGGAGACTCCGGCTGGAGGGTCACAGTATCCAGTGAGCAGAGAGAAGATGTAATCCTCTCCTCCATGTCTAAAACCACAAGACAAAGATCAGCACCGGTGATGAGTGAGGAGACACCCTGTACTGTACGCGGCTGCTCAGAGGTGTAGGGGATTGTGAAGATCTGCCCATGAACTATGGACTATGGGACCTATGGACGTAGAGCGGATTTTTTACAGCACGGAGTTACATCGATATTTGTGTGTTTCATTAGAGATTTGTTGTTGCGTGTCAGTTTTAAGGTCACTTGTCTGTACACAACTGGAAGGGATTGTAATAGTGTGTCATCCTAGTCAGCCTCCATGGCCATAATGTGTCATCCTAGTCAGCCTCCATGGCCATAATGTGTCATTCTGGTCAGCCTCCATGGCCATATCACAATCAGGCCTACATTAACATTCATCGTCCTGCATTTGGTGGGGGAATCTGTCTTTGTTTCTCTCAGCAGAGGCGGCCACCCTGGACACACACCTCTGCAGACTGGCCAGACACCTTCTGAACTTTTTACTTTTGAATTGAATGTACCTGAAGGTTAAGGGGGTTGGGTGTACTCATCTTTGCCCAACTACATGGTGGATTTCAAGAGGAGTGTCACGAACTAGTCATATATACAGTTGTGGCCAAAAGTATTGACACCCCTGCAATTCTGTCAGATAATACTCAGTTTCTTCCTGCCAATGATGGCAATCACAAATTCTTTGCTATTATTATCTTCATTTAATTTGTCTTCAATGAAAAAACACAAAAGAGAATGAAGCAAAAAGCAAAACATTGATCATTTCACACAAAACTCCAAAAATGGGCCGGACAAAAGTATTGGCACCCTCAGCCTAATACTTGGTTGCACAACCTTTAGCCAAAATAACTGCGATCAACCGCTTCCGGTAACCATCAATGAGTTTCTTACAATGCTCTGCTGGAATTTTAGACCATTCTTCTTTGGCAAACTGCTCCAGGTCCCTGATATGTGAAGGCGCCTTCTCCAAACTGCCATTGTTAGATCTCTCCACAGGTGTTCTATGGGATTCAGGTCTGGGACTCATTGCTGGCCACCTTAGGGTACTTTCACATCAGCATTTTTTTTAAATCGCGGCAAATGCAGTGAAAAAAACGCATCTGCTGCGAATACCGCATACCGGCTGCACTTACGACACAGTTGCAGCAAGCCCCATACAATGTATATGCGGGCTTGCAGCAGGTGCGGTTTTGGCACTTGCGGCCGCGAAAAAAAACGTGTTATTTTCGCGGCCGCACCTGCCGCAAGTGCCAAAACCGCACCTGCCGCAAGCCCGCATATACATTGTATGGGGCTTGCTGCAACTGTGCCGTAAGTGCAGCCGGTATGCGGTAATCGCAGCAGATGCGGTGAAAAAAACGCATCTGCCGCGATTACCGCATACCGGCTGCACTTGCGGCACGGTTGCGGCAAGCCCCATACAATGTACAGCAGGGCTTCCGGCAGGTGCAGCAAGTGCGGTTTTGGCACTTGCGGCAGGTGCGGCCGCGAAAAAACCTGCGGTCAGCCGCGGTTTTTTCGCGGCCGCACCTGCCGCAAGTGCCAAAACCGCACTTGCCGCAAGCCCTGCTATACATTGTATGGGGCTTACTGCAACCGCGACGCAAGTGCAGCCGGTATGCGGTAATCGCGGCAGATGCGTTTTTTTTCACCGCATCTGCCGCGAATTGAAAAAAACGCTGATGTGAAAGGGGCCTTAGAAGTTTCCAGTGCTTTCTCTCACACCATTTTCTAGTGCTTTTTGAAGTGTGTTTTGGGTCATTGTCCTGCTGGAAGACCCATGACCTCTGAGGGAGACCCAGCTTTCTCACACTGGGCCCTACATTATGCTGCACAATGTGTTGGTAGTCTTCAGACTTCATAATGCCATGCACACGGTCAAGCAGTCCAGTGCCAGAGGCAGCAAAGCAACCCCAAAACATCAGGGAACCTCCGCCATGTCTGACTGTAGGGAGCGTGTTCTGTTCTTTGAATGCCTCTTTTTTTCTCCTGTAAACTCTATGTTGATGCCTTTGCCCTTTGCTCTACTTTTGTCTCATCTGACCAGAGAACATTCTTCCAAAACGTTGTAGGCTTTCTCAGGTAAGTTTTGGCAAACTCCAGCCTGGCTTTTTTATGTCTCGGGGTAAGAAGTGGGGTCTTCCTGGGTCTCCTACCTATCCGTCCCTTTTCATTCAGACGCCGACGGATAGTCTGGGGTGACACTGTTGTACCCTCGGACTGCAGGGCAGCTTGAACTTGTTTGGATGTTAGTCGAGGTTCTTTATCCACCATCCGCACAATCTTGCGTTGAAATCTCTCGTCAATTTTTCTTTTCTGTCCACATCTAGGGAGGTTAGCCACAGTGCCATGGGCTTTACACTTCTTGATGACACTGCGCACGGTAGACACAGGAACATTCAGGTCTTTGGAGATGGACTTGTAGCCTTGAGATTGCTCAGGCTTCCTCACAATTTGGTTTCTCAAGTCCTCAGACAGTTCTTTGGTCTTCTTTCTTTTCTCCATGCTCAATGTGGTACACACAAGGACACAGGACAGAGGTTGAGTCAACTTGAATCCATGTCAACTGGCTGCAAGTGTGATTTAGTTATTGCCAACACCTGTTAGGTGCCACAGGTAAGTTACAGGTGCTGTTAATTACACAAATTATAGAAGCATCACATGATTTTTCTAACAGTGCCAATACTTTTGTCCACCCCCTTTTTTATGTTTGGTGGAATTAGATCCAATTTGGCTTTAGGACAAATCTTTTTGTGTTTTTTCATTGAAGACAAATTAAATGAAGATAATAATACCAAAGAATTTGTGATTGCAATCATTATCAGGAAGAAACTGAGGATTATCTGACAGAATTGCAGGGGGGTCAATACTTTTGGCCACAACTGTAAATGCTAATATAAAAACAAAAGAGAGCAGCATATGAATGACAAAATGACGGGTGCAAAAAAATCCTCCCTTGCAAACTTAACTTTCTTGCAAATTGGTATACAGATCAAAAAATAGAGGCGGCACTCCAAACTTCAAAGCCTTAATAGGTGTTTATTGGTCCATCTTTACCACAATGTTTCAGTACATTTGACCTTTCTTAAGTGGTGTTTGTCGGTGTCACCCAAGGCTTGTACACTTTTCTCCATCTACGCCCTTGGACTGGGACAAATAAGGGTGGTTTCACACTGGCGTTTCTGCCTGCATGCATATGGCACACAAACGCAGCCCATACTGATGAGAATGCAGCGGAGAATCTCTGCTTGCGTTCACATTAGTATGCAGCCCGCCAGCCAATCAGCTGTCTCGGGGGTGGCCGGGAGGAGGAGATCAGCGGTGGAGATCTCCTCCTCCAGGCCACAGCTGATCTCCCGCCGGTGTCAGCGTGGGAGATTTGAGGAAACAGCTGATCTGACAGCTGCTTCAAATCTCCTGCGCCGACATCATCTCTTCGGTGTCGGTGTGGGAGATTTTAGCAGCTGTCAGATCAGCTGTTTCTCCCCGCCGACACTGGAAATCCTGAAAACCTGCACTGTTGGTGTGCCTTGAGGACTGGAGTTGGGAACCTCTGAATTGGGGTCATACACCAGCAGATCGGCCTTCAGCGCTAACTGCATCTACCGGCAGTGTAGTACCTGGCATTGGCGATGTAGCTTAGATCGGGGGGCAGCGCCCCATTGTTGGCCGCTCTCGCTGCTTCTGGGTTGGAGTACGGCTTTGGAAACCGATCTGACAGTTTCCCGGGACGAGTGAACATCTCGCCGTTCTCATCGGGACCGTCCAGGATCTCAAACTACAAGACAAGTATAAATCTAATACTGGGGTCTGGAAGGTGAAGGAGACGCCCCCCAGGGGTCCGCTCTGCCCACACTTACTTCCTCCGCGATGGCCTTGGCTTCAGCCTCTGTGTGAGAAACGCCAACCAGGTTCCTGAAGGCGAGGTAGTCCATGCTGTGACAGGCGGCGCACACCTGCTTGTACACCTGATAGCCACGGCGGACACTGAGCGAAACACAAAAAGCGTAATCATCATACAATGCAATTCACCTCAGGCCCCCAGAAATGTCCCAGGGACCCCATATCAGGCTATTACCTGGCATGATCCAGGGAGGAGAGGTAGCCACCGTGGCTCCAGGGGTAGCTCGGAGCGTGAAGTTCCATGTCGGTGGCTTTTACAGAATTGTGGAGAGCAAACATCAACCCTGCTCCTCCGGCGGCAACGACACCGATGGTGGAGAGCGCCAGCCTCCTGCCCCGGGACAGAGAGGAGAACGACATGTTGGCCTGCAACAAGGGGTTAAACCAGTGTTATTCCATCACTGAGAACATCTCTTATCTCAGACGCACGGATCACAACTGCTGATGACTGCAGGGCAAGTCTCAGTGTTTTCTTCCCCTTTTTCCATAATTTTTTTATTTTTCAGTCAGTATTGCCATATCGGGGCTTGTTTTTTGCAGGACGAGTTGTACTTGCAGATTAAATAATTTATTTTACCATATAGTGAAATCACACAATGATTTTGTTTTTTTATTCATGTTCACTATATGGGTCAGTACTATATGGTAATCCTGAGGTGTCGGTATGATGTCTGGGGTCAGTACTATATGGTAACACTGAGGTGTCGGTATGATGTCTGGGGTCAGTACTATATGGTAACACTGAGGTGTCGGTATGATGTCTGGGGTCAGTACTATATGGTAACACTGAGGTGTCGGTATGATGTCTGGGGTCAGTACTATATGGTAACACTGAGGTGTCGGTATGATGTCTGGGGTCAGTACTATATGGTAACACTGAGGTGTCGGTATGATGCCTCGGGTCAGTACTATATGGTAACACTGAGGTGTCGGTATGATGTCTGGGGTCAGTACTATATGGTAGCACTGAGGTGTCGGTATGATGTCTGGGGTCAGTACTATATGGTGACACTGAGGTGTCGGTATGATGTCTGGGGTCAGTACTATATGGTAACACTGAGGTGTCGGTATGATGTCTGGGGTCAGTACTATATGGTAACACTGAGGTGTCAGTATGATGTCTGGGGTCAGTACTATATGGTAGCACTGAGGTGTCGGTATGATGCCTCGGGTCAGTACTATATGGTAACACTGAGGTGTCGGTATGATGTCTGGGGTCAGTACTATATGGTAACACTGAGGTGTCGGTATGATGTCTGGGGTCAGTACTATATGGTAACACTGAGGTGTCGGTATGATGTCTGGGGTCAGTTCTATATGGTAACACTGAGGTGTCGGTATGATGTCTGGGGTCAGTTCTATATGGTAACACTGAGGTGTCGGTATGATGTCTGGGGTCAGTTCTATATGGTAACACTGAGGTGTCGGTATGATGTCTGGGGTCAGTTCTATATGGTAACACTGAGGTGTCGGTATGATGTCTGGGGTCAGTTCTATATGGTAACACTGAGGTGTCGGTATGATGTCTGGGGTCAGTACTATATGGTAACACTGAGGTGTCGGTATGGTGTCTGCGGTCAGTACTATATGGTAACACTGAGGTGTCGGTATGATGTCTGGGGTCAGTACTATATGGTAACACTGAGGTGTCGGTATGATGTCTGGGGTCAGTACTATATGGTGACACTGAGGTGTCGGTATGATGTCTGGGGTCTGTACTATATGGTAACACTGAGGTGTCGGTATGATGTCTGGGGTCAGTACTATATGGTAACACTGAGGTGTCGGTGTGATGTCTGGGGTCAGTACTATATGGTAACACTGAGGTGTCGGTATGATGTCTGGGGTCAGTACTATATGGTAATACTAAGGTGTCGGTATGATGTCTGTGGTTGGTACGAGTTTGTACGCACTTTAATTTCCCCCCCCAGTTTTTGTGCCTTGATCTGACGGTTCCAATTATATCATTTCTGGGTAGAGGTGATGTCTTCATCGCCCGTTATTGCATTTTATTGCAATGTTGCAGTGACCCAAAAAAAAAAAAAGTGATTTTGGCATTTAGACTTTTTTTGTTCCGCAGCTTATAGATCTGATAAACTGATACATCAGACATTTCTGATAGCGGCAATACCAAAAATGTTTGTTTGGGTTTTTTTTTATTTACTATGTGGCCAGAGGGGCGTTTTGAACTTTGATTTTTTTTTTTCTTCATACTTTAAAAAACTTTTTCTCTAGTCCCCTTCCACGACAGCATAGGAGGTCGCCTCTCCATGTCCTAATTAGTGATGGGAAGCAGAGAGGTTAGATAGACCTTCCCACTGGGCAGTGTCTTTCCTGTCCCCATGGGGCATGGAGCGGTTTTTGTTTCTATGCTGCATGGCCGGTGACTTGTTTTTTCCCATCAGCCGGGCAGCGTTGCACGTGGGCTCTGCCCTCCTCCTGCTGCTGCTCCCGTCTCCATGCGGGGTTTCGGGACGATCCCTGGCCCTCCGGCATTTCCTTGTGGGACAAGGCGGGCCGGGGATCCCTGACCAATGGTCTTCTTGAGCCTGCTGGCTTCATCACGCGTGATGTCAGCGGGCCGAACTTCCGGGCCTTGCGTTCCACCGTGGCGCTTCTGGACTCCGGATCCCGACCGAGGACAGCGTGCAGGACACGCTCCACTTAATCAAGCGGCCTGTCTGGGACCCTGAGGGGGAGGAGGGGAACGCACCTGGCGCTGAAGACACGGCTTAACTGGATGTAAGTCCACCCGGAAGTAAGCTCATTATCCCTGCAACAATAAATGGTGTCTCTCTCTGCTTTGCTTCTGCAGAGCCCAGCATTACCCCAGCCACAGTGAGTCTGTGGGTGTAGGTGGGTCCCTGTATCCGACATGCTCAGGCGGATTTTTATGGCCACATTGTTCCTCGTATTTAGGGAGACAAGGCTGCCATTAAGAAGTCTACTGGGAAATGCTCTAAACGTCCCATGTGTACCAAGAAGCTTCCCTCAGTATGGGATTAGAAGCTTGTCAGGGGTGCATAGACAAGGTCGTCAGAGCCGAACACCCTTCTCTAGTGGATGAATTATGTCCCATGGTGAAGCAGGAGATCTAGTCATTCTTAGCTTCCCTGACACCTTACATCCCTGCACCTGGTCCTCCTCCTCCTAAGGAAAAGAAGCTCCAGACTGCCCCATCAGATTCTGAGGAAGAACCGCCTGATTCAGACTCTTACAAAACGGATGACGCCTCATCTTCCAGAAGGGCGGATATTAGAAAATTCTTGTTTTCTTCTGAGGATATTGGGGAGCTCATTAGTGCAGTACGTAGCTCTATGGGCCTGGAAGAAGAACAAGTCCTCCAATCTGCCCAAGATGAAAAGTTTGTCGGGCTAAAATTGGTAAAATCTGTCGGTTTCCCGATCCACACAAACATACAGAACCTCATTACACAGGAATGGGAATTCCCAGAAAGTAGGTTCAAAAGTGATCTTAGAAACAGATTCCCACTTGAGGAGAACATGTTTACATGGGATATCCCGAAGGTGGATGTGCAGGTGGCACAAGTAGCTAAAATCTGCACTCCCCTTCGAGGATTCATCCCAACTCAAAGATCAGATGGATCAGAAGATCAAAAAGGTTAACCCCTTCCCAACCTATGACGTAGGAGGACGTCCTGGGCCGGTAAGGGATGTTTGATGTGAGCTCCGGCGCGGCGCTCACATCAAAGCCTCGACATCTCAGCTGATCTAATCAGCTGAGATGTCAGGGTAACAGCTCCGATCGGATCCCGCTGTCAATCACCGACAGTGGGATCCAAGGCGGCCGCGGCGGGGAACACTCCGTTCCCCACCTACATCGGAGATCCTGCGATATAGCGGCATCTCCGGAGGTCATGTGATAGCCCGGGGTCCTGGCTAGACCACGGATGCTGTCAGAAAGCACTTCCGGGTTGTGGTTGGCAGGCGCTGCCAACCACAACACGTCCGCGATTCTGAGAGATACAGATGTGCTGCAGCTCATCAGTATCTCCCATAAGCGATTGGACTATGCAGCAGGGTGCCTCATAAAAGGGGCAGTGTAAAAATAAGAATGAATAAAAAAAAATGTAAAATTCTAAAAACCTGTAAAAAAAAAAAAAAAAAAAAAAAAGTTCAAATCATCCCCTTTTCCCACAATCACAATAGAAGTATTACAAAAATTTTAAAAAAATACACGTTTAGTATCGCCGCGTTCAGAATCACCCGATCTATCAACATATAAAATCAATTAATGAGAGCCGTAAACTCCGTAACGGAAAAAATGGTCCAAATGCCAAAATTACGTTTAGTCGCCGCAACATTGCTAGAAAATGCAATAACGGACGATCAAAACATCACATCCACCCAAAAATGGTGTCATTAGAAAGGTCAGCTCAAGACGCAAAAGATAAGCCTATTAGTGTATGACTGGCATCACCACAAGCGTAGGTGCAGGCAGAAAATAATATACTTACAGAAATGGTTATCTGCCGCGACACTACTATTTCATGAGAAATGTAAATGAATGAGTGGCAGTAGAAACAAGAGGATCAGTGGGTATAATGCATGTGTGTATTGCAGAAACTGCCCTGTGCGCACAGGGCAGTTTCTGCAATACACATATGCACTATACCCACTGATCTTCTTGTTTCTACTGCCACTCATTCATTTACATTTCTCATGAAATAGTAGTGTCGCGGCAGATAACCATTTCTGCAAAAAATAAGCCGTCACACAGCCCCAGATCCCAAAAAACGAGAACACTATGGGTTGCAAAATATGGCACAAAAAGTGCATTTTTGTTTTTTTTCCAAACTTCTGAATTTTTTTTCAGCACCTAGATATCAGTAAAGGTAACATGTTTGGTGTCTACGAACTCGTTCCAACCCGAGGCAACACCCTGGTTTTACCATATAGTGAACATGGCGACGAAAAAAAAACGCAAAAAAACGAACGTGTGATTGCGCTTTTTTGCAATTTCCTTGTACACTATATGGTAAAATATATGATTGCATTTGAAAGTACATCTCGTCTCGCAAAAAAACAAGCCATCATATGTCTATATTGACGGGAAAAAAAAAAAAACATCTCCCTTTACAAGAAGATGGATATGGACAGCAGCATCAGAGGGGTTAAACGCCCATTGACTTTTGCCAGCATTGATACAGCATGGTGTCAGGTGTGATACAGAGATGACACCCGCTGGCAAGATTGTAGTGGCGTGTATGTGCTGTGGTTTGCAGGATCATACACATATGGCCGATGTCGTCAAAGGGTACAAACAAAAAAGGAGAGTCTGGGGAAGTCACTGTCGTGTTCAGAGAAGATGGAGAACAAATACACTTAGGAGAGAATCTGCACAGAATTCAGACACCGACTGCTGGCAGAACACGAGTCACATCCATCCTGCAATATTGGGGGAAGGGTTCACATGCTTGGCCTCCTTCATGCACTGTCTATAGGACTTCTGGCGATAGCCAAGCACTGCACTCAGTACTCCCATAGAGAATGGAGTGTAGGACAAGCGTGTGCATCTCTCCTCTGGGGGCGGGGGTACCAGCAGTCAGAACCACATTTATCAGGACATTTATACCAACGCTGCAGACAGCGGATAACGTCCGGCCTGGCTGCTGGGACGCCCCTTCCCTTGTGTACGGGCTCTGAGGCCCCATACTGAGTATGTGCAAAGTGTGCATGCTTGGCCTCTGCCATTTACTGTCTATGGGACTGGGTGAAACACCCGCACGCTGCTGTCCCATAGAGAATGAATGTGCACTGCTGCTCCACACGACTCTGATGATAGGATGGCGCAGGGTTGGGGAGGGGGCAGCATTCAGAACCCCAGGAGGATGGCTTGTTATATGCAATAGGTTGTAACTCTCAGATAATGGGATAAATGCGACAGTTGAAGCGACTACTGGAAAGATTTGGGGCAAATTCTGGCATTTCCAATGAATGTGCAACACTGTGTACAGGACTACAACTCCCAGCATAGCCCTTTAGGTGGCGTTATTCCCAGGCTGAAGACGGTCTCCAGGGACACCGCTTACCAGACATCATCCGCGATCGCTTGTAGGTCGCCAAAAAATATCGTCTCTGACAACAGTCTTCAGGGGGCGCCGCTCACCAGACATTCAGTAGTCACTCGTAGGTCACCGAGAAACATTGCCCCTGGCGACAGTCTCGGGAGGGATGCCGGTCACCAGACACCCACAGCCGCTCATAGGTCACCATGCAGCGGAACGATATCGCACCTGACGATAGTCTCCAGGGGGACGCCGCTCACCAGACATCGTCCGCGGTCACTCGTAGGTTGCCATGCTGTAGTAGAATGATATTGGCCCTGACGACAGTCTATAGTGGGGACTCCGCTCTCCAGGCATCGTCCGCAGTCACTCGTAGGTTGCCATGCTGTAGTAGAATGATATTGGCCCTGACGACAGTCTATAGTGGGGACGCCGCTCGCCAGACATCGTCCGCGGTCACTCGTAGGTTGCCATGCAGTAGCGGAGTGATATCGTCCCTGATGACTGTCTCTGGGGGAACGTCGCTCACCATAGTCCGCGGTCACTCGTTGGTCACTATGCAGTAGCAGGGTGATGTTGTCCCTGATGACGGTCTATAGGAGGAGGGGGGACGGGACGCCGCTCACCAGGCATTGTCCGCGGTCGCTCGTTGGTCGATGTGCAGTAGCAAAGTGATATCGTCCCAGATAACAGTCTATACGGGGGCGCCGCTCACCAGACGACATCGTTTGCAGTTGTTCATTGGTCACCATGAGGTAGCGGAGTGATATCGACCCGGATGACGGTCTATAGGGCGATGCGCCGCTCAGCAGACATCGTCCGCGGTCACTCGGTCATCGTGCAGTAATGGAGTGATATCGTCTCTGATTGTCTGTAGGGAGGCCCCGCTCACCAGACATTGTATACAGTCGCTCGTTGGTCATCATGAGGTAGCGGAGTGATATCGTCCCGGATGACGGGCTATAGGGGGGCGCCGCTCACCAGACATCGTCCGCAGTCACTCTTTGGTCATCGTGCAGTAGTGGAGCGACATCCTCCCTGACGAAGGTCTCCTAGGGGCCCCGGTCACTAGACATCGTCCGCAGTAGCTCGTTGGTCATCGTGCAGTAGTGAAGTGATATCGTCTCCGAGGATGGTCTATAGGGGGGCGCCGCTCAGCAGACATCGTCCACGGTCACTTATTGGTCATCGTGCAGTAGTGGAGTGATATCGTCACTGATGACGGTCTATAGGGGGCCCCGCTCACCAGACATCGTCCGTGGTCACTCGTTCATCGTGCAGTAGTGGAGCGACATCGTCCCTGCTGAAGGTCTCGGGGGGGCCCCGGTCACCAGACATTGTCCGCGGTCACTCGGTCATCGTGCAGTAGTGGAGTGATATCGTCACTGATGACGGTCTATAGGGGGCCCCCGCTCACCAGACATCATCCGCTGTCACTCGGTCATCGTGCAGTAGTGGAGTGATATCGTCTCCGAGGATGGTCTATAGGGGGGCGCCGCTCACCAGACATCGTCCACGGTCACTTATTGGTCATCGTGCAGTAGTGGAGTGATATCGTCACTGATGACGGTCTATAGGGGGGCCCCGCTCACCAGACATCATCCGCGGTCACTCGGTCATCGTGCAGTAGTGGAGTGATATCGTCCCTGATGAAGGTCTATAGGGGGCGTCGCTCACCAGACATCGTCCGCGGTCACTCGTTGGTCATCGTGCAGTAGTGGAGTGATATCGTCCCTGATGACGGTCTATAGGGGGCCCCGGTCACCAGACATCGTCCACGGTCACTCGTTGGTTATCGTGCAGTAGTGGAGTGATATCGTCCCTTATGAAGGTCTATAGGGGGGCGTCCCTCACCAGACATAATCCGCGGTCACTCGTTGGTTATCGTGCAGTAGTGGAGTGATATCGTCCCTTATGAAGGTCTATAGGGGGGCCCCGGTCACCAGACATCGTCCGCGGTCACTCGTTGGTCATCGTGCAGTAGTGGAGTCATATCGTCCCTGATGAAGGTCTCGGGGGGCCCCGCTCACCAGACATCATCCGCGGTCACTCGTTGGTCATCGTTCAGTAGCGGAGTGATATCGTCCCTGATGAAGGTCTCCGGGGGGCGTCCCTCACCAGACATAATCCGCGGTCACTCGTTGGTCATCGTGCAGTAGTGGAGCGACATCCTCCCTGATGACGGTCTATAGGGGGGCTCCGCTCACCAGACATCGTCCGCGGTCACTCGTTGGTCATCGTGCAGTAGTGGAGCGACATCCTCCCTGATGACGGTCTATAGGGGGGCGCTGCTCACCAGACATCGTCCGCGGTCACTCGTTGGTCATCGTGCAGTAGCGGAGTGATATCGTCCCTGATGACGGTCTATAGGGGGGCGCCGCTCACCAGACATCGTCCGCGGTCACTCGTTGGTCATCGTGCAGTAGTGGAGCGACATCCTCCCTGATGACGGTCTATAGGGGGGCGCTGCTCACCAGACATCGTCCGCGGTCACTCGTTGGTCATCGTGCAGTAGCGGAGTGATATCGTCCCTGATGACGGTCTCCGGGGGGCGCCGGTCACCAGACATTGTCCACGGTCACTTGTTGGTCATCGTGCAGTAGTGGAGTGATATCGTCCCTGATGACGGTCTATAGGGGGGCGCCGCTCACCAGACATCGTCCACGGTCACTTGTTGGTCATCGTGCAGTAGTGGAGTGATATTGTCACTGATGACGGTCTATAGGGGGCGTCGCTCACCATAGTCCGCGGTCACTCGTTGGTTATCGTGCAGTAGTGGAGTGATATCGTCCCTGATGACGTTTTATAGGGGGGCCCCGGTCACCAGACATCGTCCACGGTCACTTGTTGGTCATCGTGCAGTAGCGGAGTGATATCGTCCCTGATGACGGTCTCCGGGGGACCCCGCTCACCAGGCATCGTCCACGGTCACTTGTTGGTCATCGTGCAGTAGTGGAGTGATATTGTCACTGATGACGGTCTATAGGGGGGCCCCGCTCACCA
Organism: Allobates femoralis; assembly: GCA_033576535.1. Classification (NCBI taxonomy): domain Eukaryota; kingdom Metazoa; phylum Chordata; class Amphibia; order Anura; family Aromobatidae; genus Allobates; species Allobates femoralis. The sequence goes on from JARQOC010000005.1 coordinate 4,368,996, forward strand.
GACATCGTCCACAGTCACTCGGTCATCGTGCAGTAGTGGAGTGATATCGTCCCTGATGACGGTCTATAGGGGGGCGCCGCTCACCAGACATCGTCCGCGGTCACTCGTTGGTCATCGTGCAGTAGTGGAGTGATATCGTCACTGATGGTGGTCTCCGGGGGGCCCCGCTCACCAGACATCGTCCGCGGTCACTCGTTGGTCATCGTGCAGTAGTGGAGTGATATCGTCACTGATGGTGGTCTCCGGGGGGCCCCGGTCACCAGACATCGTCCACGGTCACTTGTTGGTCATCGTGCAGTAGTGGAGTGATATCGTCCCTGATGAAGGTCTCTGGGGGGCCCCGGTCACCAGACATCGTCCACGGCCACTTGTTGGTCATCGTGCAGTAGTGGAGTGATATCGTCCCTGATGAAAGTCTATAGGGGGGCGCCGCTCACCAGACATCGTCCGCGGTCACTCGTTGGTCATCGTGCAGTAGTGGAGTGATATCCTCCCTGATGAAGGTCTCCGGGGGGGCCCCGGTCACCAGACATCGTCCGCGGTCACTCGTTGGTCATCGTGCAGTAGCGGAGTGATATCGTCCCTGATGACGGTCTATAGGGGGCCCCGGTCACCAGACATCGTCCGCGGTCACTCGTTGGTCATCATGCAGTAGTGGAGTGATATCGTCCCTGATGACGGTCTCCGGGGGGCCCCGCTCACCAGACATCGTCCGCGGTCACTCGTTGGTCATCGTGCAGTAGCGGAGTGATATCGTCCCTGATGACGGTCTATAGGGGGGCGCCGGTCACCAGACATTGTCCGCGGTCACTCGTTGGTCGCGATATCGCCTGTGTTGCAGTCAGACCCCGTTATTCGGCCGGTGGCGGTGGTCTCTCTCTCGGGGTCGCCATGGTGACGCTGCCCCTCTCCTGCCGGGACATTAGCGCCATCTCTGCCCCTTCTCCCCAGGACCGGAGCTCTCCTCTCCCGCATCCTCCGGGCCCGTCCTCCCCCGGTGACCTTCATTCTCCGCCCGGTCACAGGCTCCCCGCTCCGTCCGTGCCCCCGTGTGACCCCCATCCCCGTCCATCTCCCCCTTGGGCCCCCTCTCACCTGAGGGGCCACAGGCCAGGCCGCTCTCCCCCCGAGCAGCTGTCCCGCCCGCAGCGACCTCCGGATCACCAGACACGCCGCCGCCATCTTTCCCGGCTAGAAGGGAAGTCACAGCTCCAGCCCCCGCCCTCACTGACAGCGGTGATGTCACTTCCGGCCGCCATCTTACTACTCCCTGTCACTGGAAGGACAAACCTGGCCATAGAGGCCGGAGGGGAGGAGCAACATGGCCGCGGCGTCACGTGACCAGTCTCGGCGGGAAACCTTTCCATTTATGGCCCCTTCACACCCTGAGGGGCGACAACGCAAGATGACGGATTCTGTGAGAGATAAAACTATCATTATGTGTCCACAGCTGACAGAAAACGTGACAGAAACATGGGCTGAAAATGAATGATGGCCGCCCCGCTGTGGTCACCAACCGTCCTGAAAATCCAGCACAGTAAGTAAAAGTCAGAAACCTGCAAAATGTGACAGAAATTCACAAAACGTGACAAAAAATGAAAGATGGCCGCCTGGGTCACCAACCGCCCGGAAAATCCAGCACAGTAAGTAAAAGTCAGAAATCCGCAAAACATGATAGAAACACGGTGTGAAAATGAAAGATGGCCGCCCCACCGGGGTCACCAACCGTCCGGAAAATCAAGGACAGTCCGTAAAAGTCAGAAATACGCAAAACATGACAGAAACACAGTGTGAAAATGAATGATGGCCGCCCCACCGGGGTCACCAACCGTCCGGAAAATCCAGGACAGTCCGTAAAAGTCAGAAACCTGCAAAACATGACAGAAACACGGTGTGAAAATGAAAGATGGCCGACTGGGTCACCAACCGTCCAGAAAATCCAGGACAGTCCGTAAAAGTCAGAAATCCGCAAAACATGACAGAAACACGGTGTGAAAATGAAAGATGGCCGACTGGGTCACCAACCGTCCAGAAAATCCAGGACAGTCCGTAAAAGTCAGAAATCCGCAAAACATGACAGAAACACGGTGTGAAAATGAAAGATGGCCGACTGGGTCACCAACCGTCCAGAAAATCCAGGACAGTCCGTAAAAGTCAGAAATCCGCAAAATGTGACAGAAATTCACAAAACGTGACAGAAACATGGGCCGGAAATGAATGATGGCCACCCCGCCGTGGTCACCAGCCGTCCAGAAAATCCAGCACAGTAAGTAAAAGTCAGAAACCTGCAAAATGTGACAGAAACAAGGTGTGAAAATAAAAGATGGCCGTCCCACAGGGGTCACCAACCGTCCAGAAAATCCAGGACAGTCTGTAAAAGTCAGAAATCCGCAAAATGTGACAGAAATTCACAAAACGTGACAGAAACATGGGCTGAAAATGAATGATGGCCGCCCCACCGGGGTCACCAACCGTCCAGAAAATCAAGGACAGTCCGTAAAAGTCAGAAACCTGCAAAATGTGACAGAAATTCACAAAACATGACAGAAAATGAAAGATGGCGGCCTGGGTCACCAACCGCCCAGAAAATCCAGGACAGTCTGTAAAAGTCAGAAACCTGCAAAATGTGACAGAAATTCACAAAACGTGACAAAAAATGAAAGATGGCCGCCTGGGTCACCAACCGCCCAGAAAATCCAGGACAGTCTATAAATGTCAGAAATCCGCAAAACATGACAGAAACATGGTGTGAAAATGAAAGATGGCCGCCCCACCGGGGTCACCAACCGTCCGGAAAATCAAGGACAGTCTGTAAAAGTCAGAAATACGCAAAACATGACAGAAACACGGTGTGAAAATGAAAGATGGCCGCCCCACCGGTGTCACCAACCGTCCAGAAAATCCAGGACAGTCCGTAAAAGTCAGAAACCTGCAAAATGTGACAGAAATTCACAAAACGTGACAGAAACATGGGCCGGAAATGAATGATGGCCGCCCCACCGTGGTCACCAGCCGTCCAGAAAATCCAGCACAGTAAGTAAAAGTCAGAAACCTGCAAAATGTGACAGAAACAAGGTGTGAAAATAAAAGATGGCCGTCCCACAGGGGTCACCAACCGTCCAGAAAATCCAGGACAGTCTGTAAAAGTCAGAAATCCGCAAAATGTGACAGAAATTCACAAAACGTGACAGAAACATGGGCTGAAAATGAATGATGGCCGCCCCACCGGGGTCACCAACCGTCCAGAAAATCCAGGACAGTCTGTAAAAGTCAGAAACCTGCAAAATGTGACAGAAATTCACAAAACGTGACAGAAACATGGGCCGGAAATGAATGATGGCCGCCCCACCGTGGTCACCAGCCGTCCAGAAAATCCAGCACAGTAAGTAAAAGTCAGAAACCTGCAAAATGTGACAGAAACAAGGTGTGAAAATAAAAGATGGCCGTCCCACAGGGGTCACCAACCGTCCAGAAAATCCAGGACAGTCTGTAAAAGTCAGAAATCCGCAAAATGTGACAGAAATTCACAAAACGTGACAGAAACATGGGCTGAAAATGAATGATGGCCGCCCCACCGGGGTCACCAACCGTCCAGAAAATCAAGGACAGTCCGTAAAAGTCAGAAACTTGCAAAATGTGACAGAAATTCACAATACGTGACAGAAAATGAAAGATGGCCGCCTGGGTCACCAACCGTCCAGAAAATCCAGGACAGTCCGTAAAAGTCAGAAATCCCCAAAACATGACAGAAACATGGGCTGAAAATGAATGATGGCCGCCCCGCCGTGGTCACCAGCCGTCCAGAAAATCCAGCACAGTAAGTAAAAGTCAGAAACCTGCAAAATGTGACAGAAACAAGGTTTGAAAATAAAAGATGGCCGTCCCACAGGGGTCACCAACCGTCCAGAAAATCCAGGACAGTCCGTAACAGTCGTAAACCCTGAAAACGTGACAAAAACACGGTCTGAATATGAAAGATGGCGGCCATGCTCTGGCACTGTTTTGCTTTGTCCATATAACTCATTGTTGTGGTCTTCTGGGATCGGCCTCGTGTCACAGATGAATGCCGTTGATGGAAGAAAGAAAGGTCACACACCAGGAGTCTAGGTATGACTGAAATTTGTTGTTTCTTGATGGGGTGAATACTTTTTTGTGCAGTATGTTTTTGGGCGTGGTAAAGAGATTAGATGCCAAACATAATCATCTTATTGGCTGTATGCAAAACATAAGATATGAAACATAAGCATCTCATTGGATATGTAGCATTTGTGGCACCCCGCGCGTTAAGAAACTAGACCTCCCAAGGAACTTCTCTACATACATAGTGAGCACTTTGATCCCCCAGGTGCCTTACAAATTGATACGTAATTATGAAAAAGTACTTTTTTTCCACAAAGTTTTTCATTTTTACAGATTAATTTGTGAAGCACCTGGGGGTTCAAAGTGCTCACTATGCATCTATTTAAGTTCCCTGGGGGGTCTAGTTTCCAAAATGGGGTCACTTATTGGGGGAGCTCCAATGTTTAGGCACACAGGGGCTCTCCAAATGCGACATAGTGTCCGCTAACAATTTTAACTGATTTTCCATTCAAATTGTTAGCGGAGGCCATGTCGCATTTGGAGAGCCCCTGTGTGCCTAAACATTGGAGGTCCCCCACAAGTGACCCTTTTTTGGAAACTAGACCCCGCAGGGAACTTATATAGATGCATAGTGAGCACTTTGAACCCCCAGGTGCTTCACAAATTAATCTGTAAAAATGAAAAACTTTGTGGAAAAAAAGTACTTTTTCATAACAATTTGAATGGAAAATTAGCTCCAATAGTTAGCGGACACCATGTCAAGTTTGGAGAGCCCCTGTGTGCCTATACATTGGAGCTCCCCCACAAGTGACCCCATTTTTGAAACTAGACCCCCCAAGGAACGTATCTAGATGCATAGTGAGCACTTTGAACACCAAGGTGTTTCACAAATTGATCCATAAATATGAAAAAGTACTTTTTTTTCACAAAAAATGTTCTTTTAGCCTAAATTTTGTTAGAAAAATTAAAATGTCCATTTTTTTGTTTCCACGTTGCTTTAGTTCCTGTGAAGCACCTGAAGGGTTAATAATCTTCTTGCATGTAGTTTTGAGTAATTTGAGGGGTGCAGTTTTTGGAATGATGTCAGTTTTGGGTGTTTTCTGTCATGTACACCCCTCAAAGGGACTTCAAATGTGACGTGGTCACTAAAAAAATGGTTTTGTTAATTTTTCTGGAAAAATGAAAAATTACTGATGAACTTTGAACCCTCATAACATCTTACCAAAAAAAAAGTTTTTTTTTTCCAAAATTGTGCTGATGTAAAGTAGACATGTGGGAAATGTTATTTATTAACTCTTTTGTGTCACATAACTCTCTGGTTTAGCAGAATAAAAACTCAAATGATCGCTATCTTGCACATGTACTTTCTTTTCTATGCTGAAGGGATTTAGAGCTTTTACCTTGCTGGCTAAGTGTCCTCTATTCCAGCTGCAGCTTGTGATTATCCCCAATTCTGCTATATTTACCCTCCGCCCGTCTCACTCCATGCCGGATATAGAATTTATTTTCCGATCACGGTGAAAGAGCTTGTTTTTGGATAGCTGCTGTGTTTGTTCTTTTAACAGGAGCGAAATGAGACGTATTTTCATCATCATGGCGTAATACTGAACACAACACCTTCACTTGCATTGCTGTGTGGCCAGACCATGAGCCCAATATTAATATCGGCCTGGTGGATGAGGTTGTATGCGTCATGTCTCATGTATAGAAAGATAAAATTGTGATAGGAATTATGGCCGCCTGGGACCTCCAGAGGGGCAGATATCCAGATGTTGTAGGTTTTCATACATGAGCCACATCCTATGTACTGGCTCCTATCTGAGGTCACCGGGGGGACATAGCTGGGAGTAGATGTTACCTGGTAAAAGCAGGTTCAGTCCTAGAACCATTTTTCAGTGCTGGGATTTGCAGTTTGCTGTAAGGGTACCTTTACACGTCGCAACATTGCATGCAATTTCACTTGCAACTTACTGGTTGCAGTGAAATCATGGACACATTGTTCTATTTTGTTGCTGTGTACAAATGTAACAATGTGTCCATGATTTCACTGCAACCAGTAAGTTGCAAGTGAAATTGCATGCAATGTTGCGACGTGTAAAGGTACCCTAAGGCTGCACCATTTCCACCAATCAGAGCGCTCCCCATCACAGGGTCTGCCCCATTCCTGTGACATCAAGTCTGGTACTTTTCTTTTGTTTATCCCTTTTATTCTATATAATTGTATATACTGTATTGTCGCATTCCCTTTGTAACATCTCATATATATTTATAAACACTGCCTACGTGTTGAATTAAATATATAAAATTGATAGCTTCATTCCTCTTGCTCTTTAAACCACATTCCTAAAGCCTTGTGACACCAAACATTAGCCGTAACGGGCGTCCAATCGGCCTGAATAGATGACTGGTGGTGGCAGTTAGTCTTTCTTGGGTTATTGTGGAGCTTGGTAGCAACCATACCAAAGTATATACCTTATTTTTCAGATTATAACACGCATTTCCCCTCCCAAATTGGGGGCAAAATGGGGGTGCGTCCATTTCAAATATTGTGTTTTTTTTTAATTTACCGAGGGGAGTGCAGTGGTGGAGCGAAGGTGCAGGACACAGGTTCCATGGAGGATTCGGCCAGTGGGGGAATGCTGTGGGACCGGAGCTGCAGGGGTTGGGTCACGGCGGTGTTCAGTGGCGGCTGCATTTTCCTGTGTTCCTGCAGGCATTGGCAAACTGTGACTCGGTCGCTACTGTCCAGGACTTCCAGAAAATGGCCACAGATCTCGATTTGCATGCACCACCTCCGCTGCCATTTTCTGGAAGTCCTAAGTGGTAGAGGCCGAGGTACAGCTGTCAGCTGGAACACGGAAAATGGTGGCCGCCTTACACCCCCGAAACACCCTCGCAGCTCTAGTCCCACAGCCTTCCTCCACTACCCATATTCCTCCGTAGACCCTGCGTCCTATACCTTCACCCCACGACCGTAACCCCCTCTCGGAAAGAAATGGTGGATTCTCGATGGAGGGCCATATACCAGGATGGGGGGCTATGTACAAGGATGGGGGACCATTTATACCAGGATGGGGGCTATGTACAAGGATGGGGGACCATTTATACCAAGATGGGGGGCTATGTACAAGGATGGGGGACCATTTATACCAAGATGGGGGGATCACGTATACCGATTATAAGGCACACACTGGCATTATAGGACAAACCTCATGTAACATTAAAACTAATTTTCTTACTCTTTTCCTTCTTCAAATTCGGGTTTGTTTTATAATCCAGTGTGTCCTATAAAGCAAAAAATACAGTATATTCTATGTGTTCCAATTGGTTGTGTATATACTACAGGGGTTGGACAAAATAATGGAAACACCTGGAAAAATCAACAAAAGTTAGTTTAACATGGTGTAGGTCCACCTTTTGCAGCGATTGCAGCCTCAATTCTCCGAGGTATGGATTCATACAAGGTGATATCATTGGCCCGGCGGATCTCCACGAAATAGCACCCCAGATCATAACAGAGCCTCCACCATGTGTTACGGTTGGGAGAAGGCAGTCTGGATGCTTCTTTCGCTGTCTCCAAACGTACACTCGTCCGGAGGTCGGAAAATGGGGTAAACAATGATTCATCTGAGAATATCACATGTTTCCACTGCTCGAGGGACCAATTCTGGAGGTTTCTACACCACTCTAAACGCTTGGACACATTTGTCATTGAGAGCAGCGGTTTTGTAATTGCAGCTCTTGCGTGGAATCCAGATTTGTGCAGCTTCCCGACGAACAGTTTTGGTGGACACTGAGTTCTGTAGGTGTCATTGAGCTCAGCAGTGATTTTGGTGGACACTGGGTTGTGTAGGTGTCATTGAGCTCAGCAGTGATTTTGGTGAACACTGGGTTGTGTAGGTGTTCATTGAGCTCAGCAGTGATTTTGGTGGACACTGGGTTGTGTAGGTGTCATTGAGCTCAGCAGTGATTTTGGTGGACACTGGGTTGTGTAGGTGTCATTGAGCTCAGCAGTGATTTTGGTGGACACTGGGTTGTGTAGGTGATCATTGAGCTCAGCAGTGACTTTGGTGAACACTGGGTTGTGTAGATGTCGTTGAGCTCAGCAGTGATTTTGGTGAACACTGGGTTGTGTAGGTGTCATTGAGCTCAGCAGTGATTTTGGTGGACACTGGGTTGTGTAGGTGATCATTGAGCTCAGCAGTGATTTTGGTGGACACTGGGTTCTGTAGGTGATCATTGAGCTCAGCAGTGATTTTGGTGGACACTGGGTTGTGTAGGTGTCATTGAGCTCAGCAGTGATTTTGGTGAACACTGGGTTGTGTAGGTGTCATTGAGCTCAGCAGTGATTTTGGTGAACACTGGGTTGTGTAGGTGATCATTGAGCTCAGCAGTGATTTTGGTGGACACTGGGTTATGTAGGTGCTCATTGAGCTCAGCAGTTATTTTGGTGAACACTGGGTTGTGTAGGTGTCATTGAGCTCAGCAGTGATTTTGGTGGACACTGGGTTGTGTAGGTGTCATTGAGCTCAGCAGTGATTTTGGTGAACACTGGGTTGTGTAGGTGATCATTGAGCTCAGCAGTGATTTTGGTGGACACTGGGTTATGTAGGTGCTCATTGAGCTCAGCAGTTATTTTGGTGAACACTGGGTTGTATAGGTGATCATTGAGCTCAGCAGTGATTTTCGGAGCCGTGGTGTTGCGATCCTCTCTCACAATTCGCTTTAGAGTCCAACGGTCTCTCTCAGTCAACTTCGACTTTGGGCCGGACCTGTGCTTTGCTGTGGACGTTTTTGCTTCTCTTTCAAACACAGTCATTATTTTGGAGACAGGACCTCTGGACACAATGCCAAGCATTCAAACACTTTCTGTTACTCTAGCGCCGGCCATTCCAGCACCAACAATTTGGCCTTTTTGAATATCCGGAAGGTCTGCCATTGTATCAGGTTCTCATCAATGTTCTTACAATTCGGCAAAACAAACAGTTAATTTACATACACAAATAATACTAAAAAAATTTTCCCCCTCCCCCTTTTTTCGCTCATATATGTCGATTAGACGTGAATACCTCTTACTAATCCACTTTAAAGACTCAGTATATGTCTCATCCCCATTCCTTTGTTGAGGTAAATATCCCTCATGTTATAGATTTAACCCAGCTATGTAACTGTGAGTGTATATGTGACTGTTAGTCTATTTCACGTTCTCCTATTTTTAAGAGGAATACGTCATCAGAATTAATGCACAACAGAGAGGTTGTCTCTTTACCAGCTTGCTTATATGATGTACCAAGAGATATTGGTGAGAATTAAATTATTTTTACCTGGCATCTACCTCGGTTGTCGCCCTTTTCTTTTTTTCTTTTCTTTTTTCTTTTCTCCTTGTTGTATCCCTTCTCTCCTCTCGTTGTCCTTATCCCGGATCCTTCTTCCTGCTACTCTAAGGGTATGTGCCCACTGGAAGTTTTAAAGTCGGTTTATCAGCGAAAAACGTCGACATTTTATCATAGGTTTTATGTTAATTTATGTTAATCCTAACCAGCGGTTGGCTTAACATGGTAGTCAATGGATTTTAGAAAACGCTGTGCACATTAGAACGTTTTTGTTTGTCTCCTTTCCACTTTCTTCACCGGTTTACCACCGGTTTTCAAAGATAGAGCAAGTGACTTCTTTTGGACGTTTTTTCAGCGATTCCAGCTTACAAGTGCACAAAAAACAGTCTATAAAACGCTAAGAAAAACCGCCAGAAAACCGCCGATAAAACGCTGTACAAACGCCATAAAACCGCTCAAAAAACGCTCAAAAAACGATGTACACTGCTGAGGTCAGAAAACTCAGTTTCTGCAATTCTCCACAGGTTTTCTGACGGCCAGCAAAGATGCAGAACCGTCCAGTGGGCACATACCCTTAGGGTATGTGCCCACTGGAAGTTTTACAGTCGTTTTATCAGCGAAAAACGTCGACGTTTTATCATAGGTTTTATTTAAATTTATGTTAATCCTAACCACCGGTTGGATTAACATGCTAGTCAATGGATTTTAGAAAACGCTGTGCACATGAGAACGTTTTTATTTGTCTCCTTTCCACTTTCTTCACCGGTTTTGCACCGGTTTTCAAAGATAGAGCATGTCACTTCTTTTCAGCGTTTTTCCAGCGGTTCCAGCTTACAAGTGCACAAAAAACCGGCTTTAAAACGTTAAGAAAAACCGCCGGAAAACTGCCGATAAAACGCTGTACAAACGCTATAAAACCGAGCAAAAAACGAGCAAAAAACGAGGGACACTGCTGAGCACAGAAAACTCAGTTTCTGCAATTCTCCACAGGTTTTCTGACGGTCTGCAATGATGCAGAACCGTCCAGTGGGCACATACCCTTACTTTCCTTTACCTTGTTTCCCTAAACACATGGACACAAAGCCTGGAGAAAAGACGGCGTGTCTTATCTCATTTTGTTCATCTAGGACGCACTCGTTGAAACTATAAGTTCCCGTATCCACTTCCACGTATGCCCCTAAAGCACGCCGCTAGGTACGGATATTGGGCATCTTTTATTTTACTATGGTTTGGACTCTTCCATTATACCTGATTGTTCTTGATGAACTGTACCCGTTTATATTGTTCTGTTATGTCTAGATAGACTTTGCTCTGTTACCCTTTACCTAATATAGTTTTTCTATATTATGTATAAATAAATACATTGCTGAAGAAGGCTTGTATGCCGAAACGTTCATTGTATTTTCTAACTCGTGCTTCTGACTGCTGAACAAATAAATAGATACGGAAACCTTCCATCATCTCTAATATTTTTGAGTCTTGTATGAGTGCCGAGGTTTATATGATATGCAGATGAAGTCCATGGAGCCTCGGTTAAGAGTCTACAACATGGATACCAGCCAGTTATCCCACCAGAGAAGGACCTAGCCCAGGGTATTAGTAGCCCTTAAGGCTTTATATAATATACTAGTAGTTTTTTTTCCTCAGGCACCTATTGCATGGTAGCCAGACTTTCACCTTCTGCAGTGTTACCATATAGTACTGACCCCAGACATCATACCGACACCTCAGTGTTACCATATAGTACTGACCGCAGACATCGTACCGACACATCACTGTTACCATTTAGTACCGACCCCAGACATCACACCGACACATCAGTGTTACCATATAGTACTGACCCCAGACATCATATCAACACCTCAGTGTTACCATATAGTACTGACCCCAGACATCATACCGACACCTCAGTGTTACCATATAGTACTGACCCCAGACATCATACCGACACCTCAGTGTTACCATATAGTACTGACCCCAGACATCATACCGACACCTCAGTGTTACCATATAGTACTGACCCCAGACATCATACCGACACCTCAGTGTTACCATATAGTACTGACCCCAGACATCATATCAACACCTCAGTGTTACCATATAGTACTGACCCCAGACATCATACCGACACCTCAGTGTTACCATATAGTACTGACCCCAGACATCATACCGACACCTCAGTGTTACCATATAGTACTGATCCTAGACATCATACCGACACCTCAGTGTTACCATATAGTACTGACCGCAGACATCGTACCGACACATCACTGTTACCATTTAGTACCGACCCCAGACATCATACCGACACCTCAGTGTTACCATATAGTACTGATCCCAGACATCATACCGACACCTCAGTGTTACCATATAGTACTGACCCCAGACATCATACCGACACCTCAGTGTTACCATATAGTACTGACCACAGACATCATACCGACACCTCAGTGTTACCATATAGTACTGACCCCAGACATCATACCGACACCTCAGTGTTTCCATATAGTACTGACCACAGACATCATACCGACACCTCAGTGTTACCATATAGCACTGACCCGAGACATCATACCGACACCTCAGGGTTACCATATAGTACTGACCCCAGACATCATACCGACACCTCATTGTTACCATATAGTACTGACCCCAGACATCATACCGACACCTCAGTGTTACCATATAGTACTGACCACAGACATCATACCGACACCTCAGTGTTACCATATAGTACTGACCCCAGACATCATACCGACACCTCAGTGTTACCATATAGTACTGACCACAGACATCATACCGACACCTCAGTGTTACCATATAGCACTGACCCGAGACATCATACCGACACCTCAGGGTTACCATATAGTACTGACCCCAGACATCATACCGACACCTCATTGTTACCATATAGTACTGACCCCAGACATCATACCGACACCTCAGTGTTACCATATAGTACTGACCACAGACATCATACCGACACCTCAGTGTTACCATATAGTACTGACCCCAGACATCATACCAACACCTCAGTGTTACCATATAGTACTGACCCCAGACATCATACCGACACCTCAGTGTTACCATATAGTACTGACCCCAGACATCATACCGACACCTCAGTGTTACCATATAATACTGACTCCAGACATCATACCGACACCTCAGTGTTACCATATAGTACTGACCCCAGACATCATACCGACACCTCAGTGTTACCATATAGTACTGACCCGAGACATCATACCGACACCTCAGTGTTACCATATAGTACTGACCCCAGACATCATACCGACACCTCAGTGTTACCATATAGTACTGACCCGAGACATCATACCAACATGTGAGGTTTATGATATAGTGAATGTGATGAGTAAAAAACCCAAAAAACAAACGTGTAATTGCACTCCTCTTTGCAGTGTTATCACACTTGGAATTTTTTCCTGTTTTCCTGTTCACTATATGGTAAAATAAATATTGTCATTCAAAAATATAACATGTCCCACAAAAAACAACAAGCCCTCATATGTCTTTATAGAGGGAAAAATAAAAAAGCTATGGAAGAAGAGGAGGAAAAACGAAAACCAAAAAACAGAAAATCGCCCGGGGGTGAAGGGGTTAAACTTTGAATTTAAGAATTTTGTGAGGTTCTTTCTTTGTCATTTTTAATTGAAAATTAAGCTTTTGAACTGTTTGTAAATGACATTTTGGATCACTTGTCCGGCGTCTCCTTTCATACAAAATACAAGTCTGGGACTTAGTATGATTTTATTTTTATTTTGTAATTTAGGATCAGAAGTGTCAAACTTGTGTTGGTCTCCAAAACCAACGGGATTGTATCATGTTTCCCAGAGTTAATGATAGATTTTCTATATATTTACAATAGATTCTTCAACATATATTCTGACGCACTGTCACGGCTGTGATAGAGGATGAGGGAATAGCAAACAAGGTGGTATTGCATGCAAGGTAACTGAGTATCTGGTCTGACCCTGTAGACTGGAAATCCTGGTCTGACCCTGTACTCAGAGGTATCTCTGAAGGTACCTTTACACGCCGCTACTGGAGGATGGATACAACCCGCTACTTCACGTGCACGAGCACGCCCAAACGGTTACAAACGGAAAACGCACCACCTTTACATGCCGCCACAAGGTGCGCTACGCTACGCTACATCTACAGCTAGATACATCGCCGGCTGTCTCAAGTAGCCATCTGTAGCTCATCATACCTCATTTACACACCGCTACAACCAGCTAATATGGGCGGACCTGGTGCAGCAGGGACAGCACATAGGCGTGCCACAATTGTGGAGTACGAGACGTCCGTACGCTGATACGACAAAGCAAGAAACCCATGATTGGCCAGACATCGCAGGAGGCTGATTAATACATGACGCCCGAGCAATTGTGTAGTGTGACTTGGCAGCTCCTTAAATATGCCGCCCTGTGCAGCGACACCCAATCGCAACGCAGGAGCTTCCTCCAATGATCGCTGAAGGGGTGCCCCAGCTACATACCAGGTACATCGCCTGGTGTATAGACATCCCTTCTGTAGCTTCTTTACACGCCGATACAGCTCGCTGCAATCGGCTTTGTAGCCATCTGTTTTCGAGCAGTGCTATATTGGCGCTACAAGCTACATTTGTAGCCTGTAGCGGGTTGTATCCATCCTCCAGTAGCGGCGTGTAAAGGTACCCTCATGGCGAGGAAGTCTGAGGCGCCACTCTTGCCCTCAACTCCTCAACCTTCCCTGTCACGTCCTACTGACGGACGCCACGCGGGAACCCACTGGACCGCGTAGTTGCAGATGCTGATACCTGGATGATAGAGAGGCGGACTAGAACAGTAGAGTCAAAAGGTTTATTGACTCCAATAACATAACAAGAACCCAAGTCCCAGGGGAGGGCCACAAGGTCGCAGCATCGGAACACCACCGAAGGAGGCCCCGGAGCGCTTAACCCCTATACAGGGATACCGCCGGTACCAACCTCGGAGGGGTCAATGAAGCGGACACGAGTGTTAAACCGACCCAAGGCAACGTGGTAAAAAGCAAAGCAACAGGGTATAAGATTGGGTACAGGGAACCGGAAACACAAGGAATCCGGAGCAGGGCTGGAGACAGCGATTCAGCAGGGAAGAGGTCCGGGAAGCAGGCCAAGAACACTGGAGTCAGCGAGGAGGCGGCAGGGAAGAGATCTGCAGGAAGTAACAAACAGATATCAGAAATTATGCAAACAAGGAACAACCTGACCAGACCAGGAATAGCAACTTCACTAGATAGAAATTGCCCTGGCAAAGACTGACAGGAAACAGGAAGCTTATATTACAGCAGGGTACTCCTGATTGGCAGGACAGAGAGGCTTGGTGATTGGCTGGGGGAGGAGCTTGATCCCTGCAGTTCTTCGGCAGTTACTGATTCGGAGATGGATTTACATAAGCTCAAGCAGTAGCCCCGGAAGTGAGGAGGTGAGCAGCGCTACTCAAGCAGAGGGCGCTGGAACCCTGTGGCTGGGAACGAGCGCGCACCCGAGGAGCATACAGCAAGGAAGAAGAAGCCCTGGAAGCTGCAACCCGACCGACCAGTAGGTGGCGGTTGCCAACGCCCCGGAGCCGTCGGCGGACGGACGACACCCGGGATCCCTGACACCGGACAGGAGCGGTAGGAGCCGGGAGAGTGGAGGCAGCAGGCCGCGGGGCACGGGCGGCAGACCCCCGGGTGGTTACACTCCCTATGCTTGAACCCTCACATCCACCCACCACGGATCAGGGTCAGGAGCCACTGCAGCAAAAGGAAAACTTCCAGAGACTGCAGCACAAGTACCGATGTCCACACCAGAAGCTTGGTCAAAGGCAGAGTGAAAACTCTTTTTTTTTAACCAATAAATTTTTATTCAAAAAGATTGATTTCAACATAGGAAAATGATACACGACCTTTCTCCCAGCTCCTTGCGGGAGCAGGTCCTGGTAATATATAAACATCAATCAGATTTTTGCATCATTTTCAAACAACAAAGACAAGGAAAGAAAGAAGAAGAAAAAAGAACACACAGGAGAAAGGGAGATGAAAGAGAAGGGGGAACAGGAGTACTGGGTAAGGAGGGGGGCGAGGGAGAGGGTACCCAACAGAGTCTTAAATAAGTGCGGCGCTGCTTATCTCTAGTGAGAGGATAACTAACTGTTAGTGCAAATCCCATGTCTCAAAGGGGGACACTGTCATTACCAGGAGCGTAGGTGGAGTGAAGCATCTCAACTGGGATCGGTGAAGCCTGTGGGTGGGCAGCCCAGACCTCCCACTTGTTTCTAACCGTGGACCTGGTGGGTTTGTCCAGAGCCAGGAAGTACTCCTGATGAAATATCCAATTGACCTTTCCAATAACATCCTGTAGTGTGGGTGGGAGATGGGCCTTCCATTTCGCAGCTAGGCATAGCCGAGCTGCTATGAGTATGTAAGCCACCGTTCCCCTGAGAGTCGCAGGAAAGTCCTGCAAACCTATATTTAATATCAAAAGCTGTGGGGGGAGTATTTGGCGGATCCCCGTAACCGAGGACACCAAGCCCGAAACTGAGGACCAAAATGTATCGAGTTTAGGGCAGGACCACCACATATGGACTAAGGTTCCATTTTCCCCACACTGTCTCCAGCAAAGCGGGGCAAGTTTTTAGCGAAGCGTGCTACCCGAATCGGGGGGATATACCACCGGAGGTGGATTTTTTTCAGGTTTTCGGTATGATTGACACACCTGGTGGACCGCCCTACCTCCGAGACCGCAGCATGCCAGTCTTCCACCGGGGAAGAGAATCTAAGGTCATTCTCCCAGTGTCTCATGTATGCCAGTTTAGCCCTTGAGTCACCCCTCACCAATTCTTTGTAAATTTTTGCCAAGCCCTTACTCTTAGTGGAGTCAGATAAGACAAAATTCAACAAGGCTGACAAGTTTGGGCCAGGGGCCAAACTATTAAGGAATGAGCCTGACCTAAGCAAATGATCTACTTGGCGGAATTGGAGGAAGGCAGGCCGACAGGTGGGGTGCGAGTCGCAAAAGGACTCAAAGGAGAGAATACATCTATCTCTCAGGAAATCCCCCAAACTTGTCAACCCCGCCGCCCGCCACTTCCCCACTCGAAACATGGGAATCAAGAATTTTAGGACGCCTAGGGGTATGTCTCCCGGAGGAAATCGTGTCTGGGCACGTGGGACACCCCTCCAGTACGTCAGAAGGGTTTGGGCTGTATCCAGCCGGTGAGCCCGTCCAACAGGGTGTATGGACTCAGCCACTAGAAGGTCCCGCAGTGTGCCACCATCCAAGAATTCAGTTTCAATAGAAACCCAATGGAGGTGATGAGGAGCGTGCCACCAAGACCTGGCCTCCTCCAGGATCAGCGCCCTATGATAGTCCAAAAGTTTAGGCAACCCCATCCCCCCCTCATGGAGGGGAAAATACATAATTTCCCTGGAGACTCTCGGAGTCTTTCCTGCCCAAATAAAATTGTTTACTATTCTGGCGATATAGTGTTTCGGTATTTTGAGAGGGACGCAGCGAAAGACATATAAGATTTTCGGTAATAGCATCATCTTCAGAACATTCAGCCTGGCTATCCAGGAGAGCCCAGGGAGATCATAGTGAGCCGCATCTGAGGTGATTTTAGCGATTAATATATCAAGGTTGAGCTTGATTAATTGGGACGAGGGGGCTAGTTTTATGCCTAGATAAGAATCCCCTCACGTGACCACTTAAAGGGTAGAGTCCCAGAAAGAGAGGACATGTCCCCCTCTGCGACATTTAGGGGCAGAACCTCTGATTTTGAGGCGTTAAGTTTATAATATGAAACTGTAGAGTAGACGTGCAGAATTTCCATAATTGACGCAAGCGAGATTGGCAGGTTAGTACAGGTGATAATGATGTCATCGGCGTACAGGCCGATGGTGTGCATCCCCTCTCCAATCTTGATGCCCGTAATCCCCGGAGCAGTGCGAATTCTTTCCGCCAGGGGCTTAACCGCCAGAGCAAAAATTACCGGTGAGAGGGGGCAGCCTTGCCGGGTTCCATTTGTGATCTGGAAGACAGGCGAAAGAAAGCCAGAGACTAAGACCCTGGCGTTGGGATGGGAGTACAAGGAAAGAACGGCCAAAAGGAAAGGGCCAACAAGGCCAAATTTCCAAAGGACCGCTTCCAGGTATCCCCAGTGCACCCTGTCAAACGCTTTTTCAGCGTCTAGAGACAGGAATGCACCGGGTCCACCCTTCAGCTCCAAGGTCCTAATAAGATTAATCATCCTTTTCGTGCCGTCCTTCGCCTGTCTGCCAGCCACAAATCCGACTTGGTCCGGGTTGATCAGGTTGGGGACCACCTCCAGCAGCCTGCACGCCAGAATTTTAGCAAAAATTTTCAAGTCGCAATTCAATAATGATATGGCCCGATAGTTCTCTGGGAGGTCAGACGGCTTCCCAGGCTTGGGGATAGTGACAATCGTGGCTTGCAGGAGTGACGGAGCAATCACGCCCACCTCCCTCCACTGGTGGAAACTCCGCAAGAGGAACGGAGCTAAAGTTTTCCCAAAGGTACGTAGGTACTCATTCGGGAGGCCATCTGGACCGGGGGCTGAATGTAATTTAGTGGCACTAATAGCCTGGAGTACCTCGGAGAGTGTAAAGGGGAGATTCAGCTTCTCCATGTCCGTTTTGGAAATAGATGGCAAGCTCAGTTCCTTCAGGAATTCACCAATCAATGTCGCAGAGGGTTGGGGAGTGGCTGGGTCCTCTCTAAGATTGTATAGTTTAGAGTAGAATTGTTGGAAAATGGCGGCAATATCAGTAGGGTTTTTTACCGTGTGGCCAGCTGCATCCCTCATGCTATTTATCGCGGAGCGGGCCTCCCTCCTCTTTATTCTTCTGGCTAGCAAAGCCCCTGCCTTGTCCCCTGACTCATAAAACACCGTTTTCGACTGGCGCAAGTATTTTTCGTGCTGCAAAAGAAGGAAGGAGCGTAGCTGAAACCTAACTGTTGTCACCTGAGCGGCCGTGTGGGAGTTAGGGCTCACCTTGTTCAGTTCCTCATAATGATTGAGTTGTGTTAGCAGGGCATCCCGTTCCCTCTCCCGCACCCTCTTTAACCATGAAGCCTTCTGGAGAAGTACCCCCCTGATGTAGGCCTTGTGGGCAGCCCAAAGGGTTTCATCCGAAACCAGGCCGTTGTCATTTATCTGAAAAAATTCAGTAAGCAGGGAGTTAACCTCATCCACAAGGCCCGGGTCAGAGAGCAGGGCCTTATTTAGCCTCCAAGAGCCAGGGGGAAGGGGACGGACATCTAAGGACCGATCAAGGGACACCGGGGCGTGGTCCGACCACGTTATTGTCTTCACCTCCGCACAGGCACAGGCCGGCAAGGTTTTGTCTTCCACCAGAAAATAATCTAGTCTAGAATACGACCTGTGCCTATGGGAGTAAAAGGAGTAGTCCCTTTCGGTCGCGTGAAGGTAGCGCCAGGGATCATGCATGTGGTATTCCCGACACACTGGTCCTGATTCCCCGGCCCTCCCCGGAGTCCCCCTCGAGCAGTCCAGAGTTCGGTCAGGGACTAAATTAAAGTCCCTGCAGACTATTTTGTAGCCAGCGGATGGACCAGATATTTTGTCGAGGGTGGAACGCAGAAACTGCAGCTGACCCACGTTAGGGGAGTAAATCGAGGCCAAGGTCATCAACGTGCCCGCCACCACACAGGACAGAATTATAAATCTACCCTCAGGATCAATATTAGCCTTCAGAAGAGAAAAGTCCACCGTATGTCTAACAAAGATGCACACCCCAGCCTTTTTCTCCTCCGCATTGGCGAAAAATGCGACAGGAAAAAGCCGGTGGTGCATTCTGTAATTATCACCCTGAAGGAGGTGCGACTCCTGGACACACAGAATGTCGGCCCTCAGTCTCTGCGCGTCCCTCCACAGAAGGGAGCGCTTGAAGGGGGAATTAAGCCCCTGCACATTGTATGAGACAATTTTCATAAATGGTGAGTGCGGCTGTGACAACGCTCTCCAGAAATGTGATTTGAGTCCGTCGGGTACACCTGTAAAGGGATTGGAGGGGACATGAAGGGGGAAGGGGTGAGGAGGGGGCGATGTGTAAGGGGAAAGGGGGGAGAAGAAAGAAAGAGAGAGAAAGGAATCCAGATAGATAAAACAAGTGATATAAACCAACACACAAAACATATATGTAAACAAAGCAAACTTAGCACAGGCCCCTCTGGGGCCCCTCCGTCGGTGGGGGGGAGAGAAGGGTGAGAGGAAAATCCTCCCATCTTCCAGCACTTGAAGGTCCGCAAATCTCACGGGGCTGGAATCAGTGTCTCTTCCACGGAGAAGAAGAGAGAAAGAAAGTACTCTCCATCAGAGGTCCTGAAAAGTGATACGAGGACGCCGAACATGTTCGAGAGTCAGGTGTTCTTTTCCAATTCTGGGGGGGACGATGGGATCTCTTCTCTCACGGGCGGGCGCCTGGGAGTCCCTTGAGGGCTCGCGGATAGGTTCCATTGTCTGAGAGCTTTCCCCATTTGGCTAGAGGAAAGAAATACGTGGTTTGAGCCTTTATAACGAAATTTAAGGCGAACAGGTGTCCCCCAACTGTATGTTATTCCTTTGTCTCTTAGGACCCTACAGTGGGGGCAAACTCTCTCCTGCGGGCCAGAGTGCCCGGAGACAGATCAGGAAATGTTAGAATATCCGCATAGGGGGCTGCAAGCGATGTCGTCTGACGTGCAGCCTGCATAACCCGGTCTCTAGTCATGGTGTTATCAAATGCCACTAGGATGTCCCTATGCAGGGATTTATTTATATGTGAAGGCTTAGGGAGACGAAAAGCCTTCCCAATTTGAGAGTCAGTGCAGGGGGTATCTGGGGTAAGTACCTTCAAAAATTGCTGCACTGTGTCCCGCAGATCCTCTCCAGCTCCAGCCTCTGGAAAGCCTCTGAAACGCAGGTTTGCAGCTCTGGCTCTGTCCTCCAGGTCCCACATCCTCAATTTCATCTGTTTGATGTCACCCTCCATGGCAGTGTAATCATCTGCCAGCTCATTATGCGCGGCTGCATACTCCGCCATCTTCTCTTCCATTTTCCCTGTGCGCTCCCCCAGGGCATTCAGATCTTCCCTGAGCTCTCCTACGATCCCCCGGATATCATCCTGAAGGGACCTCCACAGAGAGCTCAGCACCCCAGTGAGAAAGCTCTGGGTCACCAGGGCGTCCTCCTTCCCTCCCTGCGCGCCACTCCCAGAGCCGCGGGGAGAGCGCGCATCAGCAGGCACAGGAGGGGACTTAGAAGGAGACGGCGCCATGGTTGGCCCGGCCGGAGGCCGCTCCGGCAGGAAAAGTCAGTGACCCTGGTGGATTCACTGCGCCGGCGGGAAGAGTTTCTGGGCATTATCACAGCAGCAGACGGGGACTCCCAGCTATTTATCAGGTTGGTGTCGCCTGTCTCTCGCTCTAATCGCCGCTTGTCCTCAGGTCACGTCCAGGAGCTCAGGAAGGTGCGACTGGCGCCATGAGCTCCCAGACCACGCCCCCCAGAGTGAAACCTCTAACAGCGACCCCACCTGGTGGAGGGAGAAACTATTTAAAGGCCAGAGGCGGAGACTCCAGATTACTCACATTTAAAGGGTATTCCAGGATTGTTAAACTTTACTACCTTCTTTCAAAAACAACACCACCCCTCTCTACAGGTGGCATGTGGTATTACAGCATAGGCCCATTCCCTTCAATTGAGCTGAGCCGCAATATCACATACAACCTGTAGACAGGGGTGGCACTCTTTTTGAAGGAAATCATTCATGTTCAGGGGCGTAACTACAATAGATGCAGGGGTTGCGATCGCACCCGGGCCCTGCAGCCTAGGGGGGCCCCAGAAGCCCTTTGGCCTATAGAAAAAGACTAATTCTTTTAAAGATTTGAAATAATTGGGGGCCCCGTTGAAGCTTCCGCATCGGGCCCCTGGGCCTGAAGTTACGCATGTGTTCATGTTTATAGTATTCTGGACAACTCCTTTAAGCTTCACTTCATCCAGCACCAGAGCACAGCACACAGCAGAACTGACATTAACTCATCTAGTTCCAAAAGAAATTCACACATGATGCGCCCCCAGGCTATGGGGTACTCGGAAACCAGGCCAGTGCTGACTCTCTGGGGTATCACAGTAGTTGTGACCCGGTCCCATGGCCTGGGATCAGTCCAGAAAGGGGTTATTTACAAGGGATTTGTCGTGACGCCACCCGGGGTATGTGGTTAGTAGAACCACTGGTGCTGTATTCCTGATGGGGACGGTGACTGGGGCAGCGTGGATGGTAAGCCCTCCTCGGGTAGGGCTGAGGGTCCCCAGGGCAGGAGTAATAGTGGTATTTTATGGGGCTTTGTTAAGGATCATGATTCACACAGTCACTTACTGTGCTGCAGCTCTCCACAGTGCTGGTAGTCGGTGGCTTTGCAGGTATAAGGGGTCACTATCCAATGATGATAAAAAATCAGGTCCAGACATAGTTGAGCTTACTGGGTACTTTACTACTGACATGCACGGTAGGCTTTTACACGACAGTCTTATACTTCACTTCTCATTTTACACCCTTTTCCCCGTTCTGGGTTACAAGTCTTGTGCAGCTCAGGTGGCGTTTCTGTGTTGTTCCCTCAAAGTCCTTTCAGGTCTTTCATTCTCAACGTAGTACCTCACCCACGGGTTCAGTCTGGTCATCGCGGACTCACGGGTGAATGTTTCCTTCACAGTCAGGGTCACCAGTCCTAGTATGACGACTGTGTGCTTAGTCCGTGGTGGAAAGTTAGGCAGCAGGTCGTAGAGTCCACACCGGTGTGTCTCGTGATTAGTATTTGGATCTGGATTGTCCCCGGTCACCTCTTCAGGGCCGGTTCTCTGGTCGTCGCCTAGCCTCCAGTGTCTCAGGTTCAGATATTTGGGCACACCAGGCTCCTTCTCAATCTCACTGTTGCTAAGGGTGCCTCCGGACTGCTAAGGTCTATCAGGCTGCCAGGCCCTTGTCCTCCCACCTTCTCAGCTGTGGGATGTCTTTCAGTCTCTCTCCTTCCCGTCACCTCCAGGCTATAGAGTGGGTTTTCTCTCCTCGTGGCTATGCCTCACGGGTTTCTGCACCTCCAGGGAACCCAAAACCTCCTGGGAAGACTCTCTCACTACTTCTCCAACCACCTTCTCTCTCCCAGTCCTCGGTGTTCTCTCCTCGTGCTCTTATAGTGGCGTCTCCACTCGACAGTGCTCACCTACACTCCACCCATTTTGCTATCTACACCTGCCACCCCTTGCCTAACCTAGAGTCCTAGGCGTAGAGTAGGTGTGTGCTGCGGTGTGGGTGTGTTTTCAACCGTCTTACCTTACCTGGCTGCACTTCCCTTTGTGGCCACCTAGTCACAGGGGCGCCACACACACATTTACTCAGAACAGCCAACATAGACCGCAGATAGTCAGCGCAAATCAGCCTGTGACACACACAATCCAACCTGTCATTACAAAGAAAAAACTCACATTTTACCGCATTTTTTACAAAATATTTCATCATTTATTTCCTAGTTTCAGGACGAAACATTGCAAAACCGCGCTGTTATCTTCAGACTAGAAATAGCAAATCAAATTTCTTCAATAATTGTGACTTCAACGCGTTTCGGATCTCGACTCTTTCATCAGGAAGATATGCTCTTTTATTGTCCATATTTTCTTCCTCATTTATTTTATTAGAGACCTTTGTTTTGTCCCATCTTCTAGGAGGTTAACGCTTCTCGTTATTCTCTCCTCCATGTCGGGGGACTCTACAGTGATCACTTGGACGATGAGCGAGGCACAGCACATATCTCGGCTGAGGAGATGATTTTGACCTTGTGCAGCATCAAGTATTTCGAATCCTGACGCTCTGTCCCCGGGGGGAGGGTGAAGGTGAATTTCTGGAGCAAAGCAGGGATTTGCAAGAAGAGTTGCATTCGGACTAAGCTCTCTCCAGCACAAATTCGCTTTCCTAGAAAAAAAAACAGCTACAGTCATGGTTGAAAGTGTTGGCACCCTTGCAATTGTTCTAGAAAAGTAAGCATTTCTGCCAGAAAATTATTGCAATGTTCTTCATACACATTATTAATGCATTAATTACTCCCCAGTATATGACTATTTCCCACATTGTAAATGTTATCTTGTTGAAGGTGTGATTGTTTGGAGCCAGCTTTTGCCTAATGTCAGATCTCTGGCCTTTCAACATCTATTTATCCCCTGCTGTGAGGAGCAGCTGCTAATTATCTGATACCATGTAACTTCCCACAATCCCCCTCACCTGATTCTCTGATTCTTTAGTGTGCCCTATAAATTTAGTTTTGTCTAAAGGGGTACACGTCTGGGGAGTTTGCATGCGTGGCATCTCATTCAAAGTGGCATTGAATGCTAAGTGGCTTGCAGTTACTTCATGGCAGTTAGTCAGGGCAGGAGTCAGGTAACACACGCTCTTACATTTTTGTTATTTTTTCTTTAAACCATGTCCTTTATTTCAATGTGTATCTTCCTATGTGCCTTTGCCATTCACTTTCATCGCCCCATCCCCCCTCCATCACCCCTCATCCACATAAGCCCCTCTCTCCTCTCTACTTTATTGAGCTCCCTTACTCTCTTCAATGTAATGAATAATCTCAGACCATCATATTCCAGGGTATTGCATCATAAACAATGTCACAATTACAAAAACTATTTGCTTTTTCTCTTTTTACTGCTGCTCCTGTCAGGTAATATCTCTCCAAATCCTGGTCCACCCTCCACCAATTTCATCCCCTCCCCCACCACACATAGAAACCATACTATCCTTATCAACATTACCTGCACAGCATCATCTCCCTCTTTTAATTACGCTCTCTGGAATCCATGGTCTGTATGCAACAAGCTTCCCTTCATCCACAACTGCTTTCTCACTAACTCTCTTAATCTGCTGGCCCTCACTAAAACCTGGATTCAGGACTCAGACACGGTTTCTCTTGCTGCTATTTCTCACATCGGCTTACTTTTCTCCCATTCCCCGAGACCTTGGAACAGACATGGTGGTGGAGTTGGCTTACTCCTGTCCCCACAATGTGCTTTCCAGGTCATCCCCCCAGCTCCATCATTCTCATTCCCTTCTTTTGAAGTCCACACCATTAGGCTCTTTCCCCCCCCCCCTCAGTTGTATATCGCTCCCCAGGGTCCCAATCCAGTTCCTCGACCATTTCTCTGCGTGGCTGCCACACTTCATATCCTCAGATTTACTGACCCTTATTCTGGGAGACATCAACATCCCCATAAACAGCCCCATTTACCCATCCTCATCCCAGCTCCTATCTCTAACCACCTCTCTTGGCCTCTCACAGCTCTCAACCTCTGAGACACACAAGGATGGTAACACCCTTGACCTGATCTTTATCCGGCTCTGCTCAACCTCCTCCTTAGACAACTCGCCTCTTGCTCTCTCTGATCACAGCATTCTCTCCTTCACGCTCACAAATCCTCGCCCACGTCAGCGCACTCTTACCCATCACACATTCAGAAATCTACAGGCCATTAACCCTCATACACTCACAGACTCTCTAATCTCATCGCTGTCCCCAATGTTCTCCTTCTCTTGTCCAGATCTGGCAGTAAATCACTTAAATGACTCTCTCAGAAGCTCCCTGGACCAAGTAGCGCTCCTCGCCCTCAGAACCTCCAAACACAGAGTGAAACAGCCCTGGCTCACATCACAAACTCGATTCCTCCAGCAATGCTCCAGTAGTGCTGAACTTTTATGGAGGAAAACCCAAACACCAGAAAACTTCATTCACTATAAATTTATGTTGAGAATTTACAACTCTGCCCTACACCTCGACTAAGAGACCTACTTCACCACCTTGATTTCATCACCATCCAACAACCCAAAGAAACTCTTTGACACCTTTCACTCTCTCCTCAGTCCTAAAGTGCAGGCCCCTATCACAGACCTCTGTGCTGATGATCTGGTCTCTTACTTCACTAAGAAAATAGAAAACATCCGTCAGGAAATCAACTCCCAACCTCAAATCGCTGTTAAGCTGCGTTCACACATTGCGTATTTGTGCCCACTTTTTTGCGTGCACTTTTCAAAATACGCAATGTGCTTTTTGTCTGCCAGCAAAGTGAATGGGAAATTCACTTTGCCGTGCATACAGTGCGTAAAAATATGCTGCCCTTTTATAGGATAAAGCGCATGCATAAAAAGAATGACAGTGTCAATTCTTTACGTAGCAGCGTCAGCGCTTTTTCCTGTAGGGGTCGGCGCTGCTCCATCTGACTTCACAGAGGGGAGGAAGAATCCTGTGTGACACCTGTGACCGCCCATTTGATTTCGCAGTCTATTAATATACACTGTGAAATCAAAGTTTAATAAAGACAAATGCATTGAATATAAAAAAGAATTAAATACTTACCCTCCGACGGGTGTTCTGGTGTCCGGGAGCCAGGAGCTGCCGCTGGAATTGCCCTGCTAGGACCTGTGGTGATGTCAGAGGGCGTTCCGGTCATGTGATATGTATCACATGACCGCAAGCGGCCAATCAGCGCCCGTGTCGTCACGGCAGGCCCTGGCAGGACGATACATCGCCTGCCTCTGCACCGGAGACCGGAGAAAAGGCGTCGGAGGGTAAGTATTTGATTCTTTATTATTTTTCATACATTTGACTTTTTTTAACTTTGATTTCGCAGTGTATATTAATACACTGCGAAATGTAATGGAGGCGGTCACACATATCATAGAGGGGAGGAGGAAGCAGGATTCTTCCTCCCCTCTGTGACATCACCTGCACTTTGTGGGGTGAAGAAAGCACAGTGTGTGAATGCCCCGGCGTATTTTGTTACGGCTGAAAATCATTGCAACAAAACACGCAAATGTGTGATCGTAGCCTTACCCCTCCCTCTCCCCACATTTCCTCTGGCTTACTCTCCACATTTGACCCAGTCATAGAAGACGTCTCCAGGCTCCCCTCTTCCTCTCATCCCACTACATGCACCACTGACCCCATCCCCTCACACCTACTCCAGTCTCTATCTACGGTGGTCACCACTCACCTAACCAAAATTATTAGACAAGTATAGGAGGAGAAAGGACCCTGTCCATGAGAGCTCACAATCTACAAGGGATGGGTGAGGATAAAGTAAGTGAGGCGAGAGAGGACCCTGCCCGCAAGGGCTCACAATCTACAAGGGTTGGGTTAGGATAAAGTAGGTGAGGGGAGAGGACCCTGCCTGAGAGGGCTCACAGTCTAAAAGGGTTGGGTGAGGATCAGTAGGTGAAGGGAGAAAACCCTGCCCGCGAGGGCTCACAATCTACAAGGGATGGATGAGGATATGGTGGGTAAGGAGAGAGGACCCTGACTGCGACTGCTCACAGTCTACAAGGGATTGGTGAGGATAGGAAGGAGTGAGGAGAGAGGACCCTGCCCACGAAGGCTCACAGTCTGCAAGAGATGGGTGAGTGTACAGTAGATGAGGAGAGAGAACCCTGCCCGTGAGGGATCACAGTCTACAAGGGATGGGTGAGTATACAGTAGGTGAGAGGATAGGACCCTGCCCATGAGGGCTCACAGTCTATAAGGTATGGGTGAGTGTACAGTAAATGAGAGCCCGCAAGGGCTCATGACCCACCCCAGGTCTGTGGGGTACCTGGTCCCGGGCATTGTAGTTCACGGGGGTTGTCACGGGCGGCCTGTGCCCGAGCCCGTGGCCCTGGTGGTCGCTGAAAAAGGGGTTAAAATAAAAATGAAATGTCTCGTGATGCCACCTACAGTTCCCGGTAATATTACCGGCGCTGCTTACAGACCTCCGGGGTGATGGTGATGCAGCAAGATGGCTACGGGGTCCCCGGGGCAGTTGTGGTGAATAGGGGTTTTCACAGGGAGGCAGCTCTCTACTCAGCCTTGTCTCTTCTGCTACAGGGGAAAAGGTGGCTCATCAGGTGGAGACACTGCAGTACAGTCTTTTCACTGCAGCAAGTGTGCGGCTCCTCAGGCACAGGCAAATGAAGTCTCTAAGGCAGCATACAGGTGTTACAGTCTTAGCGAGTTCTGCTGGCCTGGGTAGTCACCAGGGGACCGGGACGTCTCACTTAGGACCCTCGATGGTGTGCCTGCCATTTCTTTCACTTGTCCCTCACCGCACTCTCTCTCCTGCTTTCTAGTAGCGCTCCTGTGCACAGAGCCCTCAGCCAGCTCCCACGGATCCTCTCTGGAGGCCTCTTCTTTAGGCCCTTCGGACCCTATATGGTGCCTTTTAAAGAGGACCTGTCACTCCTACCCCCATGGATTAGAACAGGGGTCTCAAACTCGCGGCCCAAGGGCCGCATGCGGCCCCTGGGGCTTCACTATGCGGCCCGCGGCACCTTGGACAACTTAATGATGCATCACCCCAGTGCAGGACTAACCAGCTCTGCCACTCAGCAAGATCAATGCAAGCTGCCAGCCAATGAGAGGCCCGCAGCTGACGGCAGAATATGACGTCATATGCGGGCCTCTGGCTGGCAGACTGCATTGATCTTGATGAGCAACAGGGCTTATTTGAGCAGCGGCTGGAGGAAGTCATAGCACAGCGGAGGCCGGAAGTCAGTACAGTGGGGACCGCGGCGGCCCCCTGCACTGGAGCGATGCATCATTAAAGTGAGAAAAGTGTGAGTGTTCGTGAGAAAGTGTGTGTGTGAGGGTGAATGTGTGAGTGAGGATGTGTGTATAAGAAAGTGTGTGCGAGTTTCAGTGTGTGTATGAGTGTGAGTGTAAGAGTGTGTATGAGGATGTGTGAATGTGTGTGAGAGTGTGTGTGTGTGGGGGGGTCTGTGTGTGGGTTTGTGTGTGGGTTTATGTGTGAGTGTGATAGAGTGTGTATTTGAGTGTGTAAAAAGAAGGTAAAACAGGATGGGGGTCATCACTATAAAAGTAGATCAGGATGGGGGACATCACTATAAAAGGGAATCGGGATGGGGACATCATCACTAAAGGGGATCAAAATGGGGACATCACTACTAAAGGGGAATGGGATGGGGGACATCACTAGAAAAGGGGATCATGATGGGGGACATCACTACAAAAGGAGATCAGTATGGGGGACATCACTACAAAAGGGGACAATGATCGATGGGGGACATCACTAGAAAAAGGGATCAGGATGGTGGACATCACTAGAAAAAGGGATCAGGATAGGGATCATCACTAGAAAAAGGGATCAGGATGGGGGACATCACTAGAAAAGGTGATCAGGATCGAGGACATCAGTAGAAAAGGACATTACTACAGGATGGGGACATTACTACAAGAAAGGGATTAGGATTTGTACTTTAGCAAAAAATTCTGGTATTTCTAAAAATATCACTTAGTCCTACAAGAGATGTGGCCCCCGCTATAAATGTTTTTCTATGTGCGGCCCACCAACCCAGCCGAGTTTGAGACCCCTGGATTAGAACCTAAGGGACACACTAAATGCAGCATGTATGCTGCATTCAGGCAAGGCTCTGTGGGGCTGCTACTCTGAGATATAGGCTTATAAAAACGTACAGTAGAAATCCATGGAGGCGAGCCCTTGTGCTTCAACCACCTCGTAGCACAGGGCCATTACATACCCCCTGTGTCTGTGCGCCCATGTCCTCTTGCCAGTCATGAAATCCTCGATCTGCACGTTCTTGTGCTGGGGACGCGGATGCAGAGCAAGGTATTCCTTATCGCCACCCCCAGCCGCCTGTCCCGCCCCATGCTGTGACATCAGAGCCTTTCCCCGCCCTGCTCCATATTATGCTATGGAGCAGGGCGGGGAAAGTAGAGGATGCCTGTCCCACCTCCTGCTGTGATGTCAGAGCCTTTCCCCTCCCTGCTCCATAGTATAACACGGAACAGGGCAGGGAAAGGCTCTGACATCACAGCAGGAGGCGAGACTTGCGGCTGAGAGTGACGGTAAGCAGAGCGAGGATTTCATTACTGGCATGGGGACATGGGCTTCACAGAGATACAGGGGGTGTGCAATGGCCCTGTGCTACGAGGTGGTTGAAGCACAAAGACCCGCCTCCTTGGATTTTTACTGTAAATTTTTATAAGCCTATATCTCAGGGTAGCAGCCCCACAGAGCCTTGCCTGAATGCAGCATACATGCTGCATTCAGTGCTGCTCTTAGATTCTAATCCATGGGGGAGGAAGTGACAGGCCCTCTCTAATGGATGCGCCGGGTGCTCGGCCACGACTTCCTAAAGAAGCTCGGGCCTCCGGTTTGATGGCACGGGGATAGACACCCACACCGTGCTCGGAGCTGCTCCTCCATTTCGGGACTGAACCCCTCCACCCGGTAGTCGTACCAGGCCTGGATTCAGGCACACCGCAACACCTGGTGCCCCTAGGGTCCCTTTCCTTGCCGACGGCTTCTCTGCCGTCCTGTACTCCTCACTCCTCCTCCAACTCCCTCTCACTTCAACTTTCTAACTCTCTTCCACCAACCCACCTAAGCTCCTCCCACCGGGACTGGGTCTCCCTGACAACGAGTCCACCCACGGTCCCCCTACTCTAAGGTGTGTGGATGGGTGTAAGAGGGTCCTTTATTTAACATCCCAATCCCCTAGTTACAGGGATACTATACACTCTTTTGTGGGTGCAGTACCCCTACGTGGCATCCTGACCAGTGGGGCGCCACACTCACAGTCTATAAGGGATGGGTGAAGATACAGTACAGTTGTTATTCCTTCTGTCTGGTTGTTGTTATTCCCTCTGTCTGGATGTTCTGATTCTTTCTGTCTGGTTGTTCTGACTACTTCTGTCTGGTTGTTGTGATTCCTTTTGTCTGGTTGTTGTGATTACTTCTGTCTGGTTGTTGTGATTACTTCTGTCTGGTTGTTCTGATTACTTCTGTCTGGTTGTTGTGATTCCTTCTGTCTGGTTGTTCTGATTCCTTTTGTCTGGTTGTTGTGATTCCTTCTGTCTGGTTGTTTTGATTCCTTTTGTCTGTTTGTTGTGATTCCTTCTGTCTGGTTGTTGTGATTCCTTTTGTCTGGTTGTTATGATTCCTTCTGTCTGGTTGTTGTGATTACTTCTGTCTGGTTGTTGAGAACTTTAAATAGAGGGTGGTGTGTGTATATGGCACCAAAGAGTTACATCTCAAAGATGAATCACATAAAAAAAAATAAAAAAAATGATCTGATACGCTGGGTATATGCAAAAATTAACAAAAGTTTATTGAACACGTGGATACAGACAACCACGCGTTACGCTTGCACGGCTTTCTCAGGGGTAATGAACCCTCTTCCCAGAGATGCCTATATACTATATAAGCCATATACACACACCACCCTCTATTTAAAGTTCTCATGTGTCTGTTTTTGGTGTGTGGCACATTGGTTATTATACGTGTGGTGCAGTATTGACTGTTCACATTAATTTAATTTTCTGTCTTGTTGTGATTACTTCTGTCTGGTTGTTCTGATTCCATTTATCTGGTTGTTGTTATTCCTTCTATCTGGTTGTTCTGATTACCGTATATACTCGTGTATAAGCCGACCCGTGTATAAGCCGACCCCCTACTTTTGCCCCCAAAACCTGGGAAACCTATTGACTCGTGTATAAGCCGAGGGTGGACCCCAGCACAGGTATACAGCCCCCAGCAGTGTGCTATACAGCAGCCTCCCCAGTGGTAGTATACAGCAGCAGTCCCAGTGGTATATACAGCAGCAGCCCCAGTGGTAGTATACAGCAGCCCCAGAGGTATATACAGCAGCCCCAGTGGTAGTATACAGCAGCCCCAGTGGTAGTATACAGCAGCCCCAGAGGTAGTATACAGCAGCCCCAGAGGTATATACAGCAGCCCCAGTGGTAGTATACAGCAGCCCCAGTGGTAGTATACAGCAGCCCCAGTGGTAGTATACAGCAGCCCTTAGGTAGTATGCAGCAGCCCCAGAGGTAGTATACAGCAGCTCCAGAGGTATATACAGCAGCCCCAGAGGTATATACAGCAGCCCCCCCACCCCCCATATCAGTATACAGGGTCCCCCCTGTGTAGCAATCCTGTAAAGGAAGACATTAGTATACTTATCCCTGCCGCTGTCCCTCCGCCGCTTTCGCGCTCCTCCGGCTTTATCCAGCGTCTTCCGGCTTCCTCCTCTGGCGCGCAGACAATGATGTCATTGCCTGCGCCCACCGGAGGAAGCCGGAAGAAGACGGAAGACGCTGGATGAAGCCGGGGGACGCGCGATGGCGGCGGCGGGACAGCGGCAGGGATAAGTATACTAATCTCTTCCTTTACAGGATTGCTACAGAAAGGGGGGGCCCTGTATACTGATGGGGGGGGACTGTATACAGTGTATACAGTATACTGTGACTCGCGTATAAGCCGAGGGGGGGACTTTTCAGCCCAATTTTATACGCGAGTATATACGGTACATCTGTCTGGTTGTTCTGATTAAGCCCCTGTACTCTGTCAACCCGATCTCATTGTAGATTGTAAGCTTTTATGAGCAGGGCCGTCATTATTTTGCTTTAATTATTGTATTCCTTGACAACTGTTATTTATGATTGTTTGTATCTCTGAATTGTGAAGCGCTGCGGGATCTGTTGGCGCTATATAAATAAAGATGATTATTATTATCTAGAGGTCTGACTGCATGTTAAGTGCATCATTTAAGTGATGTGAGGCACCGACCGGGTCGGGCCCCTGTGACCGGTGTGTGCCTCCCTGGGTGCGTCCTCCATATTGACAGGTCGCACTCCATCCCGGGATTTTGTGCTGGTTCTGCTTTACTGGCTTGGGTGTGATAAAAGGAAGCTAGACCACGGGGTGTGGTCTCTAGTGGGGGAGTGAGGACAACTCCCTGAGCTTCTGAGACGCATCCCTGAGCCAGGCCTGAGACACTGTGGCTGGTTTTGTCGGGGTACGTCCTTTTGGATGCAGCTAAGTAGCGGCCCCTGAAGTAAGGGGAATCTGGAATATTGTACCCGACTATTGTTTTTGTCCTACGTTTTTGGCAAATAAACCCGTGTGCCGTGACCAGTGGTGCCTGGATCCCTTGTCTCTGCTGTGCCGCCGCCGCTACCTCACATATGGTGGAGAATGCAGGCATTGCCGGCCCGGTGAGATGTAGCCGGCGCAACTGTTGCCCTCAGTTCCGGTGGGGAAGTGACTGTTTCATGAGGCTAATGACCGGCTGCTAAGCGAGAGGAGCAGCCAGTCTCTTGTGGTGTGCCCAGCAGCGCATGTCCAGGATTCAAGCAGCTACTTTCCAGTACAAGCCCACCACCAGCATGGAGAAGGTACTCAAACACCTGGTTCAGGCTCAGCAGCAGCAGTTCCAAGCACTGCAGCAGCAGGAACACCGACACCGGGAACAGATGGCCCTGTTGACCGAGGCTGTGCGGGCTCTACCGGGGAATCTGCCTCGAGGACCAGGGGATGACGGCAGCGTCCGGAAAAGGGTAAGACAAGCGCTGCAAAAGATGACGCCGGGGGATGATGTGGAGGCATTCCTGGCCGTGTTTGAGCGGGTGGTTGGACGGGAGAGACTGCCGGTTGCCCAGTGGGCCGAGGTGCTGGCGCCCTATTTGACTGGTGATCCCGAAAAGGCATACATAGACTTGTGTACCGAGGATGCCCTGGACTATGGAGCCCTGAAGGGGGAGATATTGGCCCGTACCGGGGTTAATACTTACGTGAGGGCACAACGGGTGAGCCAATGGGCCTACGAGGAAGGCAAACCTGTGCGCTCTCAGGCCTATGACTTGCTACACCAGGTTAAGAAATGGCTGCAGCCTGAAGCACTGAGCCCGGCCCAGATGGTAGAGCGGGTGGTGGTGGATCGCTTCGTGCGTACGCTGCCCATCCCCATACAACGGTGGGTGGGACACAGTGACCCAGGTACCCTAGACCAGGTGGAAAATATGGTGGAGCGCCATGTGGCCGCACAGGACTTGATCAGGGACACGGGGACACTGCGAACCAACCGCAAGGCCGCGCCCACCACACCAGAAAGCAGGGACCCCCAATCCGGACCCCGGGTAAGCGAGCACCCGGCTCAGGCCAAGAACGGCCCCCTCCCGCTGCAGCAAAGCGGCGTTCCGGACCGCCGCCGTTCAGCCCCTGGTATAACGGAGGTCAACCCCGATGTAGAAGGTGTCAGGAGGTTGGACATATGATAGCACAGTGTCCCCTCAACGGGGAACCCATGGACTGCGACTACTCCCGGAGGCGGTCCATGTTCGCCCACCTCGCCGGGAAAGGGCGCTCGGACCCCAGGGACACTGGGAATGTACTGTGCCGCGTTCGGCTTAATGGTCATAAAGTGACGGCTCTCCTGGACTCAGGGAGCAACGTGACCCTCGTGTGTGCCTCCTTGGTCTCCAGGACCAAACCCACCGACCGGAAGGTCAGGGTGATGAGTGTCCATGGGGATCATCGTAGGTATCCGACGAAGCGTGTCACGTTTGCTACCTCAGCCAGGAGGGTTCAACATGTCGTGGGGGTGGTAAAGGATCTCCCTTATGATGTTGTGCTGGGGAGGGATATGCCCTTGTTCCGGGTATTGTGGAACGAGTAAATGGCCCTCCGGAGGAAGGACGGACAGGGCCCAGAGCCCAAGACTCCCGCCGCCGGGATACCGAGGGGACTTGATGTGACTGATTCCCGGGTGCAGAGACCAGTGCGCCGGCTCGCCGGCCGGAGCGGTGCATCAGTGCCGCGGGCAGACCCCGTGTGGCTCGTGGGGCCCCAGGCCGCTGTCGTTGATGCCCGTCCGGGGTTTGTGGGTGCCGGGGGTCCGAACAGGTTGGTTGCTTGTGGGGTCTGGCACCGCTGGTATCCCCAGGTGCCCCTGCTTGGCTCCGCCGGTTCTCCACGCCGTGACGCGGTCTGCACGCAGGGCCCGGGGTTATGGCCTTGTGTTCGGCCCTATACGCTTGAACATAGGGGAAGGGGGTGTGAGGCACCGACCGGGTCGGGCCCCTGCCACCGGTGTGTGCCTCCCTGGGTGCGTCCTCCACATTGACAGGTTGCACTCCATCCCGGGATTTTGTGCTGGTTCTGCTTTACTGGCTTGGGTGTGATAAAAGGAAGCTAGACCACGGGGTGTGGTCTCTAGTGGGGGAGTGAAGACAACTCCCTGAGCTTCTGAGAGAGAAGCATCCCTGAGCCAGGCCTGAGACACTGTGGCTGGTTTTGTCGGGGTACGTCCTTTTGGATGCAGCTAAGTAGCGGCCCCTGAAGTAAGGGGAATCTGGAATATTGTACCCGACTATTGTTTTTGTCCTACGTTTTTGGCAAATAAACCCGTGTGCCGTGACCAGTGATGCCTGGATCCCTTGTCTCCGTCGTGCCGCCGCTACCTCACAGTGTGCTATAATGAATTAGACCAGAATTGGACCATAAGGGACCTGAAAGTAACTGAATATGTATTCACTATAAACAATGTTTCTGTTTCTTTTAATTTTCACCCCATAATACTTCACTTTTTACTAACAGCCCGAATCCCTCCACCTAGTAATGAATAATGAACTGGTCATCTCTTCCCCGCTATCCTCCTCACCTATCTCACCTCTTCCTCAGAACTGTTTCTCCACATAAAATCCTTTATCTCCAGACACACACAGCGACCTCTTACCCTCTCATGCTCTCCCGTACTAACACGCTCTGCTTCTCCTCATTTCTGGGGATATCTCTCCAAATCCTGCCCCCCCCTCACCATATCCTCACAATCACTTCTAACCACCATCCATGATCTATGACAATTTTTCACAACCTTTGTAATCTTAGACTCATTCACCCGGCCTCCACTCCCCCAGTCTCTCTACCAGGAGCCCTATGGAAAGCTCGCTCTATCTGCAAGAAACATTCATAAATCCATGGCCTCTTCATCACTAACAAACTTTCCTTTCTGTGCATTACTGACACCTAGCTCACCCCCTCTGACACAGCCTCTCCAGCTGCACTTTCTTATGGTGGATTTCATCTTTCCTTTTACACCCCCACCTCAAAACAAGAATGGTGGAGGAATTGATTTTCTCCTGTCAGATAATTCCTCCTTCACCCCAATTCCACTACCAGTCTCCATAACTCTCCCCTCTTTTGAGGTGCACTCCGTGCTCATTTACTCTCCCTCCAATCCCCAACTGACTGTCATTTACTGCCCCCCAGGGCAAGCCACCACCTTTCTTAATCACTTCAACACCTGTCTAATTAATTTTCTTTTTGCTGATATCCCCACCACCATCTCAGTTGACTTCAACATCCCCATTGACACTTCCCACTCCCCTGTCCCTAAATGTTTAACACTCACTTCTTCCTTCGGCCTCACTCAATGGTCCTCCACAGCTACTCACAAAGATAGCCTTACTCTAGACCTTGTCTTCATCGCCTCCGTTCCCTATATAACCTCTCAAACTCACCTCACCCCGT
The DNA here is from genome assembly GCA_033576535.1 of Allobates femoralis. Taxonomy (NCBI): domain Eukaryota; kingdom Metazoa; phylum Chordata; class Amphibia; order Anura; family Aromobatidae; genus Allobates; species Allobates femoralis. The sequence continues at coordinate 4,404,826 of JARQOC010000005.1, forward strand.
CTGACCACAACCTACTCACATTTTCTTCCTTCTGCTTTCTGAGTGCACATGCCCCAAGCCACAAACTCACACATCCTCTTGAAATCTCAAACACCTTGATTTACACTCATTCTTTGAGTTCCTTCTCCCTCCTGCAGGCATAGCTTCCTTAGATGATGCAGATTCTTCTGCTTCTTTGTATAATAACCCGCACAGTCTATAGGTGATCTGGTATACCAGCCTGAATAAAGAGCTTAGGCAAGCTTGAAGGATTGCTGAGCAAAGATAGAAGAGATCCCATTCCTCCGAGCACTTCATCACATACTAACATTATCTTGCCAACTTAGTCCACACTCACTGCTGCAAAACAAACCTTCTTCTCATCTCTCATATCCACCGTGTTTCACAACCCTAAACAGCTATTCAATACTTTTAATTCCCTCCTCTGTCCCTAGCACCTTCTCCCTCTCCTGTTATCTCAGCTGAAGACTTTGATAACATCAGAAAAAACTTTGGCCCACAGCCCCTTCTTATAACTACCCAGCCATCATTCTCCAAAACCAGCTTCTCCATGACATAAGATCAACTCTCCTCTCTACTCTCTCTCCACATCACATTTCGCCACCTGTACGCTTGATCTCCTCCCACTCCACCTGATTCCTAATTTCACCAGTCTTCATCCCAACCCTAACCCATCTCTTCTACCTATCAGTAACAATGGGTGTCTTCCCCTTGTGCTTTAAACATGTCTCGATCACACCTATCCTTGAAAAGCCCTCCCTTGACCCATCCTTTTTATTTAGCTATTTCCCTATATCACTCCTCCTCAATGGCTCAAAACTGCTGGAACAGCATATCCATCTTGAATTTGTCTCCCACCTCTCCTCCCTCTTTGGTGACAATCTGGCTTCTGACTGCATTATTTAACCGAAACTGCCCTAGCCAAAGGCACCAATGACCTACTAACTGCTAAAGCCAAGCAACACTACTCTGTCTTCCTCCTCCTGCTAAACCTGTCTTCCACCTTTGACACAGTGGACCACTCCCTCTTGGTACAGATTCTCTCATCTCTTGGTATCACAGAATTGGCTCTATCCTGGATCTCTTCACACCTAAAAAAATCAGACTTTCAGCATCAGCCTCTCTCACACTACCTCTTCCTCTTGCCCTCTATCTGTGAGTGTCCCTCAAGTTTTAGGACCCCAGCTCTTCTCTATCTACACCCTCGGCCTGGGACAGCTCAGAGTCCCATGTCTTTCAGTATCAGCTCTACGTTGATGACACTCAGATTGACCTCTCTGAACCAGACATCACCTCCTTACTAACCACAGTCCCACAATGTTTGTCCAATATTTCATCCTTCTTTTATGCTTGATTTCTAAAACTGAATATGAACAAAACAGAATTCATCATCTTTTCCCCATCACACTCTATCCCTCCACCAGATCTTAGCTTCAAAGTCATTGGCTGCTCACTATCCCTAGTCCCACATGCTCGCTGCCTCGGAGTAAGCCTAGACTTTGCTCTCTCCTTTAAGCCACATATCCAAGCCCTCTTCACCGTCTTTTGACTCCAACTCAAATATATTTCCTGGATCCGTTCATTCCTTAACCAAGATTCTGCTAAAGCACTAGTGCATTCATTCATCATCTCCCGCCTCGACTACTGCAACCTACTGCTCTCTGGCCTCCCTTCTAACACTCTCGTACCCCTCCAATCTATCCTAAACTCTGTTCCCTGACTAATCCACCTATCTCCCTGCTATTCCCCAGTCTTTCTTATGTGCCAAGCCCTTCACTGGCTTCCCATTGTTCAGAAGCTCTAGTTCAAAACCCTATCCATGACATACAAAGCCATCCACAATCTGTCTCCTCCATACATCTGTGACATGGTCTCCCAGTACTTACCTAAACACAATCTGTGATCCTCTCAAGATCTCCATCTCTACTCGCCTCTTACCTCCTCTTCCCACAACCGAATACAAGATTTCTCATGTGCATCCCCCATACTCTGGAACCCTCTACACTCAACACCTCAATCTCTCGATTACCGTGGAAGACCCAACAAGCCTACAACCTGCAGTGAGCTTCAGTCCATTAAATCACCACCCAAGCAGCTCTACCCTCTCCAAGTGTATCCTCACCTATCCCTTGTAGACTGTGAGCCCTCGTGGGAAGGGTCCTCTCTTCTTCCGTGCTGTATCTTCACTAGGGATGAGCGAGTATGCTTGTCACTACTCTTTACTTGCACGAATATCTAGGTACTCGGGGTACTCGGCGAGTACCGAGTTAACTCGCGATACTCTTGCTATGCTCGGGGTCCACCTCCCTGCATGTTGGCGCTCTTTACAGAGCCAGCCTGCATGGAGGGATTGGCTAACAGCCACTGCAAAGCCACAGCCCTGTTGGTTATGGCTTTACAGTGATTGGCTGTCCGCACAGCGTGATCAGGTCTTTATAAGACTTGACCGCGCTGTGCTCATCACTCTGCTCCACAGACTGTCAGTGTAGGGAGAGCTGCTGCTGATTGAGGGACAGATTTGTGGCCTTTCAGCTAGTGTAGATGCAGGGCTGCTAATCTAATTATCACAACAGTCCTTCTGAGGACTAATAGAGCTGTATACAGGCAGGCAGAGAGGCAGGGTATATAGCAAACATCGCTGTGCTAGTATACCAACCTGCATCACATCTGGGGCTGGTGTACAGGCTGGAAATCTCATCCATCCCAAAACAGTGCTTTTAGGGATTAATTTAGCTCTCTACAGGCAGGAGTGGGTTGTAGCGGAAATTAGTATACGCCAAAATACTCTGTATTCTCGTCAGCGTTTGTGTCTGACCGGTCCACCTGCTGGGATTTAACCTCAAATCTGTAATCTCAGTGTCCAGCTAAAAACCAACTCTTGTCTGCATTCATTTACCATTTTTGTGCGGCAGGAGTGGGTTGTAGCGGAAATTAGTATACGCCAAAACACTCTGTATTCTCGTCGGTGTTTGTGTCTGACCGGTACACCTGCTGGGATTTAACCTCAAATCTGTAATCTCAGTGTGCAGATAAAAAACAACTCTTGTCTGCATTCATTTACCATTTTACTGCGGCAGGAGTGGCTTGTAGCTCCAAGTAGTATACGCCAAAACACAGCATATGCGTCAGCGTTTGTGTCTGACCGTTCCAGCTGCCGGGATTAAACAGTTCTAATCTGTAATCTCAGTGTGCAGCTAAAAACCATCTTTTGGATGCCTTCATTTAGCTGTATACAGGCAGCACAACATTGAAAATGCACAAGGCCGGTGGCAAGGGACAAGGAACTGGACGTGATGGTGGTGCAGGCAGAGGCCGAGGCCGTGTGCAAGCTCGAATTGCGCCACGACAAACGCCCACATCATCTCGCTCGACCTTCCTGTCCCAATTTCTAGGGGACCGCAGCAGTACACCACTATTAAACCAAGACCAGTGTCAACAGGTTGTTAGTTGGATAGCGGATAATGCTTCCAGTCAGTTTGGCACCACCACAAATACCCTGTCTTCCACACGGTCAAGTGTCAATAGCCGTGAGACTGGACTGCACATTCCACACCCTGATCCTCCTTCCTCCCCCCATGCCGAGTGCCCGGACCCGGACATAACTGATCCCACACTTGGACACTCTGAAGAGCTGTTCACTTATCCATTCTTAGATTCTGGCCTCTCGCCAGCTCCAGTTGAAGTGGGTCATGAGGAGATCGTATGTACCGATGCGCAAATATTTGAGCAGCCACGGTCTCACAAAGGCAACGGTGGGAACGTGTCTCAACAAGAGGTGAACGATGGTGAGACACAATTGCCAGAAAGTCAGGAGGAGGAGCAGGGGGCGGAAGTGGGAGACGACGTGGTGGATGATCCAGTAACTGACCCAACCTGGCAGGAAGACATGCAGAGCGAGGACAGCAGTGCACAGGGGGAGTTAGGCGTAGCATCACAACAGGCCAGAAGAAGCAGGGTGGTGTCCGCAGGCAGAAGGCAGGCAACCGTTCCCCGAAACAACAACACGACAGAAGTTGCCAGTACAACTGTTAGGTCTTCCCGAGTCTGGCTGTTTTTAAGGTGTCTGCAGATAATTCCTAAAAGACCATTTGCAACACCTGCCATGCCAGCATCAGCAGGGGTAGCAAACCTAGCAGCCTGACCACCACCAGCATGATCAGGCACATGTCAGCAAAGCACCCGACTTTGTGGGATGTATAACAGAGTCCAGGAGAAGTGTCTGCGGGTGACACCGCTGCGTCTTCCACTGTTGTGCGTGCAAGACAATACCCTGTCCATACTGCATGCGAAGATGCCTCCTGTCCTTCACCTGTAGTTGCACAAGCAGAAAGAGCACCATCATCAACCACGTCCCTGTCCCAGCGCAGCGTTCAGTTTTCCATACACCAATCTTTGGAACGCAGGCGCAAATACGCTGCTAACGCCCCACATGCCACAGTTCTAAATGCACACATTTCGCGACTGCTTGCGATGGAAATGTTGCATTTTAGGCTAGTGGAGACGGAAGCATTCCGCAACCTGATGGCGGCGGCTGTCCCACGTTACTCGGTCCCCAGCCGCCACTATTTCTCCCGGTGTGCCGTCCCTGCATTACATAAGCACGTGTCACAAAACATCAGACGTGCCCTTAACAACGCAGTTTCAGGCAAAGTCCACCTAACCACGGACATGTGGACAAGTGCTTGTGGGCAGGGCTGGTACATCTCGCTGACTGCACACTGGGTTAATATTCTGGAAGCCGGGACCCAGTCTGAGCTTGGGACGGAACACGTCCTTCCGACACCAAGGATTGCAGGCCCTAACTCAGTTAGGGTTTCACCCACAGTGTACAGCTCCGGAACGTCATGCTCATCAGCCTCCTCCTCCTCCTCCACTTCACCCTCCATACCAGTCCCAAGCTGGAAGCAGTGCATCGGCTAAGCGGCAACAGGCTGTGCTGAAGCTAATATGCGTAGGTGACAAACCCCACAATGCTGAAGAGTTGTGGACAGCTCTGAAACAGCAGGCAGATCACTGGCTCACACCGCTGAACCTACAGCCAGGCATGGTAGTGTGTGACACTGGCCGGAACCTTGTGGAGGCTCTGAGGCGAGGCGAGCGGACACATGTTCCATGCGTGGCCCATGTGCTCAACCTCGTGGTTCAGCGGTTTCTTAAATCCTACCCGGAGCTGTCGGATCTGCTCGTCAAAGTACGCCGCCTGTGTGCCCATTTTAGAAAGTCACCTACTGCTTCTGCTGCCTTTGCCGGTTTTCAGCAGCGTTTGCAGCTTCCGGCTCACAGACTGGTCTGTGATGTCCCCACGCGTTGGAATTCAACTATGCACATATTGGTCAGGATTTGTGAGCAGAAGAGGGCAGTTGTTGAGTACCAGCATCAACTAGGCCGTCGGTATACGGTTCAAACTCCATACATAAGACCTGAGGAGTGGACATGGATGTCCGACATATGTACCGTCCTCCAAAACTTTGAGGACTCCACCAAGATGGTGAGGGGCCATGACGCCATCAGTAGCGTCACCATCCCGCTTCTCTGTCTTCTAAAACGCTCTCTGCTCAAAATCAAAGACGATGCATTGCAGGCGGAGCACGATGAGTTGGAGCAAGAAACCGTACTGGGTGATTACACACAGCCCAGCCTCATCTCATCCCAACGTGCATTGGAGGACTTTGACGAGGAGGAGGAGGATGAAGAAATAGAGCTACTTTCATGCAGAATTGATACATGCACAACCGTCATACCGTCGGTTCAGCATGGATGGCCAGAGGACAGGGAAGAGGAGGAGGAGGATGATGAGGCCAGCATGGACAGTCATGCTGTTGGTGAGGACCCTGAAGTCTTGCCTGTTAACAGTCTGGCGCACATGGCTGACTTTATGTTACGCTGCCTGTCTCGTGACCCTCGCGTTATCAACATCTTGACGGACACTCATTACTGGTTGGTGACACTTTTAGACCCACGCTACAAAGAGAACTTTATTTCTCTTATTTCCGAGGTGGAGAGGTCTACAAAAATGCTGCAGTACCAGAAGGCCATAGTCGCGGAATTAGTAAAAAAAATTCCCTTCTGAAAACGCTAGCGGCAGAGGTCACGATTCGGTGGACAACCAAGGCGTCCGGCTGAGAGAGGCACAAGTCCAATCCAGCAGAGGTAGGTTGAACACTCTCAAAGATCTGGGACAGTTTTCTCAGCACCTCCCGTAGCACAGGCCCTGAGGTGCGGGGTAGTGTCACAAGGACTGCAAAGTTTGCGAAGATGCTGAGGGAGTACCTTGCTGATCGTACAAAAGTGCTCCTAGACTCCTCTGTGCCTTATAATTATTGGGTATCCAAGCTGGACACGTGGCAGGAGTTGGCTCTCTATGCCTTGGAAGTCCAGGCCTGCCCTGCCGCTAGCGTTTTGTCAGAGCGTGTTTTTAGTGCCGCAGGTGGAATCATTACTGATAAACGCACCCGCCTGTCAACTGAAAATGCTGACAGGCTGACTCTGATCAAGATGAACAAGGGTTGGATTGGGCCTGACTTCACCACACCACCAACAAATGATAGCGGAATTTAAATTTTGTGCCGGTAAATTGCCATGCACCTCCGCACACCCACACATCGGTACACACTTCATGGCTTTGGCTACTTGCTGTATTGCTCCTCCTTCTCCTCATCTGCCACCATCATATGATCAGTGCGACCGTGGCTCATGATGCCACGAAAACATAATTTTTTTGCATCATATTTATGATGATGATGACCCTAACCGTTCAAAAGTTAGGTAGTAGTTTCATGTATACCCCCCAGGGGTAAATGTTTTAGTCCATGCTTACAGAATGGGCATTACAAGTACAGGAGACCCGCTCCTTTGTAATGGACACAATATTTAGAGGCTCTCCTCCATGTTTCTTTCCAGGGGCATTGAAGTGCCTCTTAATTTTTGGCAGCCCTGCCTCGGGCAATACTACAAAAGACCAACTTCCTTAAAATGGGCACATTATTTAAAGAGGCCCTCGTGCACGCCTCTATCCAGGAGCATCAGAGTGCCACACAATTTTTGGCTTCCCTGCTTAGGACAATACTACAAAAGACAAAGTTCCCTAAAATGGGCACAATATTTAAAGAGGCCCTCATGCACGACTTTTTCCAGGGGCATTCGGGTGCCTCCCAACTTTTGGCAGCCCTGCCTAGGGCAATACTACAAAAGACCCACTTCCTTATAATGGGCACATTATTTAAAGAGGCCTTCATGTACGTCTCTTCCCAGGGGCATGGGAGTGCCACACAATTTTTTTTTTTTTTTTTTTAAATCTTTCATGTAATCCAAAAACCTCCCATCCCCCACCTCTGTCTCACAAGTGGGTCTGAGCCTTAATATTTTCTCCAGGAAAATCCATTTTGGTTTCATTTTGAAACGTTTTCTTGACAGTCTGTAAAAGTGGCGTAATAGACAACATTGTTCACAGCAGTGACCTTGGAGTCTGAAATGCTTACAGGGGTCTTCCCCATGCTGTTCCCATGTCATTTCAGCACTGTTCTGATACTTTTGTGACATTTTTAGGGTTTTTCCATGCTGCCGGGGGTCATGTCAGAAAAATACTCGGGTCTCCCATAGGATAACATTGGGCTTGGTGCTCGGGCCAAGTACACGAGTATCTTCGAGCACCCGAGCATTTTAGTACTCGCTCATCTCTAATCTTCACCGCTCCCTTGTAGACTGTGAGCCCTCGTGGGCAGGGTCCTCTCTCCTCCCCCCTGTATCCTCCCCCATCCCTTGTAGACTGTGAGCCCTCGCAGGCAGGGTCCTCTCCACTCTTATACCTGTGTGTGCCTTGTAGTGTTCATTACTATTGCACTTGTTTATGTATGCCCCTTTTTCACATGTACAGCACCATGGAATAAATGGTGCTATAATAATAATCTTCTAGTGATAAATACAATTTCTCACTTATTGCACAACATCAGTTGCCTTGCTTGGCTTCTTGCTATGTTTAGTTACACTTTTTTATTTCTGGTTCTTACCTGTTGAAAACGGCATGAACGCCAACCTGTTGCGGAACTGCCCATCATCACTCAGGAAATGCCCGGGGTTAAACTCTTCAGGAGTTTCCCACTGCGATGGGTCTTGCAGGACTGATGAGAGGTAGGGGATCACGGTCGCTCCCTGATTACAAGAAAGATTAGGTGTTACATGGATGTGTCATATGCGGCCTATAATCTACTATATATATCCTCTCTGTCTGAAAGTCTATCCCCAAAACAGCACCACCTCTAGGACCCACTGCAAATTGCAGCCCACAGCCACCCCAGAAAATGGAGTATTCATAGAAGCGTCACTATATGGCGCTGTACCTGACTCTTTCAGTTGCCCTGGTGCCAGTGGCAAACTGGGTAATAAAGGGATTAATTCCAGCTGAATTTTGCCAGGTACTAAGCCTGAAGTTCCTAATGTTAGGCCAATGTTAGACCCGGCCATTAGGAACCTCTAAGTAAATGTTAAATAATACACAACACACATAGAAAAATCTTTTTATTAGAACAAAAAACACAAACACATATTTCACCTTCTCTTTATTACTCCTACATACCCCTCCATCATCCTCTGCAATGTCTGTTACTACCAAGACCTTAAACTGAACGAGTTTTGGCTGTTGCAGAGAACGGGGTGACGTCATGGTCTGGGTCGCCTGAGTTCATCTCAATTGACATGGCTCTCTGACCTGAGATGAGGTTTACTGCTTCATAGTGGGATCAGAAACAAGTGAGTTTATTGTCCCGTTGTGAGGTGTGACACGAGAAAGTTCACCTCAGGTCAGAGAGCTCTATCTGACCTTAGGTGTCCCAGACCATGACGTCACCCCATTCACTGCGACAGACAAAACTCATTCAGTTTCAGGTTTTGGCTGGAACGGATACCGCAGGGGATCATGTGCCACACACGAGATATGTGGGCATAATAAAGATGGAGGTGAACAATGTGTGTCTGTTTTTTGTTCTAATAAAAAGATTTTTCTCTGTGGTGTGTATTATTTACTATTTACTAGAGATTCCTAATGGCCAGGTCTAAAATTGGCCGACATTATGAATCTCGGGCTTAGTGCCAGCTGGCTATATTCAGCTGGCATTAACCCCTTATTACCCAATCTGCCAGTTCCACAGAGCAGCTGGAAGAGCTGGGTACAGCTCCTGAAAATGGTGCTACGATGAATGCGCTTATGCTGCGGGCTGCAATTCACAGTGGGGGGGGGGACCCGTTGAAACACATCCAGTGCGAAACGGTGCGCCCGTCGTCCACCTCCGCACCCCCTCCCTCCTCTCCTGCCAGTAACCCGCACAAATGAATTAATAAAGAAGCCGTTTGACATCACACCAGCGGTGAGTGCCGTCTCATTCTAATTTATATTTAACAGAGAAATATGTACAGTGATACAATGGAACAGAACCAGCAGTTGTGGAAGCAAGAGAAGGTTAGGACACGTTTATATGGGGAAGTCTGGGGAGATAAAATCTTTTTGTACTGTCCCTGCCCTCCAACATGATGAAGCAGAGCTGGGCGCAGTTCTAGGATCTATAGATCACTTATAATTCAATAAAATCATATCTGCTACTCAGCTTTCACTCCTTCCTTTGGAGACATAGAAATTCAGCCTTATGCTGCAGCAGTGACAGAAGGTGTCGGGCCGAGGACCCTAGGGGCTCCAGGATCATCTTACATTCCCAGCCCCATGGTCATACTACAATCCTCCTCCGATATATCATCCTATGTAATGTTACAACAGGGGTGTTCTTCCTTCATATAGCAATCATGTCACCAAGCAGATATCAATACACGCTGTGATCTTCTGCTGTACAATGATATGATGGTGCCTAATGTGTGCTGTCATGTATCAGGCTAGGAGCAGAGGCAGAGCACTACATTAATTGATTCAGCACTTCCGTGGTCTGCCCTCCCCCATATCAACTTGGTAGCTTCCTGTCCCCTGAAACCTTTGCACTATGCATGAGGCTGAATTTCTCTGACCTCTGAGGGAGGGGTGAGAGCTGAAGAGCAGATATGATTTTATAGATTTATAAGTGATCTATAGATCTAGAACTGCAGTGCCCAGCTCTGCTTCATCATGGAGGAGGGCAGGGACAGGACAAAAAAATGTATCTCCCCGGAGTTCTCCTTTAAGGAAAAATTTTCCTATCAATTCTACATGGGAGTAAAGATACTATCACACCTTTCAACATCGTTTCCGACGACGTTCAAAAGTGACGTCAGGAACGATGTTGAAACGACATCGTCGTTGCGTGTGAACGGACGATTCAACAACGATAGTTGTTCAAGTCAGAGTTGACAGGTTTTCCTGCATGCAAGAAAACCTGTCAACTTTAACTTAAACAACCGGCGGGATCGTTCGGTGTGACACCACAATAGCGGTCATGGCCGATCCCGCCTATTTGCTGATTTGCAGCGTATCGCTCGCTGGGTTGATCCCAGCCCCGCGAGCGATCGCGCCGCCAACATTGCAGCTCCGTCATCGGCAACATCTTGCCGTGTGACAGCTAGACTGCGATGTCAGAAGCGAGCGTGCACCCATCGCATCCGACATTGCAGCCTTAAGAAAAAGAAAAGTTGGAGCAGCTTTAGTGTCCTGAGTTGGGCTGATAACATGGTGAAAACATCTGTCTGGCCCTTCATCCACTCTAAAACCTTGTTAGAGACAATGCCCAAGTTTAATAAAGTAAACCAACTTTCCTCCAACATCAGTCCAATAGCAACGCGTCAGGCTATATGCTCAGTCTGGACTTTTTCAAGCAATCTTACTTCATTTTTCCAGAAAGGCCAGACTGCACACAGGCCAAAATATTTCCATGTGATTAGGTTTAACTATTATGTAGTGAAAAATTTCCAGTACCTTCGGGATGGTGTAGCCTCTGAACACGATGTCTTCACTGACGGCATGCAAAAAACCGGTAGGTGCCAGGTCAAGAACTCGCAGTATTTCATGGATGACGGCATATGTATATGGCATCTGGGCTTTGTCCCTAATCTCTGGAGGACGCAAAGACTTGGTTGCCTTTTCCGTCTCCTGCTGAAGTTTAGCTGTGAGACAGAACATTTTTTTTTTAAACCATGTCCTTTATTTCAATATCTATCTTCCTATGTGCCTTTGCCATTCATCTTTACCGCCCCATCCCCCCTCCATTCCCCCTCATCCACATAAGCCCCTCTCTCCTTCCTCACGGCAGCTTACATTTCTCCCAAAGTACAGCTGCTTATTTACAATGATGGTATAGTCAACTTGAGGAGATGGGGAACAGATAGGAGCAGCATGAGTGGCCACCAACCATTATTTGTGATCCATTTGAGACTGGTGGAGCGGACAGGCTATGTCTAGATGACTTTGACTAGCCATCATGATACGCCACCCTAAAAAGATGTGTTTTTAGGGATCACCTGAAACTATGTAAGTTGTGAATACACCTAATTTTTTGTGGTAGAGCATTCCAGAGAATTGGTGCAGCTCGGGAGAAGTCTTGGAGCCGGGAGTGGAAGGTTCGGATTAATGCAGAAGTGAGTCTAAAGTCACTTCCAGAGCAAAGAGAATGGGTGGGGTGATAGACAGAGATGAGGGAGGAGATGTAGGGAGGTGCTGCACTGTGAAGAGCTTTGTGGGTGAGAACAAACAGTTTGAATTGGATCCTATAGTGTATAGGCAGCCAGTGTAATGACTGGCATAGATCATAAGCGTCTGAGTAACAGTTAGCTAGATAGGTGATCCTGGCTGCTGCGTTAAGGATGGACTGGAGAGGGGAGAGTCTAATGCGGGGGAAAGCCAATTAAAAGAGAATTACAATAGTCAAGGCGGGAGTGAATCAGGGCCACAGTGAGGGTGTTTGTGGTTTCCAAGGTGAGAAAGGGCTGAATTCTAGGGATGTTCTTCAGGTGCAAGCAGCAAGAGCAGGCGAGAGATTGTATATATGGGGTGAAGTAAAGATCAGAGTCAAACATAACATCCAGACAGCGAGCCTGCTGACTAGGCATTATCATAGTGCTGCACACTGAGAGAGATGTCAGATTTAGGGAGGTTAGTGGAGGGCAGGAGCAGAAGAAGTTCAGTTTTGGAAAGGTTTAGTTTCAGGTAGAGAGCGGACATGATATTGGAAACTGCGGTTAGACAGTCATTGGTGTTCTTTATTAGAGCAGGAGTAAGGGCAGGGGAAGAAGTGTATAGTTGTGTGCCATCTGCATAAAGATGGTATAGAAAGCCAAATCTGCTGATGGTCTGTCGAATTGGGGCTGTGTAGAGAGAGAAGAGAAGAGGTCCAAGGACTGAACCCTGAGAGACCCCAATAGTGAGAGGAAGAGGGGAGGAAGTGGAGCCAGCAAATAATACACTGAAAGAGTGGTCAGACAGATAGGAAGAGAACCAGGAGAGAGCCATGTCCTTTATGCCGATGGAGTGCAGCATAGAGAGTAGGAGATGGTGGTCAACAGTGTCGAAGGCTGCAGAGAGATCAAGAAGAATAAGCAGAGAGTGGTCACCATTATGTTTTGCTGTCAGAAGGTCATTGGTCTCTTTGATGGGGGCAGTTTCAGTAGAATGTAAGGGGCGGAAACCAGACTGTAATGGTCCTAGAAAAGAGTGAGTGGAGAGGTAACGGGTGAGGCGGGAGTAGACCAGGCACTTCAGGAGTTTGTAGATAATGGGGAGACTGGAAACTGGTATGTGGTTGTTTGCGCAGGATGAGTCGAGAGAAGTTTTCTTTAGTAATGGAGTAATGATCGAGTGCTTGAAGGAAGAGGGGAAGATGCCAGAAAAAAGGAAAAATTGAAGATTTTGGTTAGGTGAGTGGTGACCACCGTATTATGCTGTGTATTGTATTTTGTATTGTATTGTATTGCATTTTCTGATAACTGTTTCTTTTAATTGTTTGAATATGAACCTCTGAATTGTAAAGTGCTGCAAAAGAATACAGTACAATAATTGGATATAATACAATAAGCACAGAATCAATGTAAAAAATGCAATACAATAAATAAAGTAAAAAATAAAGTTGACCCTGCTCAAAAGAGCTTACAATCTACAACAGGATAGGGGTTACACAAAGTACAGGGGCTTATTACACTGATGGTCCAGGCATCTTGAGGAAGTGGGAGATAAAAATAAAGTTACATGAATGGTCACCAGACAATCTGTGTAGAGCTTTTGGATTTGGTGGAGTTTTAAGAAGAGTTATGTTGAGAGAGATAGTGAATGGGCTTTATGCAGTACCAAGGACGTCTATTAGGGAGCATGATAGGCCGCCTTAAAAAGATGTGTTTTTAGTGAGCGTCTGAAGCCATGCAAGTTGTGGATAGTCCGGATTTCTTGGGGTAGAGTGTTCCAGAGAATTGTTGCAGCTCGGGAGAAGTCTTGGAACCGGGAGTGGGAGGATCAGATTAGTGCAGATGTTAGTCGAAGGTCATTTGTAGAACTTAGAGGACGGGTGGGACAATAGACAGATGAGGGAGAAGACGTAGGTGGGTGCTGCACTGTGAAGAGCTTTGTGGCTGAGAACAAGCAATTTAAACTTAATCCTGTAGTGTACGGGCAGCCAGTGCCGTGAATGGCACAGAACTGAGGCATCTGAGTAACGATTGGCTAGGTAGGTGATCCTGGCTGCTGCATTAAGGATGGACTGGAGAGGTGAAAGTTTAGAGAGGGGGAGGCCAATTAATAGAGAATTGCAGTAGACAAGGTGGTAATGGATTAGGGCCACAGTGAGGGTTTTTGTTGTTTCCTTGGTGAGAAAGAAGCGGACTCTAGAGATACTCTTCAGGTGTAAGCGACAAGAGATTGTATATATGGGGTGATGGAGAAATTGATGTCAAACATAACACCCAGAAAGCGAGCCTGCTGACTAGGCATTATGGTGTTGCCACACACAGAGAGAGATAGATGTCAGATTTAGGGAGTTTAGTGGAGGGCAGGAGCAGAAGAAGTTCAATTTAGGAAATGTTGAGTTTCAAATAGAGAGCAGATATGATTTTGGATTCTGCAGCTAGAGAGTCATTGATGTTCTTTAAAATCGCAGGGGTACGGTTAGGAGCTGAAGTGTATAATTGTGTGTCATCAGCATAGAGATGGTACTGGAAGCCAAATCTGCTGATGGTCTGTCCAATCAGGGCCATGTAGAGATAGAAGAGAAGAGGTCCAAGGACTGAACCCTGAGGGACCCCAATAGTGAGAGGAAGAGGGGAGGAAGTGGAGCCAGTGAATGAAATACTGAAAGAGCGATCAGAAAGATAGGAAGAGAACCAGGAGAGAGTTGTGTCCTTTATGCCGATGGAGTGCAGAATAAAAAATAGGAGATGGTGGTCAACAGTGCCGAAAGCTGCAGGGAGGTCAAGAAGAATAAGCAGAGAGTAGTCACCATTACATTTTACCATCAGAAGGTAATTAGTCACTTTGATAAGGGCAGCTTCTGTAGAGTGAAGGGGGCGTAAACCAGACTGTAATGGATCTAGAACAGAGTGAGTGGAGAGGTATGTGTGATGCGGGTATAAACCAGGCGCTCCAGGAGTTTAGAGATGAAGGGGAGATTGGAGACTGGTCTGTAGTTATTTGTGCAGGATGGGTCAAGAGAAGCTTTCTTTAATAATGGAGTAATGATAGAGTGTTTGAAGGAGGAGGGGAAGATGCCAGAAGAGAGGGAGAGATTGAAGATTTTGGTTAAGTGACTGGTGACGACCGGACAGAGGTGTGAGGGAATAGGGTCAGCAGTGCATGTGGTCGGACGAGAGGAAGAGAGGAGCCTGGCAACTTCTTCTTCTGTAACTGGGTCAAATGTTTAGAGTGAGCCGGAGGAAATGTGGGGGAGAATGGAAGTGGCAGCGCTTGGAGGCTGGGAGCTGATTTCCTGGCAGATGTCTATTTTCTCCATAAAGTAAGGCTAGATCATCAGCACAGAGGTGGGTGATTGGGGCCTGCACTTTAGGGCTGAGGAGAGAGTGAAAGGTGTCAAAGAGTTTTTTGGATTGCTGGATAGTGAGGAGATCAGGGTGGTGAAGTAGGTCTGTTTGGCAAGGTGAAGGGCAGAGTTGTAGGTTTTTAGCATGAATTTATAATGGATAAAGTCTTTTGGTGAGCAAGTTTTCCTCCATAGGCGTTCAGCACTCCTAGAGCATCGCTGGAGGAATTGAGTTTGCGATGTGAGCCAAGGCTGTTTTGTTCTGTGTTTCGAGGTTATGAGGGTGACTGGCGCTACTTGGTCCAGGGTGCTTCTGAGAGTGTCATTTTAATGATTTACTGCCAGATCTGGACAAGAGAAGGAGGAGATTGGGGACAGTGATGAGTGTAGACAGTGAGTCTGAGTGTTAATGGCCTGTAGATTTCTGAATGTGTGATAGGTTGGTCTGTGCTGGGGTGGGCGAGGGTTTGTGAGCGTGAAGGAGAGAATGTTGTAGTCAGAGAGGGGAAGATGTGAATTATCTATGGAGGAAGTTGAACAGAGCCGGGTAAAGACTAGGTCAAGTGTGTTGCCATCTTTGTGCGTCTCAGAGGTTGAGAGCTGTGAGAGGCCAAGAGAGGTGGTTAGAGATAGGAGCTGGGATGCAGATGGGGAGATGGGCTGTTTATGGGAATGTTAATATCTCCTAGAATGACGGTTGGTAATTTTGAGGATATGAAATGCGGCAGCCACGCTGGGAAATGATCGAGAAACTGGGTGGGTGACCCTGGGGGGCGGTATACCACCGCTACTCTGAGGGGGAGGGGACGGAACAGCCTGATAGTGTGGACCTCAAAAGAGGGGAAGGAGAGTGATGGGGCTGGAGGATGACCTGGAAAGTACATTGTAGGGTCAGAAGTAAGCCGACTCCACCACCATGTCTGTTCCCAGGTCTCAGGGAATGGGAGAAATGTAGGCTGCCATAAGAAATAGCAGCAGCAGGTTAGTGGGGTTTCTGTGTGAGGTGGGAGAGGGGTTGAAGTTAGCAGAGGGTGGACCCGGATTGGGAGTGATATCGCCTGACAGGAGAAGCAGTAAAAAGAGAAAGAGAAAATAGTTTTTGAATTTAGGACATGATTTATCATGACAAACTTTGGAATATGATGGGCTGAGAATCTTCAGTAAACTGAAGATAACATTGGAGCTGTACATAGAGTAGGGTAGGAGTGAGGGACTGATGTGAATGAGTGTAATGTGTATTATATGTACACAGTGACTGCACTAGCAGAATAGTAAGTGCAGCTCTGGAGTATAATACAGGAGGTTAGGCTGCCTTCAGATTTGCAGATGCCTCCACAGCGTTCTGCGGAGGCATCTGCAAGCATCTGCATGCAGACCGCAGCCCCTATCTTTATAATGGAGCATCTGCAGACCGCCGTGCGCTCCCATTGCCCGCCATGAGGATGCCTGCGCACAAATCACACACTCTCGCCCGCACCAGAGACGCAACATGTCGCGTCCCTGGTGCGGGCGAGAGCGTGTGATTTGTGCGCAGGCGGAAGCCTGCGCACAGATCACTCATGGCGGGCAATGGGAGCGCACGGCGGTCTGCAAGCATGTGCAGACCGCCGTGCGCTCCATTATAAAGATAGGGGCTGCGGTCTGCATGCAGATGCTTGCAGATGCCTCCGCAGAACGCTGCGGAGGCATCTGCACATCTGAAGGCAGCCTAACTCAGGATCAGTAATGTAATGTATATACACAGTGACTGCACCAGCAGAATAGTGAGTGCAGCTCTGGAGGATGATACAGGAGGTAACTCAGGATCAGTAATATAATGTATGTACACAGTGACTGCACCAGCAGAATAGTGAGTGCAGCTCTGGAGTATAATACAGGAGGTAACTCAGGATCAGTAATGTAATGTATGTACACAGTGACTGCACCAGCAGAATAGTGAGTGCAGCTCTGGAGGATAATACAGGAGGTAACACAGGATCAGTAATGTAATGTATGTACACAGTGACTGCACCAGCAGAATAGTGAGTGCAACTCTGGAGTATAATACAGGAGGTAACTCAGGATCAGTAATATAATGTATGTACACAGTGACTGCACCAGCAGAATAGTGAGTGCAGCTCTGGAGTATAATACAGGAGGTAACTCAGGATCAGTAATGTAATGTATGTACACAGTGACTGCACCAGCAGAATAGTGAGTGCAGCTCTGGAGTATAATACAGGAGGAAACTCAGGATCAGTAATGTAATGTATGTACACAGTGACTGCACCATCAGAATAGTGAGTGCAGCTCTGGAGTATAATACAGGAGGTAACTCAGGATCAGTAATATAATGTATGTACACAGTGACTGCACCAGCAGAATAGTGAGTGCAGCTCTGGAGTATAATACAGGAGGTAACTCAGGATCAGTAATGTAATGTATGTACACAGTGACTGCACCAGCAGAATAGTGAGTGCAGCTCTGGAGTATAATACAGGAGGAAACTCAGGATCAGTAATGTAATGTATGTACACAGTGACTGCACCATCAGAATAGTGAGTGCAGCTCTGGAGTATAATACAGGAGATAACTCAGGATCAGTAATGTAATGTATGTACACAGTGACTGCACCAGCAGAATAGTGAGTGCAGCTCTGGAGTATAATACAGGAGGTAACTCAGAATCAGTAATGTAATGTATGTACACAGTGACTGCACCAGCAGAATAGTGAGTGCAGCTCTGGAGTATAATGCAGGAAGTAACTCAGGATCAGTAATATATTGTATGTACTTAGTGACTCCAAATGTTTTGTGGATTGCGGCGTATTTGGCCACGTATTTTGCAGTTGCACTTTTTTGTGTGCGTTTAAGCGCAACAAAGCGTGACTGCATGCGGACGCCACGCTTCTGCCGAGGCCATTTTAACATGTAGCCTATGGGGAAAGCGTGCTGAAAAAAGCGCTGAGAATTGCCATGGTAATTTTTGTTTGCGCATGCTTTTGCAGTGAAAATGCACGCCCAAAAATACGCGGCTAAACGTGGCGTCTGCATGCCTTTCAGCAAAAGCCATAGCTTTTGCTGGAAGGTGTATCCAGCTTTGTTTGGCACTGCTCTTACGCGAGCGCTCAAAAGCGCCATGTAAAAGCAGGAATATACAGCAATTACACCGCGTCTGAACGCGGTCTTACTCCTCCGTCTATCAATTTGCATTTCTTCATTTAGTACATTCTATAAGGACGGTCATATTTATACCTTGGACGTCTGGATAATGGGCCAATAAAACCACGGCGAACTTTAGGGTGGACGCCATCGACACAGAAGCCGTCGTTAAAATTGCCAAAACCATCTGAAGGAGGCTGAGGTCACAGAAATCCGGATCAGCCTCATCTTCCACCTAAGGATGAAAAGAACAGATAGTCTGTCTGATGTCAGCAACAGATTGGATAGATGATCTGTATATGAGATGGCTGCAGGCAGGGCCCCTTGTAAATTAGAAGACGAGGGCCCCCCAACATCATCTGCTTCGTACATTGTGATATCACGTGATTAACCCACAGGTGCAGATCAGCAGACACTAAACCACAAGGATAGCGGCATTTTTTTTTCCTTATGCACAATAGACCGGGGAGGGGGGGGGAACCACTTATTTTTTTTCCAAAGGGCCACATGAGAGACGTTACTGTTGGGGAGGCTGAACGACTAGGCTGAAATTCAGCTCAATAATAATAACACATTAATTATTATTGTATTTCAATATTAATTGTATCACTTAACACTGAACGGAATTAAATTTTCTGACATACCCCACATAGCCCCCCATATAGAGCATAAGCTCCCACACAACCCCTATATACAGTATGAGCCCTCACATATAGAATGAGCCCCCATGTAGCCTTCAATATACAGTATGAGCCTTCACATAGCCCCTATTTACAGTATAAACCCCACATGGCCCCTATATATAGGATGAGCCCTCACATATCTCCTATATACAGGGTAAGACCCACATGGCCCCTATGTATGTGATGAACCCCTACACACTGGGGCTCATAATCTAAATATCCTATCGGTATGTCTTTGGGAGGAAGCCAGGTTACCTGGAGGAAACCTACACAAACACAGGAAGAACATACAAGGTCCTTGCATATGTTGTCTTTGGTGGGATTCCTGCACGGTACACATGTGGGTTATGTCCATATCAATTCTGTTACCTCCTTCATCTTCAGCAGAAAATAGTCTATAAAATCCCGCGGGGACTTCGGATTCAGAGTCTCTTTGTTATGATCTATATAATTGTTAACCATGTCCCGGAGTAAGTCCTCTTCTTTATATACTTTCTTCTGTACAATTGGAAACTTCAGAAGAGTCGGGAACAAGTTACAGAGCTGTAGAGGACAGAATATAAGAATGAGAAGTCCAAGGGGGCAAGAATAATACAGAAAACACTGCAGAAGGGTAAATTCAGGAGTGGAGGTCCTGTGTGGGCGCAGGATTCACAATCAAGAAGGTACTCAAGTTATCCAATTGATTGCTATCAAAAACTACAGGAATAATAGATAATTTATTGGTATATTATTCGTTGTTTTAAAATATCAATCTGGTGTATATTATGTGAAAACTAACCCAAGAAAACCCACCCTTAAACATAAATGACAAACAAAAAGAAAACCCCTCGAGAAGTAGAGAGAAGGATCTCCAAACGTATCTGTATATGTCCATACCTGTGGTCAATCATTTCTGTAGCCCTGATCACACCATAATGGATATAAAATTAATAGTATTGAAAGGTCATTTCAAATCCCAAAGAATCAAGAGAGTCTGGGAGCATAAACTTATGATGATCTTTGACACATTCAGAGCAGGAATGAATGTAACACATGGATTTATGTCTTTTTACATCAATTGAGGAAACTTCAAATCTTGAACCAAACACTAATCAAAGTACAATAAAACTGTCTGATTCTTATCTCTGGATGCTGACATTTACAACCTCAGCTGCTCTCTCACTCCTTCCAACACTGACCATTCTGTGTTCTGCTTCACCTCACCTGGCTTATGTACTGTGTTCTGTCCCCTTCTGATGACTGCAAATCCCAAGCGCTCTAATTACCAGTCCCTTAGATAATTGTATGTATGTAACTTACATCACCAAATGATGGACAGGCAGTGTCAACTCAATTGTCACTGCAGCTGTAGAAAGACCAGGAGAAACGCTGTAGTTTTCTTCCAAATCTTGTATTAGTTGCAATGGAACGATAGATGAAAAGGAATAATCTGTACAGGCGTTGCAGACGTCTGTTCAGCAATGGCTTCTCTGAACTAAACTGGAAGAAGGGAGGGGCAACCTAGTACAGAGGCAAACTAAGGAAGAGAGGTAGGGACAAACTTCATACACAGTTTAATCTACCTAGCAACAACAGGGAATTTCCTGATTGGAGGAAAATACCCAATGCATTACATAGACAAAAACATATAACAGGTTGTTTCCATTCGTGGGACACAACACTCCCCGTCTGAAGTCGTCAGATTTCACAAGTCTTTGTACGATGTAAGGAGTCGACTCTGTCCCTCGACGTCATGAAACCTGCAACGAGAGGAGAAGAAACACAAAATGCAGTAGCAATGCAGTAAATTCAAGTTCATGCTTGACCGATGATACATAGTCCTTGTGTAGACAATGAAAAAATAAAGAAATGAGTTCAAGTGCAACAAACCCATCTACGGATTGGGGAAGCCGCAATCGTGCCAGCTCTTCCACCAGCCCAACGGTAGATGTTCTAGTCTGAAAGAAAAGTTTTAAGTTCGATTGGACACTGACAGTTCTGTGTCCTGGTGAGGCAGAGGTAGGAGCAGGTGCACTCCCCGCCATAGCAGAGTCCAGCAACAAGTTCAGCTCATGTAACTCCTGCACGAGGGGTGATGCAAGTGAACTGAGTGTCAGCCTGCACAACGGCTGACTAGGTTGGAGAGTGTCCAGGGTGATGAAACCTTAGCCCTGGCACCTGGGACACATGGATTGTGCTGTAGGTTGGCCTGAGAGTTCTTCCAGGCTCTGGTTCCTTCTGCTCGAGTTCTTGCATGGTAACAATAGAGCAAAGGTTGTTGGATGGCCAACCTGGGGGTTGTGACCTGAGTCTTGTTCTCCACTCAGCTAGCTGATGGTCAGTGGAGAGGAGATGCCACTGTTCGGGTGTGACTCTCTTGGCTTCAGCTGTTAGCGCAGCCGAACAGGGCTCCAGCTTTGGTATGGTACATGCAGGTTTCACGTCAAGCTTGATCCTGTCCAGGGTGAAACTGCGTTTTACCTTTTTGCTGGTAACTCACCCAGGCAGGGTACTTAGATCTCGGACGTTGATATGGGGTGTTGTCACAGGTGGTCGATGCCCAAGTCTGTGGCCCTGGTGGTCACTGAAAAGTGTTGAAATAAAATAATAAAAATAGATCGCTCGTGACGCCACCTGCATTTTTCGATGATAACACCGGCGCCACCGTCAGACCTTCGGAGATGATGGTATTGCAGCCAGTTGGTCTTGCCGCAGGATCCCCGGGGCAGAGTTGCTGCTGTGCTGATTGTTGTGGTAGCACCCCTGTAATTTAACTGTAAAAAGACAAGAGAGGCTTTCTTTGCTCTGCACTGACATTTTCTGGTCACTTGGTAAACGCAGTTCAACAACAGGGTAACAGTAACACAGTCACGGGTTGCTGGCCTGGGTAATGACCAATAAATGTGGTGTCTTTATGTGGTTTACAAGTGTGTCCCTATAAGCTGTCCTTTCTCTGTCCTGTTGTGATGAAGCCTGGCTGGCTTGAAACCTGGCCTGGCCTCCTTGTTCCTTTCCTGCTTGTCGTAATGTGGGTAAAAACCCTCCCTAGAATACCGCTACCCCTGTGGCTTTACGCGGGTCCTGGCTCTTAGCATTAGTGATTTTTGTTGCAGGTGGCCCAGAGGCTGAACTCTCCTGGATCCTACCAGTGATGGCAGCTCGGAGTTGAACTTGCCCGTACTGGTCCCGGATCCGGTTCTCCACTGTAGACTAGGATTCCCCCAGACCTTTTACCCTACGGTCTGGCACTGGGTCTCCTCATTCTGCCTGGGTCACCACTCTTTCTGGGTGCCCTTTCTGTGCTTTCCCCTGAAGGGTGCTCCTCGACTCTCTCGTTCTTCTCCCTCCTACTCTCTCGTTCTTCTCTGTTCTGTTCTCTGTTCTAGCTTCCCACCTTCCACTACCACTCTTATAACCTCCCCCCGGGACCAGTACCTAGGTAACAGGTTGAACCAATTGGTCCCCTGAAGCTAAGTGTGTGTGTGGATGCAGGGTGAAAAGCCACATATTGACCTCCCCTTTCACTGGCCACAGGGATACCGTACACACTAGTTTGGGTGCAGTACCTGCTTAGTGGCGCACCGACCACTGGGATGCCACACTGGTTCCTGAGGTATTCAGGGAGACTGCTGCAGTTGTAGCCTTTGCAGATGCGTAATAGGAAATGTATGCTTGACTCTTGATGACAATTGAAAGGGTCTTTGGAGAACCACGGTGCAGGACTTGGAGTTGCAGTATGGCCTTTAAAGACTTCTTCCCGATCTCCCACCTGTGTTGTCTATGAGATGGTGAGGTAGTGTTCCTGTCAATGGCCTCGATAGCAAGCTGTCTCAGCAGTACCCTGTTTTGAACTGTGATGGGTGTCCTGAACCCAAGAGGATCGTGGATGCTGTTCCCAACAATTGAGACTCCACGTTTCGTAGGAAATTATTACAGGGCGATGCTTGAAAGGTGAACGTGCTTTGTTCAACATCCGGGAGTGTGCTGAGGTTGCGTTGCATGGGAAGGACACTAGGACCTTCAGTAAGATAAGAGGTAGGCAGTTGAGGGAACTTCTCTTACCTTGAGCACTGAAGTCTAGGACGGCCTCGGTGTCACAGGTTGGGAACTTAGCAGTTGTTTGCCGCGAATCCCTTGACAACTCAGTCCTTGCAGGAAGAGGGGGTGAGGGAACTACCCAGCTGTTGTAGTTGTCTTCAGTGGGTTTGATGCTCGTGACCCTGATGGTCACCTTGTCTTCCTCTGTAGGTGACTTGGTTTGCATGGTAGAGTGCTGTTGACTCGAGGTTGTTGTCTTGAAGACAAAACAGGTTTGGGTTATCAGGTGGTTGTTGTTGCCACCTAGTGTCGTTTGGCTTCTCCTTTACCCAGTAGTGATGTGGGTATGGCAGAAGGGACACATCATGGTCATCTGACGTCATGATGGTTTTGTAAGAAGTGAGGTTGCTTGGCTACTTTGGTCACTACAGACGTCACCAATGATGACCCAGCCTAGCTCAAGGCGCTGAGCGTACGGTTCATCAAGTTTACCAAAGATTTTTAGATGTGCCTTGTGCAGTCGTATAATGTCTCTGCTGAGGAGAATCAAGATATCTGCCTTGTTTTCCAGGGCTGGTGTCTCGCTGGCTATGTCTTTGAGGTGAGGAAACTGAAGAGCCGCTTCTGGTGTTGGGATTTCTTCCCTGTTGAAGGGTATTTGATTACTCTCTACAAGTGTGAGAAGTGGTATCTCCTTGGTGCTGAAGAGAGAAGTTATTATGAGGCCGCTGGTCCTTCTTCCAGTGGCTTCTGTTACACCGCTGCAGGTGCCCAATGTGTAGGAATAGGTGTTTTCCTTTAAGCCAAGCAAGTCAGAGAGATTTGACCTGGCCAAGGATTTGTTGCTCTGGTCTTCCAGTCTGATGTACACCTTGAGTGCTTTCTCTGGATGACCTTTAGGATACACCTCTGCCAGGCAAATCTTCATGCAAGACTTGTCACAAAGGCTTTCTCCGCAGACCTTGGTGAGGAAGATACTGTGAGATGGTTTGCAGCTTGGCCTGTACTCTCCTCGCCATGGCTTGTGGTGGGAGAAGGCGTAAACGTTGAGTCAGGTTGTGACAGATGGAGCGCTTATACTTGTCCTTCGCTGTCGCACTCTATACTCTTGATGGTGATGACACAGTCCTTAGCTATGTGTTCAGTAGAGGCACAGCATCAGAAGCATACTCCGAACTTCTTCAAGAGTTCCTTCCGTTCTTAAAGGGGTGTCTTCCTGAAGCCGATACATTTCTTCAGAGGATGCGCATGTTTGTGGATAGGACACTGGCGGTTTGGGTCTTCTAGCTTCTTGCCTTCACTGCCTTTGTCTGTTGCTGATGTCGGTGTAGGCAGAACTTCGGACCCTTTTGTTGACACAGGACAGCTGCAGTTTCTGTCTGGTGATGATGTTGGTGTAGGCAGAACCTCAGTCTTTTTTGCTGACTCTGGACCGCTGTTGTTTTTGTCGAGAGAGCGTGAACTCTCGTACTTAGGAGATGACGCAGAGCTGCTGGGTTCTTCATAACAGAAGCTGGGGTCGTTTTTGCAGTCTGCAATCTCCTTGATGAAGTGACAGAAGAAGGAGAACGGAGGGAAGGAGACTTGGTATAGTCTTTTGTAGTTGGACCCTCGCAAAGTCCACTTTTCTTGGATGTTGTAAGGCAACTTGGCAACAGTGGGTTTAACTGCATGAGCGTTGTCCAGGTAGCTGAGGCCAGGTATGTGTGTGTCTGTCTTGAGCAGCTGGAGCTCGGACAGGAGGTTGCTGAGTTTCTGGTATTTTGAAGCATCCTTGCTGGATATTTTGGGAAAGTCATATAGTTGTTTAAGCAATGCGTCTTCAATTGCTTCAGGACTACCGTAAACCTTTCTCTAGTCTGTCCCATGCGGTTGTGAGACCAGTTGTTGGGTCTCCGATGTAAACAGACCTGAGTCTCTTGTTTCTCTCTGTAGACCATGGACCTAAGCACCTGATTAGCAGGTCCAGCTCTTCAGCAGCGGTAATGCCGAGGTCACTCGTTGCGGGTTTGAAGGCACACTTCCACCCTCTGTAGTTTTCGGGCTGGTCGTCGACCCTTGTGAGACCGTGTTGATCAGTTCTCGGCGTATCATGTACCTTGCAAAGTTGGACATGTCTGTTTTTTCTGACCTTGGGGGCACATTCGCTGACTGAGAGACAGTGGTTGTGTAGTTCGTAGCTTTTTGTTTCAGGAACGTGGGAAGGTATGGAGTGGCGTAGGCATTTAGACCAGCAACTCGTTTGGTGTGCACAGTCTCTGTTGTATGCGGGGCTGGAACTAGACAGTTGTCAGGAGTGTAGTGCCTTACCGACATGTTGGGTTGCATGTGGACATTGGCATACGGAGGTTGCTGAGGTGCAAGGTCTGGTTGTGCACTAAAGTGTGAAGGTGGTTCAGATTTGAATGTCTGAGGTGCATTGGACTGACCTGGGAAGCTGTAAGCTGCAGGCAGATCGGTGTCTTGATGCTCTGGAAAAGTGTTGTCGCCGACAGGAATGTTGGTGTCGATCGATGGTTCGCTGGCTTGGCTCAGCACGTAGTCTCTTGAGCGTTTAAGGGGTCTTCTGTGTCGAGTTCATACAAACTGACACTGCCTTCTTGGCTCCCACCCAGAGCTTGCTCAAAGACCTTTAGCCTGGTCATGGCTGTCGCATGTTCACATTCCTTCTGTAGGGCTTCTATCTCCGCCTTCTTTCGTGCACACTCGGTTTCCGCCTCCGCCTTCTTTCGCGCAGACTCTGCTATCATTTCTGCTTCTATGCCTGCTTTCTTCTGGGTGAAGACAGCTTGTACTTTCGTTGTTTCTGCTTCAGCACGTGCCTTTACAAGCTGGTCACTGAGAGTAGAGTACCTTGATGAGCCCGATTTAAGTGAGTGCCTTGAGTCTTAGCGGACGTGGATCTGTGCGATGCCGCTTCTGACATTTGCGCAATCCTTGCTTCAGTCTTGTCCACAATGTCACCCACAGTGCTATCTCATTGAGCTGTTGGAAGTCCTGAAGTTCCTTTAAGGATTCAGATGTATTTAGTTTTAGCTGGGTAGACATATATTTTTTTTACAAATGTCTTTGGAGGACTGGTATGCTGAGTAGAGTTGTTCAAGTGCTCCCTCTGGTGGTGTCTCATGAGTGCCAGGCACAGATAAAACAGTTACTTGGTTTAGCACTCTTTGCCACAGTAATGTTATATGGCGTAACAATTCACCTTTGGTGGATTCTAGGTTCTCTCTGACCTTCCATGTAGGTTTAGTCAATCATTTAGACTTTTCGCTGCAAGCTGGGAGAAGTTCTATTGCTTCTTGCTGTTTTAGATTAGGCAAGGAGGGAGAAATTCTTTTATTTTCAGACATTGCTGCAGAAATACAAGGGTGGGGGCGTTCTGCTCCTGGTTGTCAGGGAGACAGATTACAAAGTATCAATTCTGTGCTGGGGAGCAGCCTGTCTTTATAGAATCTATGCAAGTTGCTGCTGGGGCTGTATTGCAAGTCTGTTAGAACTGCAGATTCACATTAGTTTATAGCTGATCACTTCTCAGGATTTATAACGTGTATACTGTTCTTAGCAACAAGTTATTCTCTTCACTGAGCTTACTTCTGTCTACAGGCTCATGTAGACTGTTGCAACAGTTATGCTGTGGCTTGTTTAGCAGCCCTTTATGGATAATCCTTTCTCTGGATTTCATGCAGTATACCACCCCTTGCAACAGGTTTGCTTTTCACTGTTCTGTCCCCTTCTGATGACTGCAAAACCCAAGCGCTCTAATCACCAGTCCCTTAGATAATTGCATGCATGTAACTTACATCACCAAATGATGGACAGACAGTGTCAACTCAATCGTCACTGCAGCTATAGAAAGACCAGGAGAAACGCTGTAGTTTTCTTCCAAATCTTATATTAGTTACAATGAAACGATAGGTGAAAAGGAATAATCTGTACAGGGGTTGCAGACACCTGTTCAGCAATGGCTTCTCTAAACTAAACTGGAGAAGAAGGGAGGGGCAACCTAGTACAGAGTCCAACTAAGGGAAGAGGTAAGGACAAACTTCATGCACAGTCTAATCTACCTAGCAACAACTGGGAATTTCCTGGAGGAAAATACACAATGCATTACATAGAGAAAAACATAACAGGTTGTTCCCATTCGTAGAGACACAACATACTGCATTATCCAGCCATCCATTTGTATATATATGTGTGCTTAGAATTTGTGTCATTATGACCCGGATGAGTCTCAATAGCTGCTACTATTACCATCTTTTCAGTTCACCAATAAAAGGCATCAATCACCGAGGACTCTCAGATTCTAATATTTTTCTGTGTACTGGTTAACACGGTACACACATTTTTTACAGGTCACAGTAGTAAGAGGTCTACTGTTAAGTCAAAGATCATACACATAGTATGACAATGCTACAACTGTAGATCTAGTCGTCTGTGAGGACTGTAATAAGTCTAGTATGACATTCATGACTCTATTCGTAATTCAGTCACCAGACAGAATAGTAGTATGAAAAGATATTATTGTGTCCAAGAACAGGTCTGCAGTTAGTTTTAGAGTTACCCCTGTCCAATACTTCAAAGAAGAGGTGAAACGCGTTGGGAAGGCCATCACCTGGTAGCCAAGATCTCAAAGTTTCATTATCATAACCTAGTGCTTGAAGTATTGGACAGGGGTAACTCTAAAACTAACTGTGGACCTGTTCTTGGACAAAGTAATATATTTTCATACTACTACTCTGTCTGGTGACCAAATTATGAATAGAGTCCCGAACGTCATGCTAGACTTATTACAGTCCTCACAGATGACTACAGATCTACACTTGTAGCATTGTGATACTATGTGTATGATCGTTGACTTGAAAGTAGACCTTTTACTACTGTGACCTGATGACGGACATATACAGATACGTTTGCAGATTCCCCTCTATTAGCTGAAGTCATCTACACGCGTAAATACGTCTTGTGATATGATTACATAACAGAAACACATGAAGCTACAGGTCTCCGAATAAGGAGTCACCCGATATTGTGGAGGAAATGGAATCAAAAACCTGTGAAATAATGATGTCCAACCGTGTTTAGTAGAGTAGTTTTATCAGAATGATATTTAAACATGATCTGAAGAAGTTCCTCCAGTTTCTCATCCTGGTAATCAAAGTGCTTCCTGAAAAGCATAGTAGTGATGATGTTTGTTGCAGCGAAGCCCAGAATCATTATGGGGTTGAATGGTTTCCCTGCGGAGAGAAAACAAGAACATCATGGTGTGACCTCCAGCAGAGTCTATTTTATTTTCTCTGCTGTCTGAGGCACCAATAGAAATGGCGCTCCCTCACCTCTCACATGGAAAATAGGGCCTCTCTCTAAATTACTGCACCTGATACAACTGATTTCAGTACAGACTAAAGTTCTTGTCTGTACTGTCCCTCGTGGCACCTGCGCAGGCTGGTATATCTCAAACTAAAAAATTAGGAGATGACAACTTGGACCTGACTGCCTAAAAGGCTGTTAAGTGTTGCTTGTACCTCCTTAGTAACTGTATGGAGATAAAATGCTATAACATGACTAAGGAAGGTGTTCTGGGATTGAAGAGATCCCAAAGTGATAAAAAAATAAAAACATGAATAAAGAGTTGAAAAAGTAAATTACTAACTGCAAGAAAAAATAGATTATTTCTAGATAACTATTGGCAGGAGAAAGGAGTAGAATAGTTAGTTAGATGTGACAGTGAAGATACGAAACCTAGCTGGTCTCTGGCTGGAATATATCCTTGCAGTGTGACTGGAACTGCAAGCAAGATCCACCTAGGAATATAGCCAGCAGAGAAGACCAGCAATGGGAAGTTATAAATAGCTGCACCTACAATGCAATAGGACAGACTAAATGATACATGAAAACACCTGCTGTCCAAAACACTATGAAACAAATGGAAAAGATAATCAGCACTCAGACAGAGACTGAACCTGCTGTGGCTGAGCTGAGAAGGAGGAAGATTGCACAGCACAGGGTCACCAGATTGAATTTTAAGGTATGACAAAAAATCATTAGTGAAAAAAAAAAAAGTACAATTGAACCACAGACATTAATACATAATAATAGTAGATATAAAAAGTCTGCACATCCCTGGTAAAATTACAGGTTTCTGTCATGTAAAAAGATCCTACACAGTAGAATAATTTCAGAACTATTTGCATCTTTAAAGGGAACCTGTCACCCGATTTTAAGGCCCTACACTATCTCTAGCTGTCCCTATACCTTCCTAGCAGCTCCCTATCTATCCCTTTCTTATCTAAAGTGTCCCTATGAAAGATGTGTAAAATAAGTATAAACCTACTACAGTCCCCGTGGTTGGGGGATTGGGTAGGCGTGCCCACGCTTCCTTCAGCACACCTCCTGGTTGTAATGCACGCCCCGCTGGGCGGCATTATTCTGGGTCCTCTCTGCCCCATTAATTGGAATCTCCCGCCCTCTACACCTCTTTGCACCGGCCGGGCGTCACATCCGGCGCGGTGCATTATGGGCCGTCACGTGATCGGCCCCAGTGCATTATGGGCTTGATCATGTGATCGGCCCTGGCTTCAATAAGCGCATTACGCATGCGCGCAGCCGGGGCCGATCACGTGATCAAGCCCATAATGCACTGGGGCCGATCATGTGATCGGCCCCATAATACACTAGGGCCGATCACGTGACGGCCCATAATGCACCGAGCCGGATGTGACGCCCGGCCGGTGCAAAGAGGTGTAGAGGGCGGGAGATTCTAATTAATGGGGCAGAGAGGACCCAGAATAATGCCGCCCAGCGGGGCGTGCATTACAACCAGGAGGTGTGCTGAAGGAAGTGAGGCTGTAGATGTGTTCTGAATCATCCGATCACATCTACCCTCATGTTACTGACATCATTTAGGGCGATTCTGATTAACCCATGGGAAAGTTTTCTGTTCTAAGAAGATTTGCCTGAATAGTGAGTTGGGCAAAGGGCGCATAGGGGAACTAGGCTCTCCCTGTTTCAGGGATTACTTCTGAAAGTTAGGATGACCGGGCTGCCACCCTGGCCCTTTGCTCCTGAACAGCCCTAGGCTAAGTCCCCGTTCACCTTCAATGAAGGACCAAGAAGCACAGCAACTCCCACCAGAGGAAAATTCCAGGCAAGAACAGCAGAAAGCATCAGCAGAAAACCAGCAGACACTGCACTATGTCCTTAGAGTACATGGTCTTGACAGAGATTAAAACTCTATCAGTGACATCTGTTTGTGGAAGAGGGAACTATTTGAAGGCTGCAGGAGTGGTCTACTTTGTCATCTGACACACCCAGCAGCAGCAGCAGCTCACCTGCACCTGGAGAACCATAAACACATAGACAGCAGCAGATTTTTACATTAATATTGAATGTGCCAAAGAAATGTACTCCCATTTAAAATACTACAGAGCTTTTCACATGGAGTGCAGAACAATCAAAGCGTGACACTCAGACCTGACTACCTGATAGGCCATCAAGTGGATCACATACCTCCTAAGGAACCAGAGAGAAGTAGCAGAGCACTAACACCCCAACTAGGGAAAGCATGCAGAGATGTGGAAACATAAAAATGTACATAAGTGGAAAAATAATTAATTGCAGCAAGAAAGATTCACCTATTGCAACCTTAATATAGATGAAAGAAAGGTGTAAGTAGACATATAAGACAACTAAGAGAAGACCCAAAGCTGATTTCTGTCTTCAGTCAACAAATCCTTGGTAATAAGGCTTGAACTCCAAGGAGGGATACACATAGGAATACAGCAAGCAGTGAAGACCAGGAAGGGGAAGGTATAAATAGCTGCACTCACAGTGTGATAGGACAGACTAAATAATCAATGAAAACACCTGCTGACCGAACAGAACAATACAAAGATAAAAAATAAATAGTACTTGGACAGAGACTGAACCTGCTGTGGCTCAGCAGAGAAGGACACTGATTACTCAGCACGGGGTCACCAGATTGAATCCTGAGGCATGAAAGCTAATCTGTGAGATGTGACATCCTCTTGCTTTCCAGATTGAACCTAAAATGTCTGTTTAATTTCCTGCTTAGGCTTTCTTACAAGCTAGGATAGACTCTCCAGACTCTCCAGACTGGCTGTGTAATACCATGTGAAGTGATAGATACAAGGAAGCCCGACTGACCACACCTGAGGTCATCTAATCCTTTTCTGGCTGATATAGTCTTCTGCAGGGTGTAAGACAGTGACAGCCATCATAGGTGATTCACACAATCCAATTAGCATATTATTTGACTTTGCAAGTTCTGCAATTTCCTAAAAATTTTGACACAATTTTACATAAAATAGATTTCCTTTTGTCTCTCATCACGACGCAAGTATTACATTGAAGAACCAATATGTGCTGTACATGTTTCTGTCACACTGGGCTACGGTGTGTGACAGTGGCTCACGAACCAATGATGTCAACACAAAATAACAGATGAGGAGACACTGGGGAGGACAAATACAGTGGAGGGCCCTGCTTATAGGAAACAGGGGAGAGGTGACCTCCTGCACTCACCTGCGGCTGTGCCCTGATATCCCTACCATCCCTATACAGGTTCTTTCAACCTGTTGCCGAGCAGGATACCTAGTCCCTTGCTGGCCCTGATGTTAGCCCTTAATAGGGAAATGGCCAGTGGGAAGACTAGTCCCAACCACTTCAATAATAACAACAAGAGGAAACATAGACAGGGGAACAACGAACAACTTCATGCCTGCTGCCACGCTTTTTGTCATCAGACAGCTTGGCAGTAGTCAGCTTTCAAGAAAAACTCCTTCACCTAAGGAAGCTTGGCCAGGAATAGGTTCAGTCACCAGCATAGGATGCTGGAACTTTGTGACCATGTAAACGGATGGGAGTGATCACAGAGTAGCCACACATGGACAAGAACTAGCTAACTTGCTAGCAACATAAACTGACATTAACTCATCAACTGCCAAGGGAAACACATTTTAATATGAAGTCCCAATACAAGAGTGAGACACAGGTCCCAACCCTGTCACAAATCTCCAAAGTAAGAGAGACCATCATGACAGTTTCTTATTGATCCGAAGACCCAAAGGAATATGATTACCGTAAGTAGAGTCCACCCACCTCCTGTCTCTGACACCGCCTGCATGAGATACTTGGTCTCTTCCAATATTTTTACCTCCATGGCCCTCCTCCCCATTCCAGCATTCCTGAGAGATGTCACTGTGAAGCGTCGGAGTGTGCTCCATCGTGGTCCAACTAGACCTAAGAAGAAAACAACATGCTGGCATTAAAGCTTCATGTATAAGAAGATTTGTGGTCTAATACCTCAACTTTCTAGATAATAAGTAGACAATCAGATGAAAGGAGACATGGCACTCTTACATCGGGGTTTCCTCCCAGTATTTGAATAATGTAGAGAACTTGTAAGATACAAATTCAGAACTTTATACGATGAAGCTAATATGGTAACTAGATTGCTGTCATAATAAAGTTCTGAATTTGCATTTTACAGAAGGGGTGGAAAGTTTTCTATAAAAGTAGAAGGTTGGGCCAGTCACTTCTGATGGTCGCTTGTCACCTCATTTTTTTGTTATGTGGCTTAAGTTCTTTCAGATACTAAACCTTATATTATGCAGCCTTAGGCCTATTTCACATATCTATGCAAAACACGCACATGTGAGAGAGGCTGTTTTTGGGAGGCCGTGTGTCACGAATTGTGTGGCATACATGTACTGTCCGTGTGCTATTCGTGTGACACCTGGATATCAAACGGACAGCCTGTGATTGTATACTCACCTCTCTCCAGCTCTGCCTGTCTCTCTCTGTACCAGGGCTGAGGCTGTGAGAGCAGTGAATATTCACAAGACTAATGAGCGGCCTGGAAGTGATAGGAACAGGCAGCGCTGGAGACAGGGGAGGGTGAAATTATTTTTTGCCTTTTAACTCTTTCCTCGTGTCCGTGCACACAGATGTCACATGGATGACATCTTTTGAGCACAACTGTATATTCAAGTACTGATGGTGCTGTATTCATGTATTGATAATGGTTCTGGTGTTGTATTGCTGTTGTTCTGATGGTTGTTCTTCTGGTGATATTTTAATGTAATGATGGTGTTTTTGGTGTTATATTTATGTACTGATTGTGGTACTGGTGATGTATTGTTGTACTGATGGTGGTTCCGTGCTGTATTCCTGTACTGAATATGTTTTTGGTGCTGTATTTCTGTACTGATGATCATTTAGGTGCTATATTTCTTCAAAGGAGGCAGTGATTTTCAATACTCTGGTATTGCAGTATATGGTATAAGTAATCAGATAATCACAGGTTCAAATTCCTTAGGGGACTAAATAATAATGATTGAATACCATAAATTATTACCTCATACAGCAAAAAAGCTACAATTATCCCCGTTCCTGCAATACCACCCCTTTTCTCTCTCCATTGAGAAAGAGAAACTACAGCTCCGCCCCCGCCCTTCCTATTTTGTAATTACTATAAAAATTATGGAAAGTATTCACACCCCTTTATATTTTTCACTCTTTGTTTCATTGCAGCCATTTGGTAAATTCAATAAAGTTAATTTTTCCTCATTAATGCACACTCTGCACCCCCCATCTTATGTGAAAAAAACAGAAATGTAGAAATTTGTGCAAATTTATTAAAAAAGAAAAACTGAAATATCACATGGTGATAAGTATTCAGCCCCTTTGCTCAGTATTGATGATAAGTATTCAGCCCCTTTGCTCAGTATTGAGTATTTGCACCTTTGGAGCTCGTACAGACATGAGTCTTCTTGGGAATGATGCAGTTTCCCCCCTGGATTTGGGGATCCTCTCATTCTTCCTTGCAGATCCTCTCCAGTTCCGTCAGGTTGGATGGTGAACGTTGGTGGAGCCATTTTCAGGTCTCTCCAGAGATGCTCCATTGGGTTTAGGTCCGGGCTCTGGCTGGGCCAGTCAGCAATGGGCACAGAGTTGTGGTGAAGCCGCTCCTTTGTTATTTTAGCTGTGGCTTAGAGTCATTATCTTGTTGGAAGTTGAACCTTCAGCCAAGTCTGAGGTCCAGAGCTCTGGAGGAGGTTTTCATCCAGGAGATCTCTGTACTTGGCTGCATTTATGTTTCCTTCAAATGCAACCAGTCGCTGCCACCACCATGTTTCACTGTTGGGATTGTGTTGGGCAGGTGATGAGCGGTGCCTGGTTTTCTCCACTGCTTACAATTATCACCAAAAAGTTCTATATTCATCTCATTAGAAGAGAGAATCTTATTTCTCATAGTCTGGGAATTCTTCATGTGATTTTTTTTCAAACTCTATGCAGCTTCCATATGTCTTGCACTGAGGAGAGGCTTCCGTAAGGCCACTCTGCCATAAAAGCCCAACTAGCACATGTAGACAGGGAACGGGTGGATAAAGGTCCGTGCTGCTAGGTGAATTATAGATATTTAAACTGGTCCACTTCAGTCAAAAGATTTTATTGATATTAAACAAAAATTTGAGGTGCACCACTAACAAAATCAAATGTCCCAATAAGGGTTGGGGGTGCTGCTATTGTCAACGGAAAAGCCAAAATCGTAGAGAAGGAATTGACAAATCAATTAGCAGCACACCACCGCAAGATATATATCAATATACAAACTTTTATTTAAGGACCAAACAACATGCTTTAAAAACCATTAAAAACATTGATCAAACCACAATCCAATAGAAAATGGGTCCCCTGCATATATTTGACAAATTCTCAAATCAAGTTACCCTCAATGCATATTTAAATACATAGTGTCCATGGTATATAACTCAATACAAATACAAAAGAAACAGATTACAATGACCAAGCCAAAAATGCTGTAAAGTATATTGTAAAGAGAACGTATATCACCTATAGAAACAGATAGGGTGTTGTAAGTACTTCCCCTAGCAATAGGCAGATCAAATAGGCACCATGCTTTAAAGGTTAAATATCTCCCCAAGTGGGGTAGGAAAGTCACAGGGAAAGAGATCTCTCACCCAGACCTATTTTGTCCGTGGTAGGTGGGTACCCTGGATCTTGCCAATAGTGTAAACATCAAATCGTTGCCCGAAGGTCCCATGTCGGGGGTAGAGTGCAAATAAACAGCAGGGGATCTGTGTCACACGCGTATCGCCGCTAGGAAGCGGCTTCGTCAGGGAGGCGTGGCTTAAACATCCGGTGTTCAGACCTTAAATATCATAGCCAATCAAGCGGCTGTTATCGCCACTGTATGCGTTGCCATGGTTCCCCTATACAACCGGAAGTGACGTTCCGGGAGCAGAACAGGTCGTGTGTGCGGTCACATGATTGTGTGAGCCATTTACAAACAATTGTTTGTGCAATAATAATAATAGAAAAACACCAGGTGCATTGTATTTTATACTATTTACAAGGACTGTAAGGAGAGATTAAACATTGTTTTATACAAATGCACCCAGTGTCAATTGTTCATCTCGTACAAGGTACAGCAAGTATTCCCTTATCTAAAATACATTACCCATTGGTCAGAGGCGTGATAGACATTTGTCATAAATCGCACCTCTGGTCAAAACACTATCAGAAAACCGTGAATGATCAGGAACCCTATATTCAGAGTGAAACATCCATCCTAAAATCATTCTGGTACACCATATGGTGCACCAAAAACACCAGAAAGGAGGTATCTACAGAGGTGTGCATCTCTGCATCCCACTGCCCCAGCAAATGTGTGGAAGGACAAAAGGATCACCCGGGCAGCTAACAATATGTTAAGGCTCACCCGAGAGATAAATCCCCACCAACACACCCACAGAGGAGGGACGACTGTACACACCACAATGTGAAGTAGGGATTGGCAAGTTTTCACCAATGGTACCACAATTATTATGCTGAAAAATCTATATCCATAAACCTCCAGAAGAGCCTAAAAAAATATATATATATACCTCTTTTAAAGTGGTTATATATACTCTCAATGGGTCATGAAATGACCTGGTGTGCCATCAAGACAGGGAAATGTCCCGATAGTCCACCCACAGGCCTGTGTATAAAGAATCATCGATTGGCTTTGTGTAGTACCATGATTATGGATTTTACAAATATATATTACAATATATATATTTTTTTTAGGCTCTTCTGGAGGTTTATGGATATAGATTTTCAGCATAATAATTGTGGTACCATTGGTGAAAACTTGCCAATCCCTACTTCACATTGTGGTGTGTACAGTCGTCCCTCCTCTGTGGGTGTGTTGGTGGGGATTTATCTCTCGGGTGAGCCTTAACATATTGTTAGCTGCCCGGGTGATCCTTTTGTCCTTCCACACATTTGCTGGGGCAGTGGGATGCAGAGATGCCCCCCTCTGTAGATACCTCCTTTCTGGTGTTTTTGGTGCACCATATGGTGTACCAGAATGATTTTAGGATGGATGTTTAACTCTGAATATAGGGTTCCTGATCATTCACGGTTTTCTGATAGCGTTTTGACCAGAGGTGCGATTTATGACAAATGTCTATCACGCCTCTGACCAATGGGTAATGTATTTTAGATAAGGGAATACTTGCTGTACCTTGTACGAGATGAACAATTGACACTGGGTGCATTTATATAAAACAATGTTTAATCTCTCTTTACAGTCCTTGTAAAAAGTATAAAATACAATGCACCTGGTGTTTTTCTATTATTATTATTGCACAAACAATTGTTTGTAAATGGCTCACACAATCATGTGACCGCACACACGACCTGTGCTGCTCCCGGAACGTCACTTCCGGTTGTATAGGGGAACCATAGCAACGCATACAGCGGCGATAACAGCTGCTTGATTGGCTATGATATTTAAGGGCTGAACACCGGATGTTTGAGCCACACCTCCCTGACGAAGCCGCTTCCTAGCGGCGATACGCGTGGGACACAGATACCCTGCTGTTTATTTGCACTCTACCCCTGGCATGGGGCCTTCGGGCAACGATTTGATGTTTACACTATTGGCAAGATCCAGGGTACCCACCTACCACGGACAAAATAGGTCTGGGTGAGAGATCTCTTTCCCTGTGACTTTCCTACCCCACTTGGGGAGATATTTAACCTTTAAAGCATGGTGCCTATTTGATCTGCCTATTGCTAGGGGAAGTACTTACAACACCCTATCTGTTTCTATAGGTGATATACATTCTCTTTACAATATACTTTACAGCATTTTTGGCTTGGTCATTGATTGTAATCTGTTTCTTTTGTATTTGTATTGAGTTATATACCATGGACACTATGTATTTAAATATGCATTGAGGGTAACTTGATTTGAGAATTTGTCAAATATATGCAGGGGACCCATTTTCTATTGGATTGTGATTTGATCAATGTTTTTAATGGTTTTTAAAGCATGTTGTTTGGTCCTTAAATAAAAGTTTGTATATTGATATATATCTTGCGGTGGTGTGCTGCTAATTGATTTGTCAATTCCTTCTCTACGTTTATCAGGAGATAAAATCTTACAGCTATCGACAGTTGACATGTTTAAATAGTCACCGGATGTGATATCAGTGACTACATCATCACAGATGGGAAACACTGGAAATGACCATTCGTACTCAAAAGTGCAGGCTTTCCTGTAGATTATAGCTATTAGTACTGTCCTATCCTGAACATCCATCAGTGCAAGTATTCACAAAATCGTTGAGTAATAAGACATAAACAATACTAACCGTATATACTCGCGTATAAGCCGAGTTTTTCAGCCCAAAAATTGGGCTGAAAAGTAGGCCCCTCTGCTTATACGCGAGTCAATACGGCCCCAGTGTATATAGCAGCCCCAGCGGTAGTATACAGCAGCCTTAGTAATCCAGGGCCCCCCCAGCCTTGCTCCGGTAACCTGTAAAGGAAAATATACTTATCACTGTCCCGCTGCCATCCCCGCTCGCCGCTGCCGTCCGCGATCCTCCATCTTCATGCGTCTTCTTCCGGCTTCCTGTGTTCGTCGCCGGCAATGATGTCATTGCCGGCGACGAACACAGGAAACTGGAAGAAGACGCATGAAGATGGAGGATCGCGGACGGCAGCGGCGAGCGGGGACGGCAGCGGGACAGTGATAAGTATATTTTCCTTTACAGGTTACCGGAGCAAGGCTGGGGGGGCCCTGGATTACTGGGGCTGCTGTATACTACCGCTGGGGCTGCCGGGGCTGCCGTATACTACCACTGGGGCTGCTGTATACTACCACTGGGGCTGCTGGGGCTCCTATATACTACCACTGGGGCTGCTGTATACTACCGCTGGGGCTGCCGGGGCTGCTGTATACTACCACTGGGGCTGCTGGGGCTTCTATATACTACCACTGGGGCTGCTGGGCTTCTATATACTACCACTGGGGCTTCTATATACTACCACTGGGGCTGCTGGGGCTTCTATATAGTACCACTGGGGCTTCTATATACTACCACTGGGGCTGCTATATACTACCACTGGGGCTGCTGGGGCTTCTATATACTACCACTGGGGCTGCTATATACTACCACTGGGGCTTCTATATACTACCACTGGGGCTGCTGGGGCTTCTATATAGTACCACTGGGGCTTCTATATACTACCACTGGGGCTGCTGAGGCTTCTATATACTACCACTGGGGCTGCTGGGGCTTCTATATACTACCACTGGGGCTGCTATATACTACCACTGGGGCTTCTATATACTACCACTGGGGCTGCTGGGGCTTCTATATAGTACCACTGGGGCTTCTATATACTACCACTGGGCTGCTGAGGCTTCTATATACTACCACTGGGGCTGCTGGGGCTTCTATATACTACCACTGGGGCTGCTATATACTACCACTGGGGCTGCTGGGGCTTCTATATACTACCACTGGGGCTGCAATATACTACCACTGGGGCTGCTGGGGCTTCTATATACTACCACTGGGGCTGCTGTATACTACCACTGGGGAGGCCTGTATACCACTGGGGGGGGGCCTGTATACCACACTGCTGGGGGCTGTATACCTGTGCTGGGGTCCACCCTCGGCTTATACACGAGTCAATAGGTTTTTTCCAGATTTTTGGGGCAAAAGTAGGGGGTCGGCTTATACACGGGTATATACGGTATACATAACAATCTAAAATAGTATGTCAACCATTATAAAAAATAATATGTCAACCATTATAAAAAATGTATCAATCTTATTAAAAACAACAATTCCATAGGCATTTGGTTACAACAGATATAAAAAACCCTTTCCAAAATCGTTTAAAAAATAAATAATAAACAATGTTGTTTAAAAGTGTCATTGTTATGTGTCATACTCAGGGCCGGTTTTAGGTAAAATGGGGTCCTGGGCAAAAGGTTAGGGTTAGGACGTCTAATCTGTGCTGTTGGGTGTTATAAATGTAGATGTTACATACACACAACACACAGTATGTGACGCAAACACTATATATTACACCTATACACCGAGCACACACACATAGACACACACATCCATTCCCATCATTGTCTGTGTCACACAGCCCGGCTCCTCCAGGGAGAGTCGCTCTTTCTAAGCTCTTATCCTCTGACCAACAGATGGGGATTCTGAACACAGAACTCCTTATATTGATTATACATTACCTACAAGCGTTTAATTAAATAGGATTTACAAACTGGAGATTCAGTAAGGAGAATGTTTCCATCTACTTAAATGTCAACTTTATCAAAGATCTGCTATATTCTTCATATTATAAAAAATACATTTGAATTAAGCCCCATCCTGGTGTCTTGTGTGTTTCTGGGGTCACTAGTGGAAATATTGAACTTAAAGGAGTTGTCCAGAATTCATAAAAACATGACTGATTTCTTTCAAAAACAGCGCCACCCCTGTCTACAGGTTGTATGTGATATTGCAGCTCAGCTTAATTGAAGGGAATGGGCCTATGCTGTAATAACACATACCACCTGTACACAGGACCCCCCCCAAAACCCAGAGACCCGCGGACCAGGAAAGTTACAAAGCCGACAAACCCAATCTTAATCACCACAGGGTGTCGGCAGAGCCCCGTGTTACAAGAAAAAACAGCAGTCTAACTCATTCATTCATCAAGAAACCAGCAGTCACCCTGGTAAGAGGGAAAAGACCACAGTATGTGTCTCTCAATCACCAAGGCACACCCCACTGGCAAGAAGGATCAAACCACCTGGATATTCGTCACCCTAAAACCAGTGAAACTCTCACTAAACAGGGGGTGTCTTTTGTGTTTAACAAATTAGACATGATCAGTACACAACCTCACCTTTGATGTTAAATTCACCAAGCCTGCAACTAATCCAGTCAGAACCCTATTTAAACAGATTTGACAAATCATTCAACACTCTTGGGGATAGAGAGATCATTTTATAGATCCAATAAGTCTCCCTACGGGATAACACTATCTCACGATTGGGTGTGCTGGACAAGATATAATCTATAGGGGTCACCCTCAAAGACATCACTTCGCCATGTTTCAGAGTACAATGACGAGAGAGTCCCTTGGGTCAAAAGGTCCCCCCTTAATATTGTACCTGCAGGAGTTTATGCGGCAATGTAATTCTTGTGTTGTTCTTCCTATGTATTGTTTCCCACAAATACAACTGATCAGATAGATCACATAACTAGAACAGCATGTTAGATGACATCTAATACACTGTGTGCAGAATTATTAGGCAAATGAGTATTTTGATCACGATACTTTTTATACATGTTGGCCTACTCCAAGCTGTATAGGCTTGAGAGCCAACTACCAATTAAAGAGGACCTGTCACCTTCCCCCCAAAGATTTCAATTTAAAGGCAGCACTGAATGCAGCATATATGCTGCATTCAGGCAAGGGGTTCCCCATGTGTTTCTGATGTATAACTCATTAAATACAGCCTTTTAAAATGTGTAAAACAAAGTCAGGAGGGCATTACCAGATCCATGAGTCATCTCCTTCCTGGGGGCTATTCCTGCCCCCTGCTTCTCTGTTCCTCCATCCTCCCTCTCCTTGCCTCCAGATTGATGCCTGTCTTTTCTCCTCGCTCTGCGCCTGCGTCTCCTTGTGCTACCTCACGCAGGCGCAGAGCAAGGTGTTGCTATTGTCGGCCCCGCTCTCCTGTCCCGCCTCCCGCCCTGGCATCAGCAATTGTTCCTGCCCTGCTCCATGTATAACACGGTGCAGGGCGGGAACAAGTGCTGACGTCAGGGCGGGAGGCGGGACAGGAGCGCGGGGCCTCAGAACTTGTTCCCGCCCTGCTCAGTGTTATACATGGAGCAGGGCAGGAACAATTGCTGCTGTCAGGGTGGGAGGTGGGAGCAGGAGGGAGGGGCCGACTCTGCGCCTACGTGAGGTAGTACAAGGAGACGCAGAGCGAGGAGAAATGACAGGCATCAAGGAGGAGGCAAGGACAGGGAGGAGGGAGGAACAGAGAAGCAGGGGGCAGCAATAGCCCCCGGAGAAGGAAATGACTAATGGATCTGGAAATGCCCTCATGACTTTGTTTTACACATTTTAAAAGGCTGTATTTACTGATTAAAACATCAGAAACACATGGGGGACGCTGTGCCTGAATGCAGCATTTATGCTGCATTCAGTGCTGCTTTTAGATTGAAATCTTTGGGGGGGTGACAGGTCCTCTTTAAGTAAATCAGGTGATGTGCATCTCTGTAATGAGGAAGGGTGTGGTGAAATGACATCAACACCCTATATAAGGTGTGCTTAATTATTAGTCTACTTCCTTTCATTGGAAAAATGGGTCAGAAGAGAGATGTGACGGCTCTGAACAGTCCACAATTGTGAGATGTCTTGCAGAGGGATGCAGCAGTCTTGAAATTGACAAACTTTTGAAGCGCGATCGCTGAGAAATCAAGCGTTTCATGGTGAATAGCCAACAGGGCCGCAAGAAGCGTGAGGGCAAAAAAGGCGCAAAATAACTGCCCATGAATTGAGGAAAATCAAGTGTGAAGCTGCCAAGATGCTCTTTGCCACCAGTTTTGCAATATTTCAGAGCTGCAATTTTATTAGAGTATCAAAAAGCACAAGGTGTGCCATACTCAGGGACATGGCCAAGGTAAGGAAGGCTGAAAAACCACCACCTGTGATGAAGAAACATAAGATAAAACTTCAAGACTGGGCCAAGAATTATCTTAAGACTGATTTTTCAAAGGTTTTATGGACTGATGAAATGAGAGTGACTCTTGATGGGCCAGATGAATAGGCCAGAGGCTGGATCAGTAAAGGGCAGAGAGCTCCACTCCGACTCAGACGCCAGCAAGGTGGAGGTGGGGTGCTGGTATGGGCTGGGATCATCAAAGACGAACTTGTGGGACCTTTTCGGGTTGAGGATGGAGTGAAGCTCAACTCCCGGACCTACTGCCAGTTTCTGGAAGACAACTTCTTCAAGCAGTGGTACAGGAAGAAGTCGGGATCGTTCAAGAAAAACATGATTTTCATGCAGGACAATGCTCCATCACATGCATCCAACTACTCCACAGCGTGGCTGGCCAGTAAAGGTCTAAAAGAAGAAAAAATAATGACATGGCCCCCTTGTTCACCTGATCTGAACCCCATAGAGAACCTGTGGTCCCTCCTAAAATGTGAGATCTACAAGGAGGGAAAACAGTACACCTCTGGGAACAGTGTCTGGGAAAGTACACCTCTGGGGACAGTGTATGGGAG
This sequence comes from Allobates femoralis, assembly GCA_033576535.1. NCBI lineage: Eukaryota > Metazoa > Chordata > Amphibia > Anura > Aromobatidae > Allobates > Allobates femoralis. The sequence continues at coordinate 4,447,237 of JARQOC010000005.1, forward strand.
GGAAAACAGTACACCTCTGGGAACAGTGTCTGGGAGGGAAAACAGTACACCTCTGGGGACAGTGTCTGGGGGGCGGTGGTGGCTGCTGCACGCAATGTGGATCGTAAACAGATCAAGCAACTGACAGAATCTATGGATGGAGGCTGCTGAGTGTCATCATAAAGAAAGGGGGCGATATTGGGCACTCATTTTTTGGGGTTTTGGTTTTGCATGTCAGAAATGTTTTTTTTCTACATTTTGAGCAGTTATATTGGTTACCTGGTGAAAATAAATAAGTAAGATGGGAATATATTTGGTTTTTATTAAGTTGCCTAATAATTCTGCACAGTAATAGTTACATGCACACACAGATATCCTCCTAAGGGCCCCTTTACACGCGGCTACATTTCTAGGGTGGCTACAGGTAACTTACTGGTTGCAGTGAAATCATGGAGACAAGGTTCTATCTTGTTGCTGTGTACAAATGGAATCATGTCTCCATGATTTCACTGCAACCAGTAAGTTACCTGTAGCCACCCTAGAAATGTAGCCGCGTGTAAAGGGGCCCTAAGAGCCAAATCTAAAAACCCCAATCCAACCTCCAAAAATATTAAGCTTTGATATTTATGAGTCTTTGGGCTGATTGAGAACATACAGTAGTTGTTGATCAATAGTAAAAGTAATCTTCTAAAGTACAACTTGCCTAATAATTCTGCACACAGTGTATAAAATGTCTCACCTGTGACAGAAGATGAAAGGACACCGTATTATCAGTAATTATGCTACAGCACAGACATTTAGCTGCCCCACATTTATATGCACCAAATGTATTATTCTTTATAGTTGGAACCATTGTACGTTTAGCCCTTAACCGACTGGGGGCTGCCAAATTTCTTAAGGTAGAAGCCCTCCTAAATGTGATACCTGGAGCATTGGGGAGGTGCTTCCCAACACTGGGTCATTTAGAAGGATCTGCCAATGATCCTTCAGGACGGATCGAATTTTTGCATGTTGCCTGGAAAAAACTGTAATAAAATTATTAAAGTAAGACTCACTTTGATGTCTCTGGATATTTTTTTTTGGGACAAACAAGAATTTTTTGTGATAGACCAACACTTTCACTATATGCTCTTTCCAATAATTTTTTTATTATAATACTACTACTACTACTACTACTAATAATAATAATAACAATAATAATAATAATAATACATCTTTATATAGCGCCAACATATTCCGCAGCGCTTTACAATACAGTGGATAATAAACGAAAATACACAGTATAATACAGCAAGAAAATACACAATATAATACAGTAATTCCAGTAGAGAAAGAACACAGTACAATAATGGGAAACAATACAATAAGCAGAGAATCAATGTAAAAAATACAATACAGTAGATAAAACAAAAATAAAGGTGATCCTGCTCAAAAGAGCTTACAATCTACAACGGGATAGGGGTTACACAAAGTACAGGGGCTTATTACACTGATGGTCCAGGCATCTTGAGGAAATGGGGGATAGAAATAAAGTTACATGAATGGTCACCAGACAATCTGTGTAGACCTTTTGGGTTTGGTGGAGTTTGAAGAAGAGTTATGTCGAGAGAGATAGTGAATGGGCTATGTACAGTACAAAGGAATTTTGTTAGGGAGTCTGATAGGCCGCCTTAAAAAGATGAGTTTTTAGTGAGCGTCTGAAGATGTGCAAGTTGTGGATGGTCCTGATTTTTTGGGGTAGAGCATTCCAGAGAATTGGTGCAGCTCGAGAGAAGTTTTGGAGCCAGGAGTGGGAGGATCGGATTAGTGTAGATATTAGTCGAAGGTCATTTGTAGAACGTCGAGAACGGCTGGGGTGATAGACAGAGATGAGGGAGGAGAGGTAGGGGGGTGCTGCACTGTGAAGAGGACGGGTGGGGTGATAGACAGAGATGAGGGAGGAGATGTAGGGGGGGCTGCACTGTGAAGAGCTTTGTGGGTGAGAACAAGCAATTTGAACTTGATCCTGTAGTGTACGGGCAGCCAGTGCAATGACTGGCACAGAGCGGAGGCATCTGAGTAACGATTGGCCAGATAGGTGATCCTGGCTGCTGCATTAAGGATGGACTTTAGAGCGGAAAATTTAGAGAGGGGGAGGCCAATTAATAGAGAGTTGCAATAATTTTTAGGATACTTCTTCTCCAAAAATCTATCCATTACAACCAATGATTTCTTCACAAACTCTGATGTTAGCCTACAGTTCTTTCTTATTCTTCTGTATTGATTCCTAGGGATATTTACAATCCATTTATTACAATGACCACTGTTGTACTCTAAATAACTGATGGCATCACATGCCTTAAAATATTTTTTTGTATACAATTGGGAACCCTGATGGAAAATTGTTAAATCCAAAAAATCAATGCTAGTGGAATTGACTATTGGAGTGAATGTCAAACCCCACAGATTACTTTGAATGTATTTAATAAACTGGTCAAGATCATTCCTGCTGTTATCATATCAAATATCATAAAAAGGCCATCTATGTACAATATGATGTTATTCACAAAAACTAGCATAGATGTGTATGGACTCAAAGGTGGCCATGAAGAGATTAGCATAAATTGGTGCCACCTTCGAGCCCATAGCGGTACCAAAGATCTGATGGAAAATCGTATTTTGAAAATTGAAATAATTATTCATCAGAATAAATGACATATTATCAGAAATAAACTTTTTCCGAATGTGAGGTATATGATTGTCAGATTCCAAAAAAACATTAAAACAGAGCATCCCAATGTGGTGGTCAATATTAGAATACAATGAGGAAACAATCATAGTAATAAACATATACTTATTCTCCCATCTCATGCCACTGACAAGCTGGATGAGATGTGAGGAATCCCCTAGGAAACTTCTCATTCTCACTACATGGTGTTGCATTAATCTATCAACATAGGCAGCCAAATTTGCCATCAAAGATCCAATGGCAGATATTATCGGTCGTCCTGGTGGGCATCTAGTGTCCTTATGGATCTTGGGCAGGTGATAGTAGAACACAAGAGGAGGTTTATTAACTTTCAAGAAAGAAATTTCTTGTTTATTCAAGATCTTATTCAATATTGCTCCGGCAATGTGTTTATTATATGCTAGATAAGCAGACTTTACCTGCTTTATGTTGACCAACCTAAAAGTCTTCTTGTCAGAGAGGAGGCCTGACTAGTGGAGTGCTGCAGTGATAGGTGACTTTGTCCCATCTCCCTACTGCATCTCTGCAGCTCAGCCACAGTGATCTTGGGGTTCTTCTTTACCTCTCTCACCAAGGCTCTTCTCCCATGATTGCTCAGTTTGGCTGGATGGCCAGATCTAGGAAGACTTCTGGTGGTTCCAAACTTCTTCCATCTAAGGATTATGGAGGCCACTGTGCTATTAGAAACCTTGAGTACTACAGAAATTATTTTGTAACCTTGGCCAGATCTGTGCCTTTTCACAATTCTGTCTCTGAGCTCCTTTGGCAGTTCCTTTGACCTCATAATTCTCAATTGGTCTGACATGCACTGTGAGCTGTGAGGTCTTATATACAGGTGTGCGCCTTTCTAAATTAAGTCATATAAGTTTAATTAAACACAGCTGGACTCCAATGAAGGAGTAGAACCATCTCAAAGAGGATCACAATGACCGCATGTAACTTAAATAGGAGTGTCTGAGCAAAGGGGCTGAATACTTATGACCATGTGATATTTCAGTTTTTCTTTTTTATGTGTAATCTATTTTTATTAGAAAAACAGACATTACAAATAAGTAATACATACAGTAGAATAACAGAAATACAGAGAATATTATATACTGAGACCTCACAGGGCCTTGTATGTTTCGCCTATGTCTTATAGCCAAATCTGTGACAGGAGGCTAACCAAAATTCGTACCAGTAATTCCTTTGTACATATGAAGGATCTTCATCATTTAGATCAGCATATTACGTGGTAAATCTGATTGTCTAAAGCATCCAATTCACAGTCTGACTCGCCTCATCTGTATGACTTAAACGAAAGGCAATTAGAACTTATATAGTATTCAGTATTTATATTCTAGTAAACCAGAATATGTTCGAAATAAGGAGGGCATTAAGGTCTCAAGATGAAAAATGAGAGTAAAAAGGAGGAACTGATTATAGTAGGGAAAAAGAGTAAAGGAAAAGAGAAAGGAGGTGATGCCAGAAGATAAAATAATCCCCTCCCCGCCTTAGTGATACCACCCAGCTCAGCCTTTACATCTATACATCTCTTTCAACAATCTCCTGAAGTCCCGTGGTTTCCCTTAAATAGAATCCAACTCTGCCATGTGCGAGGCATCTTACTATTGTGTCCAGTAGCTTCCACCATCAATTCCTCCATATGGTATGTTGGAAAGTTCCATCAATCATTCTGACATTGTCAGTATTTGAACAGTGCGCCAATGTCCTGGGATAACCACCCTCGCGGCTGTAATACAGTATCGTAGTATGCTACACTTCTGTGCAGCTATAGAGCCTAGAAGAATCAATAGAATGGCCATCTGTGGTGTCGGGTCCACCTGTTCTCCTGAGATTGTTTCGTAAGGCACAAAAACCCTGTCCCAAAACTCTCGTATCTTAGGGCATTGCCACAAAATGTATCCGTTGTTTGTCCGTGGCTCGAAAATGCCAATCCAAAACTCGAAGAAGTGGCTTGGTGGTAGCTCCATAAGTCAGGAAGTCCTGCCCCCCCCCCATATTTTTAGATGTCGTCAGAATCTGATATTGTAGTCGGGGTCTTGTTTGTCGCCATGTGAACCATATAAGAGTGGATCGTATGGTCTTAAAAAAGTTCCTCGGCGAGGTAATAGGAACTGCCTGGAACAGCTTTAAGAATCTTGACAATATGTCCATTTTTTGAAGGTGTTTATACGCCCAAACCAAGATATTTGTTTTTGGTCATAATCTCATAAGGTATCGTCACACGCCGCAATGTCACCTGGCGATATGAGGCTATCTAACGTCATGTGTATGTTTTTCATGCTCGCCTCAGATCGCCGATGGCAGCATTACACGCTGCAATTTCGACCCTGAAAGAAAGGCGATGTGTCACTCCGGAAATCGCCTCACCTACAGCGGAACCAATCCTGCCTAATTCCATCCCGGTTCACACGCCGCAATCTCAAAGGCAATGTGGGCGTACATGTTCAGAACGGTGAGGAGATAGGCGTGCCACAGTGGTTTTCTATGCGCCCCATACACGCTCATTGGACAACGCAACAGCGTTACGATTGGTCAGCCTGCTCTGGAAGGCTGGCTAATACATGATGCGGACGGTGGTGTAGCTGAAGATGTGTGTGGTGCTGAACGGACAGCTCTTCAAATATGGCGCGGTGTCAAGTGATAGCCAATGGGAACACAGTAGCCCACATCAATCATCTCAGACGCGGCGCGGACTACAGCCCGCTGAGGAACACCTACAGGAAATCATAGACAACGCTCTTTCCATCACTATCGCCCTATCACACACCACAATGAGGAAATCTCGCCTTAGGGATTACTGAGCACTGTTCAGGAATCAGACGAGGGGCAATTTATCGCCACAAAATTGCCAAATCATACTCCACAACCGTGAGGCAATTTCACGGCGATTGCTCCGGGGGCGATATATCGCCTTGATGATCTCCAGGTGAGATTGAGGCATGTGAAGGTACCTTTAGTCTCTTCAATGTTGTGTTCAGGAGTGGGAGATACCCAGGGGCGTAACTACAATAGGTGCAGGGGTTGCGATCACACCCGGGCCCTGCAGCCTAGGGGGGCCCCAAACGTCCCTTTGGCCCATAGAAAAAGACTAATACTACTAAAGATTTGCAATAATTGGGGGCCCCATTGGAGCTTTCGCATCGGGGCCCCGAGGCCTGAAGTTACGCCACTGGAGATACCGTAGTTAAATCTGTACAAGTCCGTAAGATTAGATGGGACCCTTACTCCCAGATACGGTATTGATCCTGATTGCCAGCTAAATTTAAACTTTACTTTTACTGCATTTATTTCTACCTCATCCAAGGTTGTATTAAGAGTCTCAGTTTTATTATAATTAATTTTAAAATTGCTGACCTTTCCAAATTTGGTAAATTTTTGTACTAGGGACAGAATAGTTATATGTGGTTGAGAGACACAAAGTATTAGGTCGCCCGCATATAGTGAAGTCTTAAACTCGTGGTGACCCACACGTAGACCGTACACACTGGGGTTCCCCCGCACTGCCACAGCGAGATGCTCCATTGCCAGTGCCTAAAAAAGTGTTAACAATGGGCATCCCTGTCTTGTGCCGCTTCCTATAGAAATAGGATCGGACAAAGCGCCATTAATCTGGATTCTTGCAGTTGGGTTGGTGTACAGTGCCTGGATTTTCTGTATGAACAGATCACCTAGTCCTATCTGTTTGAGCGCAGAGAACATGAAACCTCAATGTACACGGTCGAATGCTTTTGCTGCGTCCACTGAAATCAGACCTACAGGGGTTTTGTGTTCTGTAGCAAAGCTTTATTAATACTGTCCCTTGCTTCCCTTCCCTGTACGAATCCTACCTGGTCCGTGTGTATTATTGAAGGCAGGAGGGGTGCCGGTCGATTGGCCAATATTTTTGCATACAATTTAACATCTATATTTATATGTGATATTGATCTATAATTGCTTGCTACGGAAGAGTCTTTCCCTGGTTTTGGTAATACTGTGATATACGCTTCTAAGGATTGTGGTGTAAAAGGAGTATCAGCCGACACTGCATTAAATGTTTTTGTCAAAAGAGGTTGTAATTGGGTACGAAAATGTTTATAAAAAGAGGGTGAGAACCCGTTCGGGCCGGGACTTTTGCCTGCTGGAGTATTTTGGATTACTTCGTCTACCTCTGAATTTGCTATATCTGCATCTAGAGCTCTTGCTTGCAACCCATCTATCTTTGGAAGAGCTGTATCTTTAATATATTGATCAATATGCCTTTGAGAGCAGCCCTCTGGAGCCTGCGAAGAAGAATTGTGAAGGTTATATATATAGAGTATGGTAGTATTGTCTCATAACTAAAATATCTCCGGGATGAGACGTCAATTGACCCGAAAGATTTCGTTAGGAAAGTATATATGTGGTCTAAACCCTGGGGTATAACAGTTGAGCCAACGGCCGGTCACATTTATCTTCTTTATGGTACATGATACTTTTAAGTTTATTCCTGTATCTCAGTGACTTTTCATTCAATAAAGATCATAATGCATCTTGGCATTGCATGAGCTCCGCCAAAACGTCAGGTGCCCTACCAGATTTGTGTCCCGTCTCTAAAACCTGAATTCAGTTAAGGAGTTCTATAACTTTATCATTTTTTTCCTTTTTAAGCCTAGACCCATGCTTGATAAAGACCCGCCTAAAGACGCATTTAAGAGTCTCCCATTGTACTGTCACGGAGGTAGTGTCCCATTTCAGGTTTTAATGTCCTTCAATCATATGGAGCCTTTTAACAAATTGTCATTTAGTCTCTATGACCAGTAGCGTTCCGTAGAGTCCGGAGGAGTGATTGACAGGAGTACTGGGGCATGGTCTGACCATAGAAAACTTCCAATGGATGTCTGTGGGTCTATCCTACAATAATCCCTCACTGTTGGGTTGGATACCCTCCAGACTTCCACAAGTCTCAGGTCATGTAAATCTTTCTTTAAAGCTGACAATTATTTACATGGAATTCTAGCTTTGGCTGACGTGGCATCCAGGGGTCGGGTTCTAGGTCAGGTTGAAGTCCCCCCCCGTATAATGAACACCCCCTCTGTGAACTCACTCACCTTTTTCAAAAATCTGCGGCACGTGTCAATCTGATGGTGGTTAGTTGCATACCAGCCAACGATAGTATACGTAGCGGAGAAAATGATTAATTTTAAGAATACAAATCTGCCCTCCCTATCGATGTAGGTGTTCAATACCGTATGTTGCAGTGATTTGTGGATGGCGACTGATACTACCCCCGAGTGAACTTCAGGGATGGATCCATGGAACCATTTAGTATAAAATTTGTTTTTGATGTCAGGCACATGTTCCGTTTTGAAATGCATTTCTTGTAGGAGTAGGATATTTACACGTTTCTTGTGCATGTCATATAATATTTGCGTTCTTTTTGGGGGGGGCGTTAAATCCTTTGACATTTAGAGAGCCCAGCTTTATCTGCCTCTTATTCTGTTTCTGGGACATAGTTTCATGTCTATAGGTTAAACTATAAGACACCGTGGGTTTGCTGGCGGGGTGGGGCCCGGAGGGAAAGGGATGGAAGCCGAAGATGGCAAAGAAAAGAAAAGTAGGATATCAGGTACAAGCCTAATGCAAGGTGTAGAGATTGAAAAAGCAAATAGGTATATATATATTGTAATGGGGCGAGGTGTCGCATAATTGATGGGAGGTATGTGTCACAGAGATGACTGTTGTCTGTGACATAAGTCGGCGTATATTCCTTAGTGCATGTCAGCACTGGGAGTTTTCTTAGTCCAAAAGGGGCCGGCTTATGGGTCCTGTGAGAGACGGGCGGGTCCAGGACCCACATAGCTCCCCAAGGGGCGTGGTGACAGGCCCATATAGTGGAGCCTGGTGTTAGCACTGGGCGGGTCTGTGTGTTTCATTGTCAGTTTGGTGTGGAATGGCTTATGAAGGAAAATAAACCATTCTGGTGATCACGTGTGAAGGCACTGCCTCCTCGTACTTCCTGTAGCCGCAAGTGAGTCGCCCTGCTACAATTGGTGGAGAATGCGGGCAACAATCCCAGCAGACCCGTGAGACAAGTAGTAATAGGATCCTATGTCCTGGGTGAAGTCTGCAATCACCCAGCCACAGACTCCGGGGATTATGGAGGACCTGCTGAAACACCTGATACAGGCTCAACAAACGCAGCAAGCACAGCACCAGCAACTGCTACAGCAGCAGCAGATGGCGCAACAAGAGACCACCAAACTGCTGACGCAGCAGATCCAGCTCCAGTGACAGCAGCAACAAGACCAGCAGCAGCAGCAGATCGACATGCTGGCTGAAGCTGTCCGAAGCACAGCGACAGCAGCAACAAGGTCAGTGGGCGATTTTGCCATCCGAAAGGCTGTAAGAGGAGCCATGCAGAAAATGACTCCAGGGGACGATATAGAGGCCTTTTTGACTGTCTTTGAACGTGTTGCGGAAAGAGAGGAACTCCCACCAGCACAGTGGGCGATAGTGCTGACGCCATATCTGACAGGGGAACCTCAGAAGACCTACTATGATTTAGCGCTCCAAGACACCAAAGAATATGGAAAACTGAAAACCGAAATTTTGGCACGCTTGGGGGTGACAATGACTGAGAGGGCACAGCGTGTTCACCGATGGGCGTATCATCGGGACAGACCGCCTCGCTCCCAAATATTTGACCTGTAACACTTGGTCCAAAAATGGTTGCAGCCGGAGAGCTCTACGCCAGCGCAGATGGTGGAGCGTGTTGTGATGGACCGTTTTGTACACTCCCTGCCGCGATCTGTCCAGACCTGGGTTGCCCAGGGTGATCCCCAGAGCGCTGACAACCTCATTGGGCTAGTGGAATGATACCAGGGGATGGAAGGTCCCGGGACCAGGTTTCCCTGGTACCCCGGAAATGACCTCCCCCACCCAGACATAGCTGAGTTCCCATTTTGTGTCCTCGTAGGGGACGAGGAAGAAGTGTCGCCCGCGACAGACGTACCAGACTTGGGGGTGACCAGGGGGAACTTTGGGACAGCCCAACATAGGGACCTGACTTTGAGGGAAGCCTTCAATAACGTAACCGTCATAAATGGGATCGCGCAGGAACCTGGGGGTGACACCAGATTCCTCCATTTTATGCTGAGTGGGGAATTGTTGTACTGGGCGACAAAAATGAAGGAGGAGCGGGTGGAGCAGTTATTGGTGCCGGGGCCATATAGACAGCAGGTACTAGACATGGCCCATTCCCATATCTTAGGAGGGCATCTAGGGGTGGAAACAACGCAGGACCGGATACTGCAGCGATTCTACTGGCCTGGGTGTCATCGGGAGATTGCGAGATACTGCAGATCCTGCCCTACATGTCAGATAACCGCTCCTATCAGTCTCTTTCATAGTCCCCTGGTACCCTTGCCCATCATTGAAATACCCTTCGAGAGAATAGCCATGGACTTGTTTGGCCCCCTGGTGAAATCAGCTCGGGGCCATCAGTACATATTGGTTATCCTGGACTACGCCACCCGTTACCCTGAAGCAATTTCCTTACGAAACTCCTCGGCGAAAAGTATAGCTCAGGAGTTGGTTCACGTGTTGTCCCGAACGGGTTTACCAAAAGAAATCCTGACTGATCAGGGCACCCTCTTTATTAGTAAGGTGATGAAGGAGTTGTTCAGGGTCCTACAGACGTCGAGAGGTTTAATAAAACCCTCAAAGGCATGTTGAGGAAAGTTGTAGAGGAGGATGGAAGGGACTGGGACTGTCTCCTACCGTATCTGTTGTTTTCTATTCGGGAGGTTCCACAGGCTTCTACGGGCTTTCGAGCTCCTATATAGACGACATCCGCGTGGCCTCCTAGATGTGGCAAAGGAAACCTGGGAAGCCGAAGTTGCACCTCACCGGAGTGTCATCGAGCATGTCGCAATGATGCAGGAGAGGATTGAGAAAGTGATGCCAATCTTGAAGGAACATCTTCTCCAGGCCCAGGAGGCCCAGGCCCGAGTCTACAACCGCTCCGCCAGAGTCTGACAGTTCCATCCAGGAGACAAAGTCCTGGTCCTGATACCCACAGTCGAAAGCAAGTTTCTCGCCAAATGGCAAGGGCCAGTTTCAATAACTGTCTACATTTCTGTTTTTTTTTTAGTCAAGATGAAATGCAGAGTGTACATAAATGAGAAAAAGAAATAAAAGAAATGTTTTAAATTCTTCAAATGGCTGCAATGAAACAGAGTGAAAAGGGGTCTGAAGACTTTTACACACTGTATATTACACTAGATGGATTTTTGGGTGACTAAACATGTTTTTAGAAATTCTGACAGACATATTCTAAAATATGTAATGTATTCTTCTCACTGTATCCCTTGGAGGTGAAATGCATCACCGGGATTATGGGGCGTTCACTGAACTGATGGGCGTGATTTATCAGGGCGTCTTTCACCGTCTCATAACCGCACAGGACGATCACAGGTTCCGACATTTTCCAGATGGTGAATATGGAGCCATATTTCTGGAAAAGCTGATGGAGGAAAAAAAGATGAGAAATGATCAGAAATGAAAAGTTTTCTCAAGCCTTATAAAACTTATAAAGAGAACAAATTGTTTGCAATATATACATGTCCTGATACATGCTAATACATATGAAGTGATGGCAGGGCTCTCTGGGGGGGTGGTAGCCATAGGCTAGTGCGGTGATTGATCCATCCCGGCACGCTACATTAAACTGTGAGCCCCTGATGTGTGTGGGTGCTGGTGATCTTACATGTAGTGCCTTCAGACTGGTCCGTTCACGCTCTCCACCCCAAGTATGCCAGGGAGGGACGACTGAGACATTGGTAAAAACAAGTCAAACTTTACTGTACACAACATAAATTAACATTATACAACAGGCAGTACAATTCTTATCTTCTGTGAAACACAGGGGCCCAATGTTAATGGTTACTGGTAACGGCATTTACTTATGAACATCTCTTTGCTAGTCAGGTGAGTTAGGCTCACTCCACTTACATATACCACCATGGACATTGATTCCTTGCAGGAGGACGCTCAACACGGCCCTTTATCCCTATGTGCGTCAACTGGGCAGCAGCCTATCTTCTCTTGGGTCTCCCAAGCCTGACCACCTTGCTGGGCTCCCTTCCCCTCTCTCAGTTCAACTGGCAAAACCTCAAGCTTTCTAGCATCTGAGGTTCAGTCACCCACACATTTCTTACTTGTATCTTGCTGCTTTCTATTCACTCAGCTTTCACACACAACTCCAGTACTGGACTCCTTCAGCCACAGGCTGACCTGTTCTCTCCTGTGCAGCTCTTTCTTGGCTGGCAAACTCTTGACTCAACCAAAATATTGTCTGTCTCTTTTGGTCCCTTGCAATCAGTCTGTATAGATTTTCACCTTTCCCCTACATTCCTGCATCAGTTTACAATATAACATCTGCATATAACCAACTCTGCTATATCTATGCCTTACACTACAGGCTATATTCTACTTACAAACAATGCAACACATCTTACCTTATAACATACCACTACATAACATTTCATACATTACTCTTATCACTATCTTACAGTTTGTTTAATGCACTTCATGTAACAAAATCACACACAATACAATTAAATTATCGATGTCTTCAGGGGGGCAAAGGACTGCAGGTCCAACCTCTCACACATATATTACAGTAGGTCAGTTTTTAGCAGTGGCCCTTTGACCCCCGACATGGCAGTGTTCAATCCAATGGTGCAAAATATTGCAAGGTTGAAGGGCTTATCTAGTGAAAATATCATCTATCCATAGAACAGATGATAACCTATAGATTGGACAGGGGCTGACAGATGTAACCTTCACCAGTTGACAGAATTGGCCACTTTCCTCGCTGTTACAATGGCGCGGCAGAGAACATGTGACCATTGCTCTATTCATTCTCTATGGGACTGCTAAACAATGTTCGGATCTTTCCAACAGCCCCATAGAAAATGAATGGAGCAGCGGTTGACAGCACAACAAACTATACATTGCCACCTATGCAGTGGGTCTATATATTGTTAGAAGGGAAATTTAAGGTTGGTCACACAATATTAGGAAATGAGTGAGTGTGGGAAGAAAAATTAGTACAAATAAAAAAATGAATGGCATTGCCAAAAAAATTCACATTATATGGATAAAGGGATAAAGAAAAAGAATTTACTAAAGATGATTGAGCACTACAATGCTCAGCGGCTCCGTACTTGTAACAAGCAGTTGAACGCTTGGATGGGCTCGACTCGAGTACCGAGTATAATGGAAGCCAATTGGGAAACTCAAGTATTTTTCTAGAGCATCTTTGATTATACTCAGTAGCCTGTCCGAGCGTCTGACTGAGTACCGAGCACCCGAGCATGGCAGTGCTTGAAAATCATCACTACACTTTACAATATATGAGTATGTGGACACATAAAGGAATCATCATAGGTGATGGTGTAAATGTGTGATACTGTGGTATCACGTAAGTGAGTGAAGAAAATTCTCATTGTACATGTACAGTATTGACAGCCCTGCAATTCTGTCAGATAATCCTCAGTTTCTTCCTGAAAATGATTGCAATCACAAATTCTTTGCTATTATTATCTTCATTTAATTTGTCTTCAATGAAAAAACACAAAAGAGAATGAAGCAAAAAGCAAAACATTGGTAATTTCACACAAAACTCCAAAAATGAGCCAGACAAAAGTATTGGCACCCTCAGCCTAATACTTGGTTGCACAACCTTTAGCCAAAATAACTGCGATCAGCCGTAACCATCAATGAGTTTCTTACACTCTGCTGGAATTTTACACCATTCTTCTTTGGCAAACTGCTCCAGGTCCCTGATATGTGAAGGCGCCTTCTCCAAGCTGCCATTGTTAGATCTCTCCACAGGTGATCTATGGGATTCAGGTCTGGACTCATTGCTGCCACCTTAGAAGTCTCCAGTGCTTTCTCTCAAACCATTTTCTAGTGCTTTTTGAAGTGTGTTTTTGGTCATTGTCCTGCTGGAAGACCCATGACCTCTGAGGGAGACCCAGCTTTCTCACACTGGGCCCTACATTATGCTGCAAAATTTGTTGGTAGTCTTCAGACTTCATAATGCCATGCACACGGTCAAGCAGTCCAGTGCCAGAGGCAGCAAAGCAACCCCAAAACATCAGGGAACCTCCGCCATGTTTGACTGTAGGGACCGTGTTCTTTTCTTTGAATGCCTCTTTTTTTCTCCTGTAAACTCTATGTTGATGCCTTTGCCCAAAAAGAGAGAACATTCTTCCAAAACGTTTTAGGCTTTCTCAGGTAACATAGTAACATAGTAACATAGTTTTTAAGGTTGAAGGAAGACTTTAAGTCCATCTAGTTCAACCCATAGCCTAACATGTTGATCCAGAGGAAGGCAAAAAAAAACCCATGTGGCAACACTAATCTCCACATTGGGGGAAAAAATTCCTTCCTGACTCCAGATACGGCAATCAGACTAATTCCCTGGATCAACGCCCTATCAAAGAATCTAGTATATATAACTGGTAATATTATAGTTTTCAAGAAAGGCATCCAGGCCCTTCTTAAATGTTAGTAGTGACTCACTCATTACAACATCATGTGGCAGAGAGTTCCATAGTCTCACTGCTCTTACAGTAAAGAATCCGCGTCTGTGATTATGATTAAACCTTCTTCCCTCCAGACGTAGAGGATGCCCCCTTGTCCCAGTCTCAGGCCTAAGAGTAAAGAGATCATTAGAAAGGTCTCTGTACTGCCCCCTCATATATTTATACATTATTATAAGATCACCCCTAAGCCTTCGTTTTTCCAAGCTAAATAACCCCAAGTTTAATAACCTGTCTTGGTATTGCAGACCCCTTAATCCTCTAATGACTTTTGTCGCTCTTCTCTGGACCCGCTCTAGTTCAGCTATGTCTTTCTTATACACCGGAGACCAGAATTGTACACAGTATTCTAAGTGTGGTCGCACTAGTGACTTGTATAGAGGTAAAATTATGTTCTCCTCATGAGCATCTATGCCTCTTTTAATACATCCCATTATTTTATTTGCCTTTGCAGCAGCTGCCTGACACTGGCCACTAAATGTGAGTTTGTCATCTACCCATACACCCAGGTCTTTTTCAGTGACAGTTTTGCCCAGTGTTTTACAATTAAGCACATAATTATACCTTTTGTTTCCTCTGCCCAAGTGCATGACTTTACATTTATCCCCATTAAAGCGCATTTGCCATTTAGCAGCCCAAGCTTCTAGTTTACATAAATCCTCCTGTAATATAAAATTGTCCTCCTCTGTATTGATTACCCTGCAGAGTTTAGTGTCATCTGCAAATATTGAGATTCTACTCTGTATGCCCCCTACAAGGTCATTAATAAATATATTAAATAGAAGCGGGCCCAACACTGACCCCTGTGGTACCCCACTGTTAACTGTGACCTATTCTGAGTGTGTTCCATTAATAACCACCCTTTGTTTCCTATCACTAAGCCAGTTCTTAACCCACTTACACATATTTTCCCCTATCCCCATTGCCCTCATTTTATGTATCAACCTTTTGTGTGGCACCGTATCAAAAGCTTTTGAAAAGTCCATATACACCACATCCACTGCATTTCCTTGGTCCAGTCCAGAACTTACTTCTTCATAGAAGCTTATTAGATTAGTTTGACAGGAACGGTCCCTCGTAAAACCATGTTGATAATGGGTCATGAGGTTATTTTTCTTCAGATACTCCAGTATAGCATCTCTTAGAAAACCCTCTAGGATTTTACCCACAGTAGAGGTTAAGCTTACTGGCCTATAATTTCCAAGTTCAGTTTTTGTCCCCTTTTTGAATATTGGCACCACTCCAGCCTGGCTTTTTTATGTCTCGGGATAAGAAGTGGGGTCTTCCTGGGTCTCCTACCATACAGTCCCTTTTCATTCAGACGCTGACGGATAGTACGGGTTGACACTGTTGTACCCTCGGACTGCAGGGCAGCTTGTACTTGTTTGGATGTTAGTCGAGGTTCTTTATCCACCATCTGCACAATCTTGCATTGAATCCTCTTGTCAATTTTTCTTTTCCGTCCACATCTAGGGAGGTTAGCCACAGTGCCATGGGCGTTAAACTTCTTCATGACACTGCGCACGGTAGACACAGGAACATTCAGGTCTTTGGATATGGACTTGTAGCCTTGAGATTGCTCAGGCTTCCTCACAATTTGGTTTCTCAAGTCCTCAGACAGTTCTTAGGTCTTCTTTCTTTTCTCCATGCTCAATGTGGTACACACAAGGACACAGGACAGAGGTTGATTCAACTTTAATCCATGTCAACTGGCTGCAAGTGTGATTTAGTTATTGCCAACACCTGTTAGGTGCCACAGGTAAGTTACAGGTGCTGTTAATTACACAAATTACAGAAGCATCACATGATTTTTCTAACAGTGCCAATACTTTTGTCCACCCCTTTTTTATGTTTGGTGGAATTATATCCAATTTGGCTTTAGGACAATTTTTTTTTTGTGTTTTTTTCATTGAAGACAAATTAAATGAAGATAATACCAAAGAATTTGTGATTGCAATCATTTTCAGGAAGAAACTGAGTATTATCTGACAGAATTGCAGGGGTGTCAATACTTTTGGCCACAACTGTAAGTTATTACAACAAAATTTGACTCTTTTGTTGCGAAATTACTTCCCCTAAACTTCAATGGCAGCCACAATACGAAATAATTCCAAAAAAACCATGTTACGCATCAACCCATTTGTTCTTCATTCCTCCGGCCATGAGCCTGAAAATCATTTTCCTTAAAAATAAGCAGTAAAAACCCTGTGACCCCGATGCATCCATAAATAACTCCAAATCTGAATTGTCTACCCATTCCTCCATCACAACAGATTTTCCTTCAAACCTATCCAAAAACAACATCCAAATCCTCAAATCTGCCTTGTGGCTAGCCAAGAAGCTGAAATGGCCAGGGTGCCATGCCCCAGCAGCAGCTGCTGTCAACCGACGACATGATATCCGACCCATGGGCATGATGCAACATGCAAAAGTTTTCCCAGAATGGAGCTGCCTCAAATTCAACTTTTTCCCTGCAAAATTAATAATCAAAGAAAGTATAACATCAGCTCACCATTTATAATGGGGACTCCAGGATGGAATACGGTTCGATGCACGAACCAGTCCCAGGCTGCCTCCCAGGTGTAAAAGGAAGGAAGTCCAGTACCGCAATGTATAAGGAAGTCGGAGGATATTTGGCAATGTTTATAATTATTCAACTTTATTGGAATCCTTAAAGACAATCACGCTAGCCAAGAAGCTGAAATGGCAGGGTTGCCACACCCTAGCAGCAGCTGCTGCCAACCGACAACAAAATATCTGACCTATGGGCATGATGCAATATGCGAAATTAAGTTTTCCCAGATTGGAGCTGCCTCAAATACAACTTTTTCCCTGCTAATGCTGACTGAATCTCCACCCTCAAATGCTGAATCTTATCCATGGGTAGACAACATTCAATAGCAACCAAATCCAACTCAATCCCCAAATAAACCTATTGCTGTGGCCTTCTTTTTTTTTAGGAGCCAAAGGAATACCAAAATTCCCAGCCACCTTTTCAATGATATGGAGTATCAGTGAGAAATTAAAATCTGTAGGAACCAGACACACAAAATCGTCCAGGTAATGCTGCACTGACTGCTGCCTAGATTCCTTCTTGACCACCTTTTAACGAAAGTATTAAGTCTCAAACAACGAGCATTAAATTGAACAACCCATCGACAAACAACGATCAATGAAAAAAATTTTATTCCACAAATAACCCAGGAAATGAAAACAATTTAGGTGTACTGACAACAAGTGAAAAGCATCTTCAATATCTGTATTCACCATAAAGGTTCCATGTCCGCACAGCTACGCCAAAGCCTTATCAAAACACACGCAGGATACAGTGCATAACTCATCCCTGATACCATCATTTACCGACTGTTCTGGCAGGTAGGATAACTGATGTATGAGCCGAAACTTATTAGGTTCCTTTTTTGGAACCACTATCAAAGGAGAAACCTACAGGTGCAACTATGGCGGCTTGTCAAACATATCTGCCACACTCCCCAGGGTCACCTCCTTAAGACGTTTGTCCGACACCACCGATGGATGGAGCTGGGCAGTCTTCAAATTATTTGGACAAAAAAACCTGAGCATCAGCCAAAAAAAGGGATTTTATAACAGAAAGAAAAAACATTTTCGAGAAACTCCGCTGCTTCCTTATCTGGATACTCCCTTGGATAAGGCAGTATCTCTTCTATTTTTACAGGCGTCACCCCCTTTTGGTTAGTATCTCCACTAAGTTCTTTGCATTTATAAAAACATTTTGATTGTGCGTGAGTCCAGCTGCAAAAAGAACATTTGTGTTTGAAGCAACAGCTTGCGTCGTGATGGGACTGATATTCATTAAATTGCCAGCCTGGCAGCTAATGAGCCGAGGATGTCTTGATATCAGCCAATAAATGAAACGGCTGCCAGTTGGGCTGAGTTGTCCCCATAAGATGCATCCATAATGCAATGTCCTTATGGTCCCACTTCAGGCCTGGCCTAAAAGCTTTCCGGTGATGGAACTGCTCGCCCTAATGAAGTCAATCAGTGCCGCCAAAATCTCTATATGCTTCTCCTATGGAGTCCACATAACAAAATAACGGTGAACAATTTTGTAGAGCCTTTTCCCCAATCACGCTGGCTAAAATATCCAAAGCTTGCAGATGGTTTTATAAGGTATGAGGTATCAAACGATACCGTCTTTATTTCTTCTTCATCTTTCTTTCTTTCATCTGGCTTTACTGTGTCCACATTCTATTTCGCCAAAGAAAGTAAGGAAAATAATCTAAGGGCCCATCAAAGCAGACATACACTTCACCCCGTGCCTCATCATCCAACCTAATACCAGGATCTGCTGACCCTGCCATAGATCCTGTCCTCACAACTGCCATCCGAGCAACCGCTAAACTACCTTCTCCATTACCTATCCACAAATTATCCAGAGACAACTGACTAGCCACTCAGGGTAGTTAAATGGGCGATTACACCACACATCCTAGCCAAAAATTCACCAAAGCCCTGCATGTGAACTACACTCCCTGCACTAATTAAAGATACCGTATATACTCGTGTATAAGCTGAGTTTTTCAGCCCCCCCTCGGCTTATGCGCGAGTCATATACAGGCGCCCCCCCCCCATCGGTATACAGGCCCCCCCATCGGTATACATCCTCCCCCATCGGTATACAGGGCCCCCCCTTGCTGCCGCAAACCTGTAAAGGAATACATCATTATACTTATCCCTGTCGCTGTCTCCCCGCCATCGCGCTCATCCGGCTTCCTCCGGCTTCTTCCGGCTTCCTCCTCCGGTGGGCGCAGGCAATTACGTCATTGTCTGTGCGCCAGAGGAGGAAGCCGGAAGAAGCCGGGTGAAGCCGGAGGAGCGCGATGGCGGCGGGACAGCGACAGGGATAAGTATAATGATGTATTCCTTTACAGGTTTGCGGCAGCAAGGGGGGGCCCTGTATACCGATGGGGGGGGGCCTGTATACTACCACTGGGGCTGCTGCTGTATACTACCAATAGAGCTGCTGCTGTATACTACCACTGGGGCTGCTGCTGTATACTACCACTGGGGCTGCTGTATATACCTCTGGGGCTGCTGTATACTACCACTGGGGCTGCTGCTGTATATACCACTGGGGCTGCTGCTGTATACTACCACTGGGGCTGCTGCTGTATACTACCACTGGGGCTGCTGTATATACCTCTGGGGCTGCTGTATACTACCACTGGGGCTGCTGCTGTATATACCACTGGGGCTGCTGCTGTATACTACCGCTGGGGCTGCTGCTGTATACTACCACTGGGGCTGCTGTATATACCTCTGGGGCTGCTGTATACTACCACTGGGGCTGCTGTATATACCTCTGGGGCTGCTGTATACTACCACTGGGGCTGCTGTATATACCTCTGGGGCTGCTGTATACCGCTGGGGCTGCTGCTGTATACTACCACTGGGGCTGCTGTATATACCTCTGGGGCTGCTGTATACTACCACTGGGGCTGCTGTATATACCTCTGGGGCTGCTGTATACTAACACTGGGGCTGCTGCTGTATATACCACTGGGGCTGCTGCTGTATACTACCACTGGGGCTGCTGCTGTATACTAGCACTGGGGCTGCTGCTGTATATACCACTGGGGCTGCTGCTGTATACTACCACTGGGGCTGCTGCTGTATATACCACTGAGGAGGCTGCTGTAACACTGCTGGGGCCTGTATATACCACTGGGGAGGCTGCTGTATACCACACTGCTGGGGACTGTATACCTGTGCTGGGGTCCACCCTCGGCTTATACACGAGTCAATAGGTTTTCCCAGGTTTTGGGGGCAAAAGTAGGGGGGTCGGCTTATACAGGGGTCGGCTTATACACGAGTATATACGGTAATTTGAAAGATCATATTTAGCTTTCCTGACTGTCTCTCGTTGCAATAGGTATACTTGCATCTGCAACTTTTTATCACAACCTTCTTGAATTTTACAAATTTAATATACTTAAATCATCTTACTTTGTCTGATGTTCTGAGGTCATCTTTGGTTCCGAAGTTTTATGAGCCATGTTGGCCAGGAACTTTGTTTATTTATAAAAATATCATAACAATGTAATATTTATTCATTTATATAGCGCTATTAATTCCATAGCACTTTACAGTATGTCCAGTGGCGTAACTTCAGGCCCAGGGGCCCCGAAGCGAAAGCTCCAACGGGGCCCCCAATTATTGCAAATCTTTAATAGCATTAGTCTTTTTCTATGGGCCAAAGGGACTTTTGGGGCCCCCCTAGGCTGCAGGGCCCGGGTGCAATCGCAACCCCTGCACCTATTGTAGTTACGCCCCTGAGTATGTCTTTACAATGTGGGAGGAAACCGGAGAGTGCGGAGAAAACCCACGCAAACATGGGGAGAACATACAAACTCCTTGCAGATGTTGTCCTGGGTGGGAATTGAAACCAGGACCTCAGAGTTGCAAGGCTGTAGTGCTAACCACTGAGCCACCATGCCGCCCTCCAACTGTCCTGAATTATTTTGATTGATTTATTAATTGATAAACGTATTTAATTGACCCAAATCTAAGTAGAAACTCGCTATATATTTAGAGTCAGCTAAGGTGCTTTCACACTAGCGTTTTTTTTCAAATCGCGGCAGATGCGGTGAAAAAAACGCATCTGCCGCGATTAACACATAACCGCGACACTTGCGGCACACTTGCGGCAAGCCCCATGCAATGTCTATGGGGCTTGCGGTAAGGGTGCGGCAGGTGCGGCAAGTGCGGTTTCGGCACTTGCGGCAGGTGCGGCCGAGAAAAAAAACGCTGCTGACTGCGCAAATGCCGAAACCGCACTTGCCGCACCTGCCGCACCCTTACCGAAAGCCCCATAGACATTGCATGGGGCTTGCCGCAAGTGTCGCGATTATGCGTTAATCGCGGCAGATGCGGTTTTTTCACCGCATCTGCCGCGATTTGAAAAAAACACTAGTGTGAAAGCACCCTAAGGTTCATGCGGGGTTGCATTCATGCCAACTGCATAAGTGCCAACTGTAGAAGTGTCATGCAGATACACGGGGCAGGAAACAGGTAAGTAATGCAAGACAAACAACCAGATATGTAACTTGTTCTCTTGTGCTGCAAAATGTATTCACTATGTGCATGTGCATCATTTTTGTGCTAGCTGCCTCTCTCCTTCATATCTACCGCCCTTTCACATACTCTGTGTGATCCATCTACATTAGGCTGGAAACACACTCTCATACTTACATGCAAGTCTCCTGGATGAGACTCGGATGAGACTGGATCAGTGACCCTGAATGGCCTCTCCCTCTCTGGACGGGGAGTGTGATGCTGCACATAAACAAGCAGTTGACATTCTCGTCCAGAGAGGGAGAGGCCTTCAGGGTCACTGATCCAGTCTCATCCAAGTCTCGTCCGAGAGACTCGCATGTAAGTAGGCAAGTGTGTTTCCAGCCTTATGGTGGGTTTACACGCTAGGATATCGCAAACGATATCCTTGGAACAATCACGTGACAGTGATCGTTCCGACATCGTTAATGCACTGTCACACACTAGGATATCATTAACGATATCCTATGCGGCAGCACAACTGTTAAATAGGTGAGGAAGGAATGAGCGATGTAATAAAGTGGCAAGAATAGGAGCTTTTTGAACGATATCTTTCAAAAAGCCGTCCCACTGAACAATGCTGCTTCCTGAAGCAGCGTTAATTGGACTACAAACGATAGATTTGAGGTCAGGATCTCAAATCTAGGATGAAGATCCAATGATCTTTTCATCCTATATCGTTCATTTACACACAACGACGCCCGAACGATATCTTTTCAATGATCACAAATCTGTGCCGTTTCAAGGATATCGTTCAGGATATCCTAGCGTGTAAACCCACCATTATTCCCTCTCTCCTCCCCTCTCACATGTACAGCTCTCATGCATTATTTAGAATCTTAAACCACTAAGATCCATTCACGTCCTCCTTACGACATAAGAGTCACCCTCACAAATCAATTAACAATCTACTTGCTTTCCTTATTCTCCTTTTCCTAGTCGCAGGGGATATTGAACCTAACCCAGGTCCTTCTCATTATAGTAAGCCTTACTCTTTCCCTGCTATTTTCAGTTGCTCCAGGAATCTCATTAATATTTCGTGCATGCCTTCTGTCTCCTTTAACTGTGCCTTTGAAACCCTCGCTCAGCATGTATCAAACTCTCTTATATCCATGACATTTTCCTATCACATTCTCTTAATCTTCTAGCAATCACTGAGACCTGGAATCAGCAATCGGACACTACTGCCGCTGCTGCTCTCTCATATGGTGGCTTGCAATTTTCCCATACTCCCATACCTGAGAACAGACCAGGTGGAGGTGTTGAACTCCTTTCAACAAGTTGTGCTTTTCAGGTTATCCCACCTGTCCCCTCACTTATCTTCCCTTCTTTTGAGGTACACACTGTTAGACTCTACAAGCCTTTCTCCCTGCGAGTGGCAGTGGTGTATCGCCCTCCAGGCCCCCCACGTCAATTCCTTCATCACTTTGCCACATGGCTTTCACACTTTCTAGCCTGCGACATAACCACTCTCATCATGGGGGACTTTATCGTCCAAATTGAAAATCCTATCTTTTCATCTGCCTCTCATTTTTTAACCCTAACCTCTTCTCTCGGCCTTTCACAACTTACTAACTCTGCCACATATGAAGATGGGAATACTCTGGTCCTGATCTTCTTCCTCCTCTGTTCAATACATAATTTTACTAATTCCCCTTTTCCGCTGTCTGACCACAATTTTCTTTCATTCTCAGTCAAGAATTGTCAACCCATCAAGTACATCCCCAACTCCTACACTTATAGGAATATACGTACCATCAACATCCAGAATCTCATAAAGAATTTACAGTGTTCATTGGCCGCAATCTCCTCCCTCTCTTGTCCTGAGTCTGCTCTAAAACTATAATGAAACACTGCAAAGTGCCCTGGATGAAGCTGCACCTCCTACGCTTAAAACAACTCGGCACCAACAGCGGCAGCCCTAGCACACTGCAAACACCGTTTCTCCAACGGTGCTCCAGGTACTCAAAACGCCTGTGGAAAAAATCCAAACTCGACGGAGAATTCATCCATTGTATGTTTATGATGAAAACATACGACACCGCCTTTCACCTCTCCAAACAAGCTTACTACAACACCCTTATCAAATGACTAGCCAACAATCCTAAATGATTATTTGACACTTTCCACTCCCTCCTCAGTCCAAGAGTACAGGCCCCTACTACCAACCTCAGCGCTGACAATCTGGACATAATGCAGGCCCCAACCACCAGCCTCAGCGCTGACGATCTGGACATAATGCAGGCCCCAACCACCAGCCTCAGCGCTGACAATGTGGAACTAATGCAGGCCCCAACCACCAACCTCAGTGCTAACGATCTGGCCAACTATTTTAAAGACAAAATTGACACATATGACGGGAAATTTCCTCACAGCCTCAGGATGTCATGCATTCTCCTCCCTTCTGCTCTTCATCCAATTCACTTTCGGTCTTTGATCCGGTCATAGAGGAAGAAGTCACCCGGCTCATTGCATCTTCTCGCCCTACTACCTGCACCAGCGACCCTATTCCCTCACATCTCCTTCACTCCATCTCCCCAGCTTTCACATTTCACCTAACTAAAATATTTAATTTTTCCCTCTCATCTGGTGTTTTCCCCTCCGCCTTCAAACATGCCAGCATTCACCCATTATTAAAAGAAAACATCCCTCGACCAGAACTCTGCTGCTAACTACATACCTGTCTCTAATCTCCCCTTCATCTCTAAACTCCTAGAACGCTTGCTCCACTCCCGTCTGATCCGCTATCTCTCTGACAATTCTCTCCTTGACCCTCTACAATCTGGTTTCCACACCTCACACTCTACTGAAATGCCCTCACTAAAGTCTCTAATGATCTACTAACAGCTAAATCTAATGGTCACTACTCCCTGTTGATCCTCCTGGATCTCTCTGCTGCATTCGATACTGTGGATCACCAGCTCCTTCTCTCTATGCTCTGCTCTATCTATGCTCTGCTCTATTGGGGTTAAGGACACCGCTCTCTCCTGGTTCTCATCCTACCTCTCTGACCGTTCCTTCACTGTATCTTTCGCCGGCTCCTCTTCCTCTCCTCTTCCCCTCACGGTTGGGGTTCCTCAGGGTTCAGTCCTAGGTCCCCTTGTCTTCTCTCTATACACTGCCCCTATTGGACACACTATCAGTAGATTTGGTTTTTAGTACCATCTCTATGCTGACAACACCCAGTTATATACATCATCTCCTGACATCACCTCCACATTACTACAAAATACCACTGATTGTCTGTCTGCTGTCTCTAACATCATGTCTTCTCCCTACCTTAAACTGAATTTGTCAAAAACTGAACTTCTCGTGTTTCCTTTACCAATCTTCTGAAACCTAATATTGCCATTTCTGTATGTGGGTCTACCATTACTCCTCAGCAGCATGCCTGCTGTCTTGGGGTTATATTTGACCCAGTTCTCTCCTTCTCTCCCCATATCCGGTCTCTTGCTCGCTCATGTCACCTACACCTCAAAAACATCTCTAGAATTCAACCTTTTCTTACTGTTGACTGCAAAAACTCTAACTGTCGCCCTTATTCATTCTCGTCTGGATTACTGCAATTCTCTACTAATTGCTCTCCCTCCTATTAAACCTTCCCCTCTCCAATCCCTCCTGAATGCAGCAGCCAGGATTATATTCCTCTCCTACCCCTTCACCGATGCCTCTATCCTGTGTACCAATTTTTACATATTTTGAAAGGGCTGCCAAGGCACTATGCAAGGGTACTATGAGTATCACACTGACAAATGACCTGACAGAGTCCCTTTAAATTCTGCCTACGATCATCACAACCATACACATTGGACAACACAGGAGATGCACAAGCTGAAGACACACATAAAGGGGGGTTCCCCCCCGGCTGACTCCTTGTGAAAGCCGGAACAGCCTTGACGCTGGAACTCAGTTGTTGGCCACTGTCTGAAGCCCCCTCGCTGTCCTCCTGGATGTCAGATTCCTCCTCGGATGTGGTGATTGATGGTTCTTGTTGATCACTACCTGTGCAAGAAGCCTGCATGATTGCCATATCCCCTCCAGCACTGTAACGGGGTTATCCCAGTGCCTGCTTTCCCTTTCATTCTTCCCATGACCCTGCAAGGCAGATCCAGGGCAAGTGCTGATGTTTCCCTGGTAATCTTCTGTAAGAGGCAGAGCCATGTGCTCCCTCCATGCTGTCATCAGGCCATGCCCACTTACTCTTGGTCGCGCATTTAGCATAGTGTTTCCTAAATTCTTCTGCTTCCACCTTCCATCACCACCTCAGGAGGGCCAACTGTCCCTGCTGCAGATGCGACTGCTGACTACTGTGCTGAAGCAGGCGTTGTAAGCTCTGACACTTGTCTCCGCTCTCTCTGCAGCCTGGTCCTGCTCCTGGCATTCCTCCCAGCTGCATTGTGCACACATTCACTCACTGCTGCAGGGTCTACAGATGGGCTCCTTGTCCCCTAGACTGCCGGGGAATCTCTGGGCTCAAGCACTCTGGCGGGTGCTGGTGTCTAGTTGATGGGCGGGATGGATCCTCACGCTAGCCCTACTTTAATTTTCTGTGATAATGATCTTTGGGTTTTCATTGGCTGTAAGCCATAATCATCAACATTAACATAAATAAACATTAAATAGATTCCTCTGTGTGTATTAACTCTATATAATATATGTGTTTCACTTTATGTATTGAATTACTGAAATAAAGTCATTTTTACTGAGATGCAGCTGTGTATATTATTTCAACGTAAGAAGACGTTTCCAGGGATAGGTAGGGTCAGATGAACTAAAACAGGTAGACTTTATTTCTCCATGTTAAAACATCTTGTAGCAGACAGTGGAGTAGCCCCAGCAAGAGTAGGAATCCCACGTTTTTCGACTAAAAAAGTCTTATTCTTCTTACTTTGGATTGCCACATGCCAGGACCAGGCCGGCTCCGTGCGAGCAGTGTATTGACCGTGCATGCGTGAAACACAGAGGAATGAGCTGGACTATCTCTTTTATATGTGTATATTAATTGCCTCCTCATGGCAATGGCAAAGTACCTAATGAAGTCACTCCCCATACACATAGCCGATCAGAAGCACCATGGTTGTCTACCGACCAAAAAAAGATGGTGCATATCATCGTATCTCTATGTCCATCATTTATGAACCACAGAACTCACAACATCTGCACTTACCATTTTGAAGTGACTGCTGAGTGGAAAAAAGCTAATATACTTGGGGGTCCCCAGCAGAGGAATGGGGGTCGGTCCAGGAGGCAGTGATTTGTGTTCATGCTGTCTGGACCAGGAGAGGAGAATATAGACAGTGAGGAGAAGGATGAGAGAAAGAGCGAGGATAGTGGACAACTCCATGGCTCCTGTGATGAGAAACATAGAGAGGATATAATTAATAGTTGTTTTGCACATACCTAACTCAAATACATGTAAAGGGCGAAATAAAGCATACAACATTGCAGTCATACCCACTACTGGTTCCTGTACAGACTGCAAAACCACTAGCTACACAGCTAAAAACATCAACTCAGGCCTTGTTCCATGAAAGGCCATCAAGCGTTTTCTTGTTCCTCCTGAGGAACCAGAAGGGAGATCACTATACACAACTAACCAAGATAAGTAAAATGTACAGAAGTAGTGTCACGGGTGTGTCAGGAGGCCTGGATGAGACTGTAGAGGTCACTCGCAGAAGGTCCCAGCGTTTGGCCAAACAGTTCACATCCTAACGAAAAAATGTCTCTGTCGCCTTAAGAGGCATTTCCCTTTTAGTTAAAGATGGAGGTCACTAGGATCCAGCTGATCCCTTACTTTGGAGCTACCTATATATTTCCCTTGACTCCCAGGATGCACTGCTGGTGATAGCCGCAGGTGTTCCTGATTGATTCTTGGATCAAAGCAGTGTTTCCTGGAGCCTGCTGGTTTGCTGCTTGGATTTGCTAAAGCTAAGTGTATCTCTTCCCCACTTTGTATGTTTCCCTTGTGTGTTTTCTAGTTGCTAGCCGAGTTGACTAATGTTCACCCGCTCTGAGCCCTGTGTAGTAGTAGTCCAGGGACAGTCAGGGAATAGGTACCCTGGTGGCGACAGTTGCGGAAACTGTATAGGGGCGTTAGGGGAGCCAGGTGTCAGCTCTAGTTGTTTCTACGGGTCACCATCCCCCCTTTTTGCCCTTAGCATTAGGGACTCCTTCCCATTATCCACCCCCCGTGATGCACCAACCTACCTGAAAAGAGAGGAAATGTATTGGGAAGATAAATAACAAATTACAGAAGTAATAAAAATGGTCTCTGCCTAGCAGGCAAAATCTCTTCATTGCAGGGCTGGATCTCCTACGTCATCATGATTCTGGCTTTTCCAGATCACCTCCTGTGTCTCCTCGCCCTTATCAAAGATTGTGTCTGCTAACTCGTCCTGCCCATGTGTTCATACTCTCCTGCTTATTTAAGCTCCAGTCCAACTTCCAGGCCTTCTTGTGTATTGTTAACTCTCTGGCTTCCTCAGTGATTCTCCAGTTGTGCTCCAACTCCAGCTATTCTGGTTTGGCTTTTCCAACTTCTCTGTGTCAGATTCTCTGCTGAACATCACCTGCATCAATTTGTCTCCCTACATCAGGCGGATCTGCCAAGGATTTACCTCTTCCTGCCAGCTTGTTCTGCTTCATGTAACCTTAGTTTGCACTAAACATTGTTGCACTTGTTAGGCTATGGGTTGAACTAGATGGACTTAAGGTCTTCCTTCAACCTTAAATATTATGTTACTATGTGTCCACGTACCCACTTCTCAGCACGTGACTTGGGGTTGCGCCTGCAAGGGTTAATCTATCTCTTCTCACTCAATCCAGCACTCGACCTCTGTCCCATGCTGAAAGGGAGCATCAATCACACCCCGACTCACACCGCGCAACCCGCTTCACACACGCTGCCACACCCACCGGATTTTGGGGGGGCGATGAGTTCCCCTAAACTAAGACTTATCAGTTAATCAACAACATCACCCCTTCCTCGGGCTGTGAATTCTTAGAGTATACAAGGTTCAGATTTATTAAAGTTTAAAGCTTTAATATAAAAGGTACAGTGCTTACATAAAAATAGAAATAATAAAATGACATACACATATGCAAACAATGAAATAAAAAGGAGAAACCTACAGAAACCTAAACTTTGCTTCGGTTGCCCGATGGGGAGAGCAGAAATATATGGAAAGAGGTTCATAGCAGCTTCGGCCGACCCATCTCTGTGACACGGAGCAGTAGCTGCGGGAGCCCAGATATAGGCTCAGACTGTGTGGGTCAGATTCTAGACCGGCCTTCTAGTTTAACATTCTACTTCTTTGTCTATGATTGGATTATCACTAATTTACCCATGCCTAGATTATTTTTCAATTGCTCCTTTGTCTAAACCACTTCTTTTCCCACAGTAAATTTCAACTGCTATACTACTCCATTTGGTGGAGTCTTTGATCCCCTTCTCTTTCTGGCTACAGGTGTGAAGTTTGTCACTCTCTGCTCTTCCCATCATGACCCCCTGGGGAGACTGGAGTCAGTGTGACTGCTAGTGTGTGCTTATATAAAACAGGTTGTGACCTCTCCTGGATGGACATGGGATTTAACCCCTTAACTGTTCTAGTGTCCAGTCCCTGAGATACATAGTTCACGACACCTCCCTCCTTATGAACGTGCATGGGGGCTGACTTACAGGTCGGCTCCCTAGCACGTATCTGATTCCGGCCCACCTTGGCGTGATAAGCCACCAGCGTTGCCGTGATCAATCCCTTTCTTGTGTTGAATTGTGAAATCATATTGCTGTAATATCAGGCTCCATCTAAGCAGTTTCCCATTGTCCCCAGCTACTGTGTTGAGCAGCTCAGTGGGTTATGATCTGTTATCACGGTGAAGTTGCGCCCATAGAGGTATGGTTGCAGTTTCGGTAGAGCCCACACAATGGCTAAACACTCCTTCTCTATTGTGGCATATGCCACCTCTCTGGGCAGTAGTCTCCTGCTTAGGTACAGAATTGGGTGCTCCTCACCTTTTTGGTTCACCTGGTTGAGAACGGCCCCTAGCCCATAAGTGCTGGCATCTGTCTGCACCACGAACCTGCGGGTGAAATCTGGGGCCTGGAGGACAGGTGAACTGGCCAATGCTGACTTTAGGGCAGAGAATGATTCCTCACACTGAGGGGTCCAGGATACAATTTGGGGGAGCTTCCTCTTGTTCAGGTCAGTTATTGGCTTAGCCAGAGCACTGTAGTTTGGCACAAACTTTATATAATAGCCGGCTGTATCCAGGAAGGACAGTATCTGCTTCTGGGTTTGTGGAGTGGGCCTGGCTGTAATGGCTTCTACCTTCCCTGGTTCAGGTTTTAGCAGACCTCCCCCCACCTGGTGTCCGAGGTATTGTACTTCCCTCATGGCTACCTGACACTTCCCAGGCCTCACAGTCAGACCTGCAGTGTGAAGCCTCTGCAACATCTGAGAGAGATGTGCAAGATTTTCCTCCCAAGAATTACTAAAAATGGCGATATCATCTAGATAAGCAATGGCAAAACCCTCAAATTCTTCCAATAAGTGATTTAAGGGGCATTTTTCAAACCAAATGGCATCACCAGAAACTCAAACAGCCCAAATGGCGTTATAAAGGCCGACCTCTTTTGAGCTGCTTTGGTCATGGGTATCTTTCAATATTCCCTACTCAAGTCCATAATGGTGAGGTATGATGCATTAGCTAGCTGCTCTAACAGCTCATCTATCCTTGGCATGGGCTAGACAAAGGAGGTAGTAAGGAGATTTAACTTCCTATAGTCTACACAGAACCTGGTAGTGCGGTCCTTTTTCGGGGCAAGAACCACAGGTGAAGCCCGGGCACTCTAGCATTTTTGTATTACCCTGAGGGTCAGCATCTCGTCTACCTGTTCCTTCATGTGTGCCTTCACCTCTGCTGACACCCGGTATGCAGACTGTCTTACAGGGGGATTGATACCAGTGTCCACATGATGAGTGGCAAAGTGAGTCCTCCCAGGCTTCTCTGTGAAGACTCCTGTGACCTCGCTGAGCACCCCCATCAGCTCAGACCTCTGACTGTGGGATAGCCCCATCAGCTCAGACCTCTGACTGTGGGATAGCTCAAGGTTAAACTCTGCAGACTCCAGGGTCTCCATATACTGAGCCCCAGCCCCCACATCTAGTAACACATCAGCCTCCCCCTCATCAGGCATGCTACAGACCGGTAAGACACAAGTCTCCCTGTCATGATGAGCCTTCAGCATATTTACATGAAATACTTCGCGACGCTTTGCATGTTCATCTAGAGTCACCACATAGTTAACATCATTCAGACGCTTGTGCACGGGGTATGGTCCCTCCCATGCGGCCTGTAGTTTGTCCTGTACCATAGGGACCAATACCCAAACCTTTTGCCCCTCCTCATAGGCCCTCAGTCTGGCATTACGGTCATACCAGACCTTCTGGTTGATCTGGGCCTGAGTCACGTTCTCATGGGCAAGGTCACTCAGTTTTTGCATTCTGTCCCGGAGTTGCAGTACATATTCAACCACTGAGACTCCTGTAGTTTTGGTATCACCCTCCCAACAGTCCTTAATCAAGTCCAAGGGTCCCCTGACCCTCCTCCCATAAACCAGTTCGAAGGGGGAGAATCCTGTGGAGGCCTCGGGTACCTCTCTGTAAGCAAACAACAGATGGGGAAGGTAACGCTCCCAGTCCCTTCCTTCAGTCTCCATCAGCATTTTCAGCATTTGTTTTAATGTCCCGTTGAATCGTTCGCAGAGTCCATTTGTTTGGGGATGGTAAGTGCTGGCCGCAACATGCTACACTTGTATTTTTTCACAGAGACTTTCCATCAGTTTGGAAGTGAATTGGGTTCCCTGATCGGTTAACATCTCCCTGGGGAAACCCACATGAGAAAACACAGTCAGTAAAGCATCTGCCACCTTGTCTGCTCGGATGGAGAACAGGGCCACCACTTCCGGGTATCGGGTCTCATAGTCCGCCACGGTGAGGATGTACTGTTTGCCCGAGCTGCTAGGTATGGCAAGTGGCCCTATTATATCCACAGCCACTCGCTGGAACGGCTCATCAATCACTGGCAGTGGTATCAATGGGGCTTTCTGTATATTTCCAGACTTTCCAACCTTCTGACACACTACACAGGATCGTCAGTAGTTGGCTATGTCCGTCCCCATCTTTGGCCAATAAAAGTTGAGCATCAGGCGAGCTCTAGTCTTTTGTAATCCAAGATGTCCAACCAGAGGAATTTCATGAGCAATTCTCAATAATTGTTCCCTAAACAGATAAGGAACCACCAGCCGCTTGTCACAGTCCCAATGTTCTGTGGTATTAGTGGGGAGAGCCTCTATATACAGTCTGCCCTGGTCCCAATATATTCTCTCTTTGTCAGAAGCAGTAGGGGGTTGTTTGGCAAGACCTCTGAGCTTCTCCAAACTGACATCTGTCAGCAGGGCCTCCCGGAAGCTCTGGCTGTCAGTCTGCAGGCCCTGGCCTAGTGTGAACACCAGTGTCTGGTCTGAAGCTGAGCCATCAGAGTCTGTGGTCAGGGACCTTGGTGGATCTGCCATGTGAGGGCACTCCTGGACCTGAGTAGGGCCCTCCTGTTCTGGCAGTTCTGTCTGAGACTCATCCTCTTATGCCTGGGGTCGAGTCTGAGCCGCAGCCTGACTCCGGGTCACAGTGGCCACATACATACAGTCCTGTTCCTGGGTACCCTTTTGTGCATGGGCACATTCTCCTTCCAGACACAGGGTCTCAGGTGGGTCACTGGCATCCACCTAGTCAGTAGCATGTATTTGCAAGGGAGGGATATAGTGGGACACCATCCTCCCCAGGTCTGTGCCTAGCAGCACATTGGTGAGAATAGCCTCTGATACTCCCACTTCCCTCAGTCCTTTCCCTGCTCCCCAGTCCAGATACACACGGGCCATGAGCACATCAGGGCTGACCCCTCCCACCCCGGTGATAGACATAGTCTTTCCTGGTATGATATCTGCAGGGTTTACCATTTCTGGTTGCACCAGAGTTACTTCTGCTCCAGTGTCTCTGAGACCAATGGTAACTTTATCACCAACAGTGACAGATTGACAGTTCTCATTAGTCCTCACATCAGAGCCGACCACAAATAGGACAGAAGGTGGGGACCCAGACGGCTTTGTGGTGGTAATGGGGCGTTTCTCCCTATCAGGGCAGACTGCGCTAATATGTCCCACTTTCTTGCACGTAAAGCATTGGGCGTGCATCGAATGAGGAATGTCTGGTCCCCGGGGACCCATAGGAGGTGGATTTGGACAGCACTGGTGATCGGCTGGCAGAGGGAGGGGGGTCCTAGTTTGGCTTACCTACCTTCCAGCTGAATCCCGATGGCTTCCGCACCTCCGGCATCCTGTTGGCCACGTAGTGGTCTGCAATCTTTGAAGCCTCATCCGCAGTAGGTGGCTGTCGATTACACACAAATTGTAGTACTTCCATGGGACACATGTGAAGAAATTGATCCTTGACCATAAGATCCGTTACCACCTCAAAGCTGCTAACAAAGTCCCTTAATCCATTGGTGGAACGTGGTCCTCAAAGTGCTCACAAAATCTGCATAACTGTCAGTTGATCCATGTTGTAGGTTCCGGAACTTTCTCCGATACACTTCTGGGGTTAGGTTGTATTTCCTGATCAGAGCCTCTTTGATTGCATCATAGTCCCCATCTAGGTCTGGTGGGAGGGCAGCCAACGCCTCCGTGGCTTTGCCTCTCAGTCCTGGGGCTAGAATACAATGGCCACTGCTCACGGAGTAGATGGTATTGTCTGCAGGTTTTCTCAAACCCCTGAAGAAAAGTATTTAAGTCCGTGTCCTTCTCCATCACAGGGAAGTTTTCGAAACGCGGTCTCCTTAAATTTATGTCCTGCGAGGGGGTTGTCTGAAGATTGTTGCCCCTCTCTACTTGGGCTTGAACGCTCTCTCGGCCTGGCGTTCTGCAGCCTCTCTCTCGGCCCGGCGTTCTGCAGCCTCCTGGTACTGTAGAATAAGCTGCAGCAGATTGGGATTGCTTGTTCCCAGCTGTTGTAAGGCCATTTGTAAAGTCAAGTCCATAGACTCCTCAGAACGGGCATTGCTGGCATCTCCAGTGGGCATCTCCGGTGCAAGAACTGGCATTCCTTGGCCTCTCGGAGGTGGACTCTGTCTTTGTTCAGGTGCTTCATCAGTCAGCGCTGAGTCGTGCTCTGCCAAGGCGTGCGCCAGCATATCCTTGGACTTGTCAGCAGTCTCCATTCCTCTTTGCTCGCAGGGGTCGATCAGAGTCTGCAGGCTCTTCTTCTTCTCAATGAGCAGCCTTTGCCAAATAGTAAGAAAAAAAACAATAGAAAGAAAAACGGGGGCGGAAAACAAGTATGTCTAAGTAAGCACTGAACTGAACCTTGTAGAACTGGTGCGCTCCTCGCAAGGACACCAATTCTTTAGTACATGGAATAATTTCTTAAATCATGCACTAATGCTCTAATAGAAATAAATTCTATCCCACCGCTGCCACCAATTTGTCACGTACCCACTCCTCAGCACGTGACTTGGGGTTGCGCCTGCAAGGGTTAATCTATCTCGACCTCTGTCCTATGCTGAAAGGGAGCATCAATCACACCCCGACCCAGACCGCGCACCCCGCTTCACACACGCTGCCACCACCCACTGGATTTTGGGGGACCGATAAGTTCCCCTAAACTAAGACTTATCAGACAATCAACAAATCACACCTTCCTCGGGCTGTGAATTCTTAGAGTATACAAGGTTCAGATATATTAAAGTTTAAAGCTTTCATATAAAAGGTACAGTGCTTACATAAAAAGATATAAAAATAGAAATAATAAAGTGACATACACATATGCAAACAATGAAACAAAAAGGAGAAACCTACAGAAACCTAAACTTTGCTTCGGTTGCCTGATGGGGAGAGCAGAAATATATGGAAAGAGGTTCACAGCAGCTTCGGCTGACCCATCTCTGTGACACGGGGCGGTAGCTGCGGGAGCCCAGATTATAGACTCAAGACTGGGGGGGTTAGATTCTAGACCGGCCTTCTAGTTTAACCCAAAACAAATGAGGTGGATCCAGCGTACATTCTGCTTATGTAATGTGTTTATTGACACATAAATAAAAACATCACAACCCCGCGGGGTCCCGCTATACACATTTCGGGGTCCTCCCCTTAGTCGTTAGTCGTTAGCACAGTGAAAAATCATAAGACATTCTTTATATGTTATACAAAGACCACGACACAGATGTGAACAATTACAATTAAAACCAAACACATTTTAACCCTTTCCAATCCATACAAGAGAAACCATTGGAACCATACAGCACAATTCAGTTGTACATATTAGGGGAAATTATCCATATAATTAACATTCATTTTTGCAATACCAAAGGATTGCTAAAGTTCCATCGCAAAAATGTTGTAAAAAGTTTCGTAAAAAGTTTTTAAATATCACAATTGATTTAATGATATCATTTAAAGACATCTTGTTTATACTTAATTTCATTTTTATTTTGTTATTTCTTTTGAAAAGGTCCATGAACTGAATTGAAATAAAATTATATGCAAATTAAATACCATAAATATCAGTAAAACATGAACC
The DNA here is from genome assembly GCA_033576535.1 of Allobates femoralis. Taxonomy (NCBI): domain Eukaryota; kingdom Metazoa; phylum Chordata; class Amphibia; order Anura; family Aromobatidae; genus Allobates; species Allobates femoralis. The sequence goes on from JARQOC010000005.1 coordinate 4,482,240, forward strand.
ATGAAATATTAATTCTTGTATATGATATTACCTTATTTCATAATATATTTTTAATGTTAGTTTGCGTTATTCTTTTTCTCTTACTGTAATAAAATCATATTTATGAAAGATCTTTAAACGCAAATATAAGTTGTTGTAAATAAACCCATTGTACAGAATACATCAGTGTACATAAATAGTGTTCTGATATTGACCGCTTTGAGTTTGTTCTTATTTCATGTGGAAGCCATAAAAAGCAATTAACAAAGGCAGACATCAGAGAACAATAGTCCAGAGTATAAACGCTTGTTTTGGTCATCAGTCTGAAGGCGACATAGATGTTTGCCACATAAAGCTATATTTCTCTAATTATCATACAAAGCAAAAAAAAAACATTTGGCCTATGTCCCATTATTATATAAAGGCCATGGAAGGTGATTCACAACGGCTGACAACAGAGAGCAATAACCCTCACCAAAAGTTGTTATTTTTATTCTTTATTTTTTATTTTTTAGCTGTAATCTACTTTCAGTATATGTTATTAGATGTTATTTTGGGGTACGGACTTTTCTATTGCAACTCAATCGGGCTAACTAGCACTGACATGTTATGTTTCCAATGCCTGGACATAACGAGAAAGAAAAAAAAGAAAAATTAGGAAAAAAAGAAAAAGGAGGGATTCACAACGGCTGATAACAGAGAGTAAAAACTAGATAAAGAAAAAAAAATAGGAAAAAAGAAAAAGGAAGGATTCACAATGGCTGATAACAGAGTAAAAACTAGATATAAAAAATAATAATAATCATTGGAAAATTAGAAAAAGGAGGGATTCACAATGGCTGATAAAAGAGAGTAAAAACTAGAAAGAGAAAAAAAAAATAGGTAAAAAAAAAGGAGAGATTCACAACGGCTGATAAAAGAGAGTAAAAACTAGATAAAGAAAAAAAATTTTGGAAAAAAAGAAAAAGGAGGGATTCACAACAGCTGATAACAGAGAGTAAAAACTAGATAAAGAAAAAGCCCTTACTGTTCTAGTGTCCAGTCCCTGAGATACATATTTCACTACACTATGTTACTATGTTAAAAGCTCTGCTGCGACCTTTCTGTTTGTTTATTTGAATTGCAGTTGCATTGCTCTGGACTATTCAGGACTTGCACTCAGCTTCTCTGCACTGCATTCAGTCCGGAACTGTGTTCTCAGAGCCTTCCTGGGTATGAACTATTGCTAACAGACTGCTCTGTCATTGTCCACTTCCAGTGTGAACTGTTATCAAGAGACTTTTCTGTTTGGCATTGCTGTGAATGAACTTGCACAATGTACGAACTCTGCTGTTTGCACTGTTTTATTCATATATCTTGTCAGAGTCATGTCTTCCTCCACGCTACCAGATTTCTAAGGCTATTCCACATAGATGTGTGACATAAGTAAACATACATCAAGAACTATAGCCAGCAAAGAAGGCAGATGCAAGGTGAGTATAAATAGCCCCGCCCTGGATGTTATAGGACAGAGACCATCTAGAAAAGTGAGAAACACCTGACCAAGGGAAGAAAAGCAAAGATAAGAGAAAAATCAGCAGGTGGACAGAGACCAACAAGACTGTTGCTCAGCAGGGAAGGAAACTGACTATGCAGCAAGAGGTCAATGGATAGAGTCCTGTAACTAAGGCATGACAAATGTTTTGCTGAAATCAATGATCTAACAAAACCTTCATTATAAGGGGTCTAAACCTAACCTGACCACATAGTGGATAACTAACTTGACCTGTCATCAGGAAAGAAGCCACTGACATAAGAGTTTGCAGTACAAGATTCACTGATAGAAGAGTTCTCTTTTCAAGAAGCCCCCTCCAAAAAAAAAAAATAGAGTTGTCAATTCAATAGTTCCCTATGTGTCATTGATGCAAAAAGCCTCTGATACACAAGTCTCCAATGCAAGAGAGCTGATACGAGAGTCCTTGATATAAGAGCCACTGATACAAGAATCTTCAATACAATAGTCCTCAATACAGGAGCCACTGATACAAAAGTCATTGATGCAAGACTGATATAAAAGCTAATGACCTAAGAGTCACTGATATAAGTGTCACTGATAAAAGAGTTACTAATAGAAAACACTGAGACAAAAGCTACTGATTCAAGACTCCTGATACAATAGTCCATGGTATGTGTTACTGATATAAGAGCCACTGACACAAAAGTTCTCTAATACAGGAATCACCAATACAAAAGTTAGCCAGTAAAAGGTTTTAACCACTGAGAACTCTCAGATTCTAATATTGTTTAATACAAAAGTAGTCAATACAGTCCCTGATACAAGAGTAATTGATACAAGAGTCATTGATACAAGAGTTACTGATACAGGAGTCACAGATACAGGAGTCACTGATACAGGAGTCACTGATACAGGAGTCACAGATACAGGAGTCACATATACAGGAGTCACTGATACAGGAGTCACTGATACAGGAGTCACAGATACAGGAGTCACAGATACAGGAGTCACTGATACAGGAGTCACAGATACAGGAGTCACATATACAGGAGTCACTGATACAGGAGTCACAGATACAGGAGTCACAGATACAGGAGTCACTGATACAAGAGTCACTGATACAGGGAGTCACAGATACAGGAGTCAAAGATACAGGAGTCACTGATACAGGAGTCACTGATACAGGAGTCACAGATACAGGAGTCACAGATACAGGAGTCACTGATACAGGAGTCACAGATACAGGAGTCACATATACAGGAGTCACTGATACAGGAGTCACAGATACAGGAGTCACAGATACAGGAGTCACTGATACAAGAGTCACTGATACAGGGAGTCACAGATACAGGAGTCAAAGATACAGGAGTCACTGATACAGGAGTCACTGATACAGGAGTCACAGATACAGGAGTCACAGATACAGGAGTCACTGATACAAGAGTCACTGATACAGGGAGTCACTGATACAAGAGTCACAGATACAGGAGTCACAGATACAGGAGTCACAGATACAAGAGTCACTGATACAGGAGTCACAGATACAAGAGTCACTGATACAGGAGTCACAGATACAAGAGTCACAGATACAGGAGTCACAGATACAAGAGTCACAGATACAGGAGTCACAGATACAGGAGTCACAGATACAGGAGTCACTGATACAGGAGTCACAGATACAGGAGTCACAGATACAAGAGTCACAGATACAGGAGTCACAGATACAGGAGTCACAGATACAGGAGTCACTGATACAGGAGTCACAGATACAAGAGTCACAGATACAGGAGTCACAGATACAAGAGTCACAGATACAGGAGTCACAGATACAGGAGTCACAGATACAGGAGTCACTGATACAGGAGTCACAGATACTGGAGTCACTGATGCAGGAGTCACAAATACAGGAGTCACAGATACAGGAGTCACAGATACAGGAGTCACTGATACAGGAGTCACTGATACAAGAGTCAATGATACAGGAGTCACAGATACAAGAGTCACTGATACAAGAGTCAATGATACAGGAGTCACTGATACAGGAGTCACTGATACAGGAGTCACTGATACAAGAGTCAATGATACAGGAGTCACAGATACAAGAGTCACTGATACAAGAGTCAATGATACAGGAGTCACAGATACAGAGTCACTGATACAGAGTCACTGATAGAGTCACTGAACAGGAGTCACTGATACAAGAGTCATGATACAGGAGTCACAGATACAGAGTCACTGAACAGAGTCATGATCAGGAGTCACAGATACAGAGTCACGATACAAGAGTCAATGATCAGAGTCACTGATACAAGAGTCACTGATACAGAGTCACTGATACAGAGTCACTGACAAGAGTCACTGATACAGGAGTCACTGATACAAGAGTCACGAACAGGCCTGACATAGGAGTCCTGTCAGGATCCTGATACAAGTCATTATCAGGATCCGTACAAGATCCTGATCAGTCATGATCAGGATCTGATACAAGAGTCCAGATACAGAGCACTGATACAAGAGTCACTGACACAGGAGTCACAGATACAGGAGCTTAGATACAGAGTCACTGATACAGAGCACGATACAGAGTCACAGATACAAGAGTCACTGATAAAAAGTCACTGATAAAGAGTCACGATACAGAGTCACTGACACAGAGTCACTGATACAAGAGTCACTGACAGGAGTCACAGTCGATCACAGATACAGATACAAGAGTCACTGATACAAGAGTCACTGATACAAGAGTCATGATACGGAGTCACAGATACAGAGTCACTGATACAGAGTCATGATACAGAGTCACTGATACAAGAGTCACTGATACAGAGTCACGATACAAGATCACTGACAAGAGTCATGATACAGGAGTCACAGATACAGAGTCACGAACAAGAGTCATGATACAGGAGTCACAGATACAAGAGTCACTGATACAAGAGTCATGATACAGGAGTCACGATACAAGAGTCACTGATACAAGAGTCATGATACAGGAGTCACTGATACAGAGTCACTGATACAAGAGTCATGATAAGGAGTCACTGAAAGGAGTCACTGATACAAGAGACAGATACAGAGTCATGATACAGAGTCACTGACAAGAGTCACGATACAAGAGTCACTGATACAAAGTCATGATACAGGATCAGATACAGAGTCACTGATCAGATCATGTACAGGAGTCACTGATACAGATCACGATACAGGTCCTGATACAGGAGTCCTGATCAGGAGTCACTGATCAGTGTCACGTACAGGCACTGATACAGAGTCACTGATACAGAGCACGATACGAGTCACTGACAGGAGTCACAAATACAGGAGTCACAGATACAGGAGTCACAGATACAGGAGTCACGATACAAGAGACAGATACAGAGTCACAGATACAAGAGTCACTGATACAGATAAGATACAAGAGCACGATACAGAGTCACTGAACAGGAGTCACTGATACAAGAGTCAATGATACAGAGTCACGATACAAGAGTCACTGATAAAGAGTCATGATAAGAGTCACGATAGGAGTACGAACAAGAGTCAAGATACAGAGTCACGATACAAGAGTCACTGACAAGAGTCAAGATCAAGAGTCACTGATACAAGTCATGATACAGAGTCACGATACAGGAGTCACTGAACAGAGTCAATGATACAGGATCACTGATACAAGAGTCACTGAACAGAGTCACTGATAAAGAGTCACTGACAAGGAGTCACTGATACAAGAGTCACGATACAAGAGTCACTGATACAGAGTCACTGATACACCCCCCCCCCCCCCCCCCCCCCCCCCCCCCCCCCCCCCCCCCCCCCCCCCCCCCCCCCCCCCCCCCCCCCCCCCCCCCCCCCCCCCCCCCCCCCCCCCCCCCCCCCCCCCCCCCCCCCCCCCCCCCCCCCCCCCCCCCCCCCCCCCCCCCCCCCCCCCCCCCCCCCCCCCCCCCCCCCCCCCCCCCCCCCCCCCCCCCCCCCCCCCCCCCCCCCCCCCCCCCCCCCCCCCCCCCCCCGGAGTCACTGATACAGGAGTCACTGATACAGGAGTCACAGATACAGGAGTCACTGATACAGGAGTCACTGATACAGGAGTCACAGATACTGGAGTCACTGATGCAGGAGTCACAAATACAGGAGTCACAGATACAGGAGTCACAGATACAGGAGTCACAGATACAGGAGTCACAGATACAGGAGTCACAGATACAAGAGTCACTGATACAGGAGTCACAGATACAAGAGTCACTGATACAGGAGTCACTGATACAGGAGTCACTGATACAAGAGTCAATGATACAGGAGTCACAGATACAAGAGTCACTGATACAAGAGTCAATGATACAGGAGTCACAGATACAGGAGTCACAGATACAAGAGTCAATGATACAGGAGTCACAGATACAAGAGTCACTGATACAAGAGTCAATGATGCAGGAGTCACTGATACAAGAGTCACTGATACAGGAGTCACTGATACAGGAGTCACTGACACAGGAGTCACTGATACAGGAGTCACTGATACAAGAGTCACTGACACAAGAGTCACTGACATAGAGTCACTGATACAAGAGTCACAGATACAAGAGTCACTGATAGAAGAGTCACTGACATAGGAGTCACTGATACAAGAAATTTGACTGAAATATTCAAATCAACGAAACTAAGTTAGTAGATGATCATCTGATAAAAATTAGATGTTAAAAATGTATAAGAGCCTTATTTATAAAAAAAATATACTGAATTACACCAAGTTATATATTCAGATAGTAATCTTCACACATACAGTATTATCCACACATTCAGGGATCCCTTCTGGTTTGGCTGTGCATAATCAGTTTACAATAAATATTTGGGGCAGTTCCTCGAATATGTTGAAGATTGGTTCATTTGAGAAATGCAATAGCTTTCTTGTGCTCAGAACAGAGGTGTCAGCAGACCCTGTGATTCTGGACACAGGCCCTTCATGATGGTTGGTATCGTGCATCCCACATACTGGAAATGACAATTGTGTTCCAGCAGATAAATGACATAAATAAGAGCACAAGTTGGTATAGGGCAATAGTAAGTGCATTTTCACACTGTGATCATTTCAAAGACAAAACCCAAAAAACACAAACTGAGCAGATACCCCATAATACATAAATAATACATAAATAATATAATACATAAATAATTGAATAGCAGTAGCTTTTATTAAAAAGTGTAAAAGCCATCCTACTGTGACAAAGTGTACCCAGTTGGGAAGGTCCTACTCTAGTATTACAACCTTACCTTGCATCAGTAACATCAATGTGAATAAGGGCAGAGAAGTACAGAGCTCCGACTACAGGATCCTGTCCATGGGAAGCTACTTATATGAAATATCTAGCTCAGAGAGGTATACATTAGATAAGATGGATATACAATGCAAAAAGTTTGTGGGTAATTTGAGACATAGTTTTTTTTACCATGCTGTTTCATTGAAAAGCAGAAACATTTAGATTTATTTGACCTGAAGGGGCCCCTGATCCGTGGGAACAGGCACATTAATTAGACGCTTCTTTTCCAAGGTGGTAAATGACTGGAGGCCATAAGATTATGTACATTGTTCTTTCTGTGATAAGTGATATCTGACTTGTTGAAGATCACTTGTCATTTTAGGCCAATGCTCGGTCACAACATCCTGGATCTGGTTAGGTGCATTATTACAAGTGGAGTGGTTATAAAACTGAACTGAAAGTTATTGGATTTTGTAGCTACATCTTATTTGTTCCTGTTTTTTATTATCTCTTTTTGTAGTTTGCTGTGAAAGCAAGATTATTTACATGTCATTTTATCCATTGGATACTGATTTTTGCAATTGCGTTTACCTGCCGCACAAATATTATTTTATGAGCTATTTATTGATGATTTCCTTTTATTTGGTCGGGTACTCAAGAACAAGCTAAGTCACTTGGTGGTCAACAGTGTCAAAAGCTGCAGAGAGATCAAGAAGAATAAGCAGAGAGCGGTCACCATTATGTTTTGCTGTCAGAAGGTCATTGGTCACTTTGATGAGGGCGGTTTCTGTAGAGTGAAGGGGGCGGAAACCAGACTGTAATGGATCTAGAAGAGAGTGAGCGGAGAGGTAACGGATGAAGGAGTAAACCTGGCGCTCCAGGAGTTTAGAGATGAAGGGGAGATTGGAGACTGGTCTGTAGTTATTTGTGCAGGATGGGTTAAGAGAAGATTTCTTTAATAATGGAGTAATGATCGAGTGTTTGAAGGAGGAGGGGGAGATGCCAGAAAAGAGGGAGAGGTTGAAGATTTTGGTTAGGTGAGTGGTGACGACCGGCAGTGGTGGATTAAGTGGATCATGGGCCCGGGGCAGTTCATAAATTCTGGCCCCCCCCCGCCAAAAAAATTTGCCGCCCCCTTGGTCGTTGATAATCCGGCGGTCAGGGGGGTACCGCTAGTGGGTTAGGAGCCTCTTAAGAGTACCTGTTAATCAGGGTCAAATTCAATGGTGATCAGCTGCTGTAGGACGCGCGCTTGCGGCCTCCGGGATCCGGAACGGCCGCTGGCGCTTAGTTATGATGTCATGCCGTAGTGCCATAAAGTGCGAGCAGCGACATCACCACAGGTCCTACCACTGATCACCACGGTGTCCCTATTATAGTCATTATATTGTTATCTGGAACAATGATGTTAACAATTCCCCAATAGAACACGCTGGGATATACAGTATATAGCACCAAAGATAGAAGAATGGAATAAATCAAACACAGAAAACAAAACGATCTAACTGTAAATTAATGAGAATAAACAGTAATATACACATAGGAAACATTGTGCACGGAGGAAGATAGTAATATACAGGTCAACACATAGTACAGAGAGCAGAGGATGGCAATATACAGGTGTGCACAGTACACGGCTTGCACACACACACACACACACACACACAGAGGCACGGCTCACACATACACACACACACACACAGAGGCACAGCTCGCACACACACACGCAGAGGCACAGCTCGCACACACAGAGGCACGGCTTGCACACACAGAGGCACGGCTTGCACACACACACACACAGAGGCGCGGCTTGCACACACACACACAGAGGCACAGCTTGCAAACACACAGAGGTACAGCTTGCACACATAGAGGCACGGATTGCACACACACACACACACACACACCTCACACACACATTCTACAGATTCCTCACTCAGGTATCACAATGCAGGAGGACGGCTTGTTTACATGGGCAGTTTCACCTGCTCACAGCAGCTGGGTCCTACTCCCAGCCCCTCCCCCACTCACTGCAAAGCAGGAGATCAGTCACCTTGTGACAGGAGCTGCTCCTCCTAGGTATTCTCCTCCAGCACAGGTAGCCACCTCTGCTCTTCTTTGCTGGCTCTCACTGCTTCCCTTCATTCAGACTACTGGCCAGTCAGCACCCCCTCTCTCCTCTGCTCTCCTCTCAGCTCACCTTCAAGCTCTTCCCTCCGCTCCTCCGCTCCCCCGCTCTCCTCGCAGCTCCTGTCATCTCCTCCAGTCTCCCCCAGCATGTGTCCTGCGCTCTGCACGGCGGGGCACTCACTGATGACATCACCTCCCTCTCCGTGCAGAGCAGAGCTGCAGGGGGCGGGAGATTTAAAAGCAGACAACAGCCAGCATGCTGCACTGCTTCAGTATATAGCGCAGGACGGCGGCCGCGGATCCTATGGCAGTAGCTGCCACATTGCCGCCCCCACACATGTGCCACCTGGGGCGGACCACCCCCCTCCCGCCCCCCCCCCCCACGCTACGCCACTGAAGGCGAACAGGCGGCCGGTCCCCTGGGCCCCCCAAGAAGCCTTGGGCCGGGGGCGACCGCCCCTATCGCCCCAATGTAGATCCGCCATTGACGACCGGACAGAGAGACTGGAGTAGGTGTGAGCGGATGGGGTTAGTGGTGCATGTAGTGGGACGAGAGGAAGAGAGGAGCCTGGCAACTTCTTCTGTAACTGGGTCAAATGAGAGAGTGAGCTGGAGGAGATGTGGGGAAGAATGGGGGTGGCAGCGCTTGAAGGCTAGGAGCTGATTTCTTGGCTGATGTTGTCTATTTGCTCCATAAAGTAAGAGGCCAGATCATCAGCACAGAGGTCAGTGATGGGGGCCTGCACTTTAGGACTGAGGAGAGAGTGAAAGGTGTCAAAGAGTTCTTTTGGGTTGTTGGATAGTGAGGAGATCAGGGTGGTGAAGTAGGTTTGTTTGGCAACGTGAAGGGCAGAGTTGTAGGATTTTAGCATGAATTTATAATGGATAAAGTCTTCTGGTGAGCAAGTTTTCCTCCTTAGGCTTTCTGCACTTCTAGAGCATCACTGGAGGAATTGAGTTTGTGATGTGAGCCAAAGCTGTTTTGTATGTTTGGAGGTTCTGAGGGTGAGGGGCGCTACTTGGTCCAGGGTGCTTCTGAGAGTGTCACTGTAATGATTCACTGCCAGATCTGGACAGGAGAATGAGGAGATTGGGGACAGTGAAGAGATGAGAGAGTCTGTGAGTGCATGAGGGTTATGTCACGGTCCAGTGAGAATGCTGATGAGGGAATAGCAGGTATGGGCAGGGTGACCAGGGAAGACTAGTCTGACCCTAGTCTAGGAACCCTGAATGGCCTTTATCCTGAAGGTATCTCTGATGGTGAGAAGGTTCGGTCCTCCAGCCTCTCCCTAACCTCCTCCACCAGCCCTGCGCTATTCCCCCCTCACCTCCCTCCACAGAACTGGGATACAGCAACTCCAAAGGAAAGGAGTTCAGCAACACAAACATACAGGTCAGCACAACACAGCTTCCAGGCATAGAGTGAAGCTCTATCAGCAGCACCACCTGGTGGAAGGAGAGGCTACTTAAAGACTAGGGGGAGTTCAGGTGAGTCACACATTAACCCCTCAACCAGCAGTTGAACCTCATAGTGAATGCAGTTCTGGAGCACAACACAGGAGGCCAGGACCTTCACAACTATCAACCATGCAGCTCCTAAAGACAAACACATACACAGCAGCATCCAGCAATGTCAGCGCAATCTAAGCATGTGACAGGTTAATGGCCTGTAGATTTCTGGATGTTTGATGGGTAGGGGTGGGCTGTGGTGGGTGAGGGTTGGTGAGCATGAAGGAGAAAATGTTGTGGTCAGAGATGGGAAGAGATTAATTATCTATGGAGGAGATTGAGCAGAGTTGGGTAAAGCCAGGTCAAGAGTGTTACAATCCTTGTGTTATCTCAGAGGTTGAGAGCTGTGAGGGGCCAAGAGACGTGGTTAGAGATAGAAGCTAGGATGCAGATGGGGAGATGGGGCTGTTTATCGGGATGTTAAACTCTCCCAGAATGAGGGCTGGTAATTCTGAGGACATGAAGTGTATCAGCCACGCGGAGAAATGGTCAAGGAACTGAGTGGGTGACCCTGGGGGGCGGTATACCACTACTAATCTGAGGGGAAGGGGATGGAATAGCCTAATGGTGTGAACCTCAAAAGAGGGGAATGAGAGTGATGGGGCTGGAGGGATGACTTGGAAAGTACATTGTAGGGTCAGAAGTAAGCCAACTCCACCACCATGCCTGTTCCCAGGTCTAGGGGAATGGGAGAAGTGTAGGCCGCCATAAGAAATAGCAGCAGGGGAAGCAGTGTCTGAATCCTGGATCCAGGTTTCAGTGAGGGCCAGGAAATTGAGAGAGTTAGTGAGAAATTAGTTATGAATGAAGGGAAGTTTGTTGCATATAGACCGCAGATTCCAGAGAGCGCAATTAAAAGAGGGAGATGAAGGTCTGCAGGTAATGTTAATAAGGTTAGTGGGGTTTCTGTGTGAGGTGGGAGAGGGATTGAAGTTAGCAGAGGGCAGATCAGGGTTGGGAGAGTTATCACCTGACAGGAGAAGCAGTAAAAAGAGAAAGAGCAAATAGTTTTTGGATTTAGGACATGATTTATTATGACAAACTTTGGTATATGATGGGCTGAGAATATTCAGTAAACTGAAGATAGCATGGGAGCTGTACATAGAGTAGGGCAGGAGAGAGGGGCTGATGTGGATGAGTGGTGATGGAGGGGGGATAAGGTGGTAAAAGTTGGTGGTGAAAGCACATAGGAAAACAAACAATGAAACAAAAGACATGGTAAAGATTAATAGTGAATAGAGTTATACACAGTGTTTGAGTGGGCCCTTTATGATATTACCATCCCAGTAATTTCCAGTCCATTTCTGGTCTACCGTATATACTCGTGTATAAGCTGAGTTTTTCAGCCCAAAATTTGGCCTGAAAAGTCCCCCCCTCGGCTTATACACGGGTCTATACGGTATATAGGCTGCTGTGGTGGGGGCTGTGGAGGCTGGAGGAGGCGGGGGGAGGCTGCTGTATGAGCGGCCCCGTCACGTGGGGCCGCTCATTATATACACACTGCTTCCCCCTGTCAATCAGCGGCAGGGGGAAGCAGTTCATATATGCCCCCCAAAAGCTGGCACTGTCCCCCCTTGTAAGGGCCCCCCCCGCTGCTTATACATTACCATCCCGGTGTTCTGATCGGCGCCGCTCCTCGGTGCTTCTTCTTCATCCTCCCGTCCTCGCTGGCTGCATCCGGGATCTCCGGCTGTCGCAGCGATATGACGTCATCGCGCGACGGCCGGAGATCCCGGATGCAGCCAGCGAGGACGGGAGGATGAAGAAGAAGCACCGAGGAGCGGCGTCGATCAGAACACCGGGATGGTAATGTATAAGCAGCGGGGGGGGGGCCCTTACAAGGGGGGACAGTGCCAGCTTTTGGGGGCTGTTGGTACCCCCAGGGGGCTGCTGGGTACCCCCTCGGGGCTGCTGGGTACCCCCTGGGGGCTGTTGGTACCCCCAGGGGGCTGCTGGGTACCCCCTGGGGGCTGCTGGGTACCCCCTGGGGGCTGTTGGTACCCCCAGGGGGCTGCTGGGTACCCCCTGGGGGCTGCTGGGTACCCCCAGGGGGCTGTTGGTACCCCCAGGGGGATGCTGGGTACCCCCTGGGGGCTGTTGGTACCCCCAGGGGGCTGTTGGTACCCCCTGAGGGCTGCTGGGTACCCCCTGAGGGCTGCTGGGTACTCCCTGGGGGCCGCTGGGTACCCCCTGGGGGCCGCTGTATAACCCCTGGGGGTGCTGTATAACCCCTGGGGGCTGCTGTATAACCCCTGGGGGCTGCTGTATATACTGCTGAGGCCTGTATACCACTGGGGCTGCTGTATATACCACTGGGGCTGCTGTATATACCACTGGGGCTGCTGTATATACCACTGGGGCTGCTGTATATACTGGTGGGTTCTGTATATACCACTGGGGAGGCTGCTGTATACCACTGGGGTTGCTGTATATACTACTGGGGCCTGTATATGCCACTGGGGAGGCTGCTGTATACTACCATTGGGGGGCCTGTATACCACACTGCTGGGGGCTGTACACCTGTGCTGGGGTCCACCCTCGGCTTATACACGAGTCAATAGGTTTTCCCAGGTTTTGGGGGCAAAAGTAGGGGGGTCGGCTTATACACGGGTCCGTATATACTCGTGTATAAGCCGAGTTTTTCAGCCCAAAAATTGGGCTGAAAAGTCCCCCCCTCGGCTTATACACGGGTCAATACGGTATGTGGTGTGTGGGGGCCATGTCCCGGGTGCTGGGGAGGCTGGAGGAGGTGGGGGGAGGCTGCTGACTGAGCGGCCCGTCACGTGGTGCCGCTCATTAGATATGCACTGCTCCCCCCCGCCCATCACAGCGGCAGGGGGAGCCGTGCATACAGCCCCCAGTGGTAGTATAAAAGCAGCCCCCCCCGCTGCATTACTCACCCCCCACACTGTGCAGAGCCCCCCCCGCTTCATTACTCGCCCCCCACACTGTGCAGAGCCCCCCCCCCGCTGCATTATTCACCCCCCTATACTGTGCAGAGCCCGCCCGCTGCATTACTCACCCCCCCATACTGTGCAGAGCCCGCCCGCTGCATTACTCGCACCCCATACTGTGCAGAGCCCCCCGGCTGCATTACTGGCCCCCCCCCCTTCCCCGCTGCATTATCTTACCCTCCACCGTCTTCATCACCGCGGGCCCTCACGTCCATCCTCGTGTGTTCCGGGTCTCATGTGACCCGGCGCGATGACGTCATCCCACTGCGACCGCCGGGTCACATGAGACGGGAACGCAGCGCGCGAGGATGAACGTGAGGGCCCGCGGTGATGAAGACGGTGGAGGGTAAGATAATGCAGCGGGGGGGGGCTCTGCACAGTAAGGGGGGCGAGTAATGCAGCGGGGGGGCTCTGCACAGTATGGGGGGGCGAGTAATGCAGTAGGGGGGCTCTGCACAGTATGGGGGGAGAGTAATGCAGTGGGGGGGCTCTGCACAGTATGGGTGGTGAGTAATGCAGTGGGGGGGCTCTGCACAGTATGGGGTGCGAGTAATGCAGTGGGGGGGGGCTCTGCACAGTGTGGGGGGCTCTGCACAGTATGGGTGGCAAGTACTGGGGGCCTGCTGTATACTACTGGGGGCCTGCTGTATACTACTGGGGGCCTGCTGTATACTACTGGGGGCCTGCTGTATACTACTTGGGGCCTGCTGTATACTACTTGGGGCCTGCTGTATACTACTGGGGGCCTGCTGTATACTACTTGGGGCCTGCTGTATACTACTTGGGGCCTGCTGTATACTACTGGGGGCCTGCTGTATACTACTTGGGGCCTGCTGTATACTACTTGGGGCCTGCTGTATACTACTGGGGGCCTGCTGTATACTACTTGGGGCCTGCTGTATACTACTGGGGGCCTGCTGTATACCATACTGCTGGGGCCTGTATACCTGTCCTGGTGGCTGTATACCATACTACTGGGGCCAGTATACAACTGGGAGGGCCTGTATACCACACTGCTGGGGGTTGTATACCTGTGCTGGGGTCCACCCTCGGCTTATATGCGAGTCAATACGTTTTCCCAGTTTTTGGGGGCAAAAGTAGGGGGGTCGGCTTATACACGGGTCGGCTTATACACGAGTATATACGGTAAATATAAATTCTGATTTATCTATTTCAATTAATTATTCATAACCTCACACTAAATTAAATTAACAGTAGGTAGCACCTAAACTCCATCACCGCTGCTCCTCTCACTTACGTTCCTACTCAGTAAATTATTATCAATTACTCTATATTTAGTACATATTCATCTTAATTCAGTCGATAGTGATGATTATTTTATTTTATCAAGATTTTATCCAGCCCTAACTTCCAAACATTTCTTCTATGTTATCTTTTTTTATCTACTTTCAAGATTAAATCCCATCCTAGAGTATATGAGATCCACGCTATAATTTAGTTCTTTTATAAGGGCTTCCTCTATTTTGTCGGTTTCTCTATTGTTAAATTAAGACCTTCAGGTGTTAATGTACCCAATTTGTATATCCAGAACGATTCTCTCTTACAGAGAGCTGCCAATTCTGTTATGTATCCCTTCTTCGATTTGGTCAATTATTATCAATTTTAAACTAGTGGGGTCCTTATCATGCACCTTTGTATAGTGACAGGAGACGCTATGTGCCATGAAGCCATTTTTAATATTGGCTATATGTTTGTCGAGCCTAGCTTGCATACACTGCATTGTCCTGCCTACATATTGCTGTCCGCAAGAACATTCTATGAGGTATACTACATAACTTGATTTACAATTCAACGATTGTTTTATAGTAAAAATCTCATCTGTTGTATTAGATTTAAATGTTTTATCACCTTGACCTATGCATTTACAGCATTTACACCTTATAGAGCCACATTTGGAACTACCTGGTTCTCTCTGTATACCCAGCCTATTACTTGTTTCTGCTGATTTCACGTTTCTCAATTTACTTTGTGCCACTATAGTCTGCAGATTTCTTCCCTTTCTGAAAATTATTACTGGCTTCTCAGTTATGCACTTGGATAATACTTCTTTTAGGATGAACCAGTATTTTTTTAATATTCCATAAATGTTCTTATGTGATTGGCTATAAGTTGTTATAAGATTATTGCTGTATTCTTTTTCTTTAGTATTTCCTTTTATTCTGGGACTTATTTTATCCTTCTGATGATCCTCTATTTTCTTAATGCAATCCTCTTGTGTCAATTCTTTGCATTTTTTAAAAATGGTAAAACTGTCAAATGGAGCTGTGGGGCAGAAACTTAAACCCTTCTGTAGAACCTTAAACTCTATCAGCAATAAGACATATTTCAAAATGTCATAAATGAGGTCTGTCTTACCTGGGACCATCTCGTCATTCCATGAGGTCTTTGCGGGTTGCCTCTGCCCCCTCCTCGTCCTCTTCTGTGTCGTTGACGCTGGCCTGAAAAAGGAGGTGGTAATGGCTGTTGGCCTCCATATTTGCTTCCTGAACTTGGTGACGATGGGTATCCTGGATATCCTCCGTAACCTCCATACTGTGGGAATCGCGGTTGGGGGTAGGCTTCTCCACAGCTCCATCTGTAGACCTGGCTTTTCTTGTAGTCTTCCTCGTCCCTCGTGAATTTGGCTTTTTTTCGACCCTTAAGTTTTTTTCTAAATTCGTTGTTCGTGTTAGTGACCTTCGTCTTCAGACTACTCAGCTCTGTCGGTGAAAGAATAGATGTTATTTGTTCTTCTATGCTGCTTATAGAGGCAGTTATGGTTTCTAGTTCTTTTTGTAAACGGTCAACAGTCAGTGTGATGATGTTGAAAGAGCATTTATTTAATATGCTTTCAAAGGTATCATAAAATTCTTGATCGTCCGAGAATAGGGTAGGACGTAAGGAAATCATCGTGGGATCCTTTTGACCCGTGAATATTCCACTAGTGTTGCAAGATGTAGTTCAAGTGCTGTCTTCCTTTTCACCTCCTTCTCGTATTCCTTCGACTTGACTTCCTCATTAGTTGTTGTTAGGAACTGTCTCGTGACGTTTGCTCTAGCATGAATGGCAGCAGTTTCATCTTCATTAAATGAAAATGTATTACTTGATATGTGGAAGGCTCAGGTGGTCAGGAGCTCAAGGCAAAATTATATCAAAATTGTCCAGTATATCCTGGCTCACTGACTCATTCGGTGCTCAGAAGAAAAAATCGCAATGTATATAAGATAACTTCGGCACTCGAGAAAAAATGGGAGGTTGAACCTGTTATGATGCAACAAATGTCTTTCTATTTTTATCAGTCCAAAAACAAACGTGACTGATACTGAAAAAAATCAAAATACATACAATAAACAAAGGTTTACATGATCATAAAATCAGATAAGACTGTTCTGTCTTATTGACCTAAACATGGTTCCACCTGGAGCTTTATCATAAGTGACACATAATCAAACAAAATCAAACAATGTATTCAAACAACTAGGAACTTTACCTAGGGTAAATCAGAAGCTAGCGTGCATTGTTTTGGAATGTTCACTTTCCGCTACGGTGATCGCGCTTCTAAAGAGATGGGAGACATCTTTATTAAAGATCATAAATGAAAACATGCATAGTGTTCTGTGAGAGTGAATTATTACCATGCATACATATAGGTGACTGAATAGTCACAGTGTGACGTTATCCTCCTATGTTGTGTGGGTGACACGTGTATTGAGCTCACTGGGTAACCGGACCTGCGGTATAGTATGATATAGGAATTATGAGAAAGAAGGTATACAAGGATTGACATGACCTGGTCATTTTATCCAAAAATCCTACCTAATAAAGCTCAGTATCTTGAGACTGTACGTACAGGAAGATATGGTGTATTTTTTCTATACACCGGAGCTGTCTATTTCAACAGTTCATTCAGTATAAGGATTCTAAGTCCTATATGTCATTCAATGTGGGCCTGTGATAGAGAAATCATTAATACTTGATATCGCAATACAGTATATATGAATATATAGAGGACTCAAACCTGGGAATCAGGGTATCCCTTAAGTGATTGCTGTCCTTATTTCAGGGGCTACAATAGAGGATATTGTCTGGTTTGAGTTTCACAAAACACATTGGGCAGCGTATGATTAATTTTTTGGACACAGTTGTCAGGATCGATACTGAGGGTAACATCTCTTCTGATCTGCTTGTAAAACTGACAGACAAAAACAGTCTCTTGCACTACACTAGTAGTCACCCCCGACACATGAAATCCTCATTACCACATTCGTAACACTTGCGAATACAAAGGATAGTGTCAGACCCGGAAACATCTCATAAACGACACATGAAGATGACCAATAAGTTTGTGGCTAGAGGATACCCAATGCACATATCCCAGTATCAACCAGACAAACCAAACAGACCCAAGGACAATAGACCCTTTGTGGCTTGCGTGAATACTTACCATCCGTTTTTTACACGCTTTAAGGGCATGATTAAGAAACACTGGCCTCTACTGGGACAGGCTTATCCCCAAATACCAGAATTTGCTAGACAACCCCTGTTTTGCCATCGTAGATCACAGAACCTTAGAGACAAATTGGTGCGGTCCGATATAGGCTCTGCACGTACTAAATCACGACAAACATTTCTGTCAACCGCACACCAAGGAAATTACCCATGTCTAAGCTGTAATCAGTGCTCTAACATGACGAAAGGATTCCTTTACCCACCCCAGAACCGGAAAAAGATTTAAGATCCACGATTTCTTCACCTGTGAATCAAGCTTCGTGGTATATCTGATTAAGTGCCCGTGCGGTCTCGGGTATGTTGAGGAAACCACCCAGCATATCCGAGACCACATCAGTAAGCACAAATCCACTATTCGATGTGGAAACACATTGCTCCCGATACCGGATCATTTTGTGGCCAAAGGCCACAGAGTATCACAGCTCCAGTTCCAGGTCATAGAACATGTACCTTTGAGTAGACGAGGGGGAAATCGGATTGCCAGACTAAAAGAAAGGGAAATGTTCTGGATTCATACTCTCCAGACATTAGCACCATATGGACTAAATAAGGAAAATGATTTTCAATATTGATCGTTTTTAACTCATATTTGTCCTTACAGGTGTGGTTACAGAGGTCTGTCTTGCCTGGTTAAATGTATGATTCATATAAACATGTGTAAAACATGATATTTCTCCTATCACCCTTGTGGCCCCCCTGCGACCAGGAGGCCACAAAGGGAACTGCAGCCAGGCAGTTAGGACGACAGTTGAGCACCAACACCCTCACAGCCCACACAACCCACGTACAGCAGAGGGCAGCACCCAACCCGGAGCCTAGGAACTCTAAGCAGGTGAGGGGTGGTGGGTTTAGAGCAGTGGGTGGGCAAACACGTAGTCAGGTGACGGAGGGTAGAAAAAGTGAAGGGGGAGGAGAAAGGAGTCAGTAGGCTGAGGAAGGCTGAGCAGAAAAGACAGCAATCACACATCCTGGACGAGTGGGGTGTAAGGAGTGCAGAATCTGAAAGAGCCAGTGCGAGCCGCAGAGAGAAAGCACGTCCGAAACCAGCACCCCAGGAGTGTGAAGGAAGAGAGGGACGGTGACACCGGGCCCTGGAACCACGGCCGAGACGGTAGACTGCAGGCAGAGTAGCCCTCCTATGATACCCGAGGACACAGTAGAGAGAGCCTGGTAGAGCCTCACATGGGAGGACTGCTGGAGGCTAGGCTAAAGTAGAGTGTCGGCTCAGAGGGGACCGTAGCTTCACCCGGTATCCCCAGACAACCGACTGGGGACCACAACTACACATTAGGGTCCCTAACCCAAAGGACAGGGAGCTCAGTGACAACCCGGAGGACCCACAGGGGCCCGAGTCACCGCCATACTGTCCGGAGATGCACACTAAGTGACCGATAGAGAGGGAGAACAGAAAGCCTGGAAAGGACACAGAGACAGCGTGAGGGGTCACGGAAAGGAACGATCTGGCTGCAGGGAGTAAAAGGAACCCAGAGGGGAGAGTGTGCCCGTGTAGCTGGGAACTGTAACTGAAACTGTGAACTGTACTTGAGAACTGTGAGAAGTAAACACAGTGAACCCTGAATCTGACTCCTTTGCATGTCTCTGCCTGAACACGACTCCCTCCATACAGGTTTGCAGCAGATTCCCACCTGGAGAGCCACAGTGTGCAGGCTCCATCGCTGAAGGAGGATTCTTGCAGCATCTTGACAGTAAGTGTACCACACTCAGCACCAGGCCTGCACCCTACACAATTGACTTTAACCAACACTGCCCCGTGGAATCCAGGTCTGCCCACGGAGAACTATTCCATCTTAGCTGCCATCACATCATCCCCGGCGGTTCTGAGGCAGCGGTGGCCCCAATACTGGCCACACACTGTGGGTGGTGTCACGACTGACATTATCCCCTGTAAATACCCCCTTTATTCACTGTCAAGCCAGGGACACGGTCCGGACCAGGACCACCCGTGACATCCCCCGGAAGCAGACCCGGTCCGGTACCGAGTACCCCAGTCCCGAGGGGCTCGACATAATCCTGGCGTCACGAACAGGATGTACCGGTTCAAAAGAATTGGACCCCTTGTGCCTAACTAAGTGTTCTTGACTTTCCCGCCAAAATCTGACCTTAATGGTGGCCATAGAAGCTTAACGCCATGTGCAGAGGAGGCGTGCCCAGACCCGCTATCGTGGGCCGGCCCGGTCCAAGGCGCGAAAAGAAAGGCCCGCCCTGGCTCCCCATAACTCCGGAAGAGCCAGCCGTCAGTCTGAAAGAAGAGCCTCTGCCCCTAAATCCACCTACCAATGAGAATCTGGCAGGAGCCAGAGAGGAAATCGTCATCAGGAAAGGGCTGGATGAGTAGCCGGAAACGAAGCAGTCGCGATTGCGGTACACGAGGACGGAAGTGGAGGACGCCCAGGAAAGCGCTGCGGAAGGAAGACCACAAGTGATCCCAGAGGGCCCATGGAGCGAACCGGTGGGGGAACCCGGCCAGGGAGAGACCTTGTGTGACCACGGCAACATGGCAGAAGGCGGTAGAGAGCGTCCACAGACTCAAGACACCCGGCGAGATGTGCTGCGACTGCTACCCCCGCAGATGACACGGGCCCAAGAAGAGCGTAGGACCCGGATTCAAATTAATATCGATCACCAGCAGACTTATCAGACTTTGTCTATACAACCCGGCTGGGTTGGAGCTACCCGTGATCGTGCAGCGAGCGAGGAAGAATGCCGCACCGCAACGCTGGTGGACCTGTCTGTGCCCAAAGCTGCACCGCGCCCTGCAAAGAAGGAAGCCGACCCACTAGGAGCCCTGGAAGAGAAATGGCTGTCTCTGCCGGAGCCCCTGATACCACCACCGACTACGACTGAGGTGAGAGGGGAGCAGCTCCGCTGCTGGTGGGAGAGAGATGAGGGCTGCGAGGACCTAATGGGCTTTCTGGGAGATCCAAGCGGTGAAGCGGGTCCAGTGGAGATAATTACACGGGAAGAGTATATCAGGCGATGTGTTGGAAAATGGGAGAAGGAAGAAGTGGAGCGGCAGATGCAGAAACAAATAATGATCACCCGTGCTAAAGAAGCTAAAAATGCAGCAAGAAGGGATAGAGAAGTGCAGAGATCCCCAAGGCACGAAGGGAAGATCGTTAAAGTTATAGAGGAAAGGGGCTTTGCCTTTGCCCGCGAATCAGGTGCCCAGCGAGATATATTTATTAATAAGAGAGAAGTAGAAGAACAGCTACCATCCGCGCACCCGGACAGACAAGTGGAGATCGGTGAATGGGTGTCATACCACATAGTCCAAGGAGAACGCGGCCCATACGGAGTGAAGATTCAGAGACTTTGTTTAAATGCAATAGAGGAGAATGAGATTGCAGCACTAGAAGGCCCAGAGTCCATCGCTGATCCAGATGAACCAAGATACACGGATACAGCAACGAACATGGATCCTGTGACCATTATTGAGACTGTTACATCCAAGATCATGACGGATGCTGTCACTCAAACCCCGGAAAGCTATTTGTTGATCACTGCGTTGCAAGACCTGGTGGTGCATCCCAGAAGAAGGACGTCGCAGATACTGCCTTGGAAACAAGCCAAGAAGGAATAAAGACACGGGTTCTGCATCCAGATGGAAGAAAAGAAGACTTGTAAGTGTGAATGAGGTGTAACCCTTGCTGTCCCCATCCCAAACCTGAATGAATGTTAGCTTTTCCCCTGTCTGTCTTATATGTTTATTTGAACAATCGAGATCAAGGACAATGACTTGATACAAACTTTCTTGTAAATAGTTGAGCAAGAACATTTATACTTTTGATAGAAAGTAGTGACTTTTATGTGTTTTATCTGAAGTGAATGCGTTATAGCATTAGACCCGGAAAGGTCTAGAGGGGTGGCGAAGCTAATACACCCAAGCAGAATGTATATAGTTAAATTATGCAACGTTATAAGAGAATCGTACCTCCCGGACGGGAAGAAACCAAGAATTCATAATGTTTAATGTTGTTATAAAATAAAATGTTTTCAGGGGGATCCATAATGGGCAGCGCGAGGACGCACTGGTTTAACTCCGGGAGAATTTGGCGCCCCTGCGACCAGGAGGCCACAAAGGGAACTGCAGCCAGGCAGTTAGGACGACAGTTGAACACCAACACCCTCACAGCCCACACAACCCACGTACAGCAGAGGGCAGCACCCAACCCGGAGCCTAGGAACTAAGCAGGCGAGGGGTGGTGGGTTTAGAGCAGTGGGTGGGCAAACACGTAGTCAGGTGACGGAGGGTAGAAATAGTGAAGGGGGAGGAGAAAGGAGTCAGTAGGCCGAGGTAGGCTGAGCAGAAAAGACAGCAATCACACGTCCTGGACGAGTGGGGTGTAAGGAGCGCAGAATCTGAAAGAGCCAGTGGAGCCGCAGAGAGAAAGCACGTCCGAAACCAGCACCCCAGGAGTGTGAGGGAAGAGAGGGATGGTGACACCGGGCCCTGGAACCACGGCCGAGACGGTAGACTGCAGGCGGAGTAGCCCTCCTATGATACCCGAAGACACAGTAGAGAGAGCCTGGTAGAGCCTCACATGGGAGGACTACTGGAGGCTAGGCTAAAGTAGAGTGTTTGCTCTAGAGGGGACCGTAGCTTCACCCGGCATCCCCAGACAACTGACAGGGGACCACAACTACACATTAGGGTCCCTACCCCAAAGGACAGGGAGCTCAGTGACAACCCGGAGGACCCACAGGGGCCCGAGACACCGCCATACTGTCCGGAGACGCACACTAAGTGACCGAGAGAGAGAGAGAACAGAAAGCCTGGAAAGGACACAGAGATAGAATGAGTGGACACGGAAAGGAACGATCTGGCTGCAGGGAGTAAAAGGAACCCGGAGGGGAGAGTGTGCCCGTGTAGCTGGGAACTGTAACTGAAATTGTGAACTGTACTTGAGAACTGTGAGAAGTAAATGTGGCGCCCCTGCGTCCAGGAGGCCACAAAGGGAACTGCAGCCAGGCAGGAAGGACGACAGTTGAACACCCTCACAGCCCACACAACCCACATACAGTAGAGGGCAGCACCTAACCCGGAGCCTAGGAACTCTAAGCAGGCGAGGTGTGGTGGGTTTAGAGCAGTGGGTGGGCGCACACGTAGTCAGGTGACAGAAGGTAGAAATAGTGAAGGAGGAGGAGAAAGGAGTCAGTAGGACGAGGTAGGCTGAGCAGTAAAGACAGAGATCACACGTCCTGGCAGAGTGGGGTATAGGAGCGCAGAATCTGAACAGAGCCAGTGTGAGCCGCAGAGAGAAAGCACGTCCGAAGCCAGCACCCCGGGAGTGTGAGGGTAGAGAGGGCCAGTGACACTGGTCCCTAGCAACATGGTCGAGACAGCAGACTGCAGGCGGAGTAGCCCTCCTATGATACTTGAAGACACAGTAGAGAGAGCCTGGTAGAGCCTCACACGGGAGGACTGCTGGAGGCTAGGCTGAAGTAGAGTGTCGGCTCTAGAGGGAACCGTAGTTTCACACGGCATCCCCAGACAACCGACGGGGGACCACAACTACACGATAGGGTCCCTACCCCAAAGGACATTCAGCTCAGTGGCAACCCGGAGGGCTCATAAGAGTCCGAGCCACCGCCATACTGTCCGGCGTCACACACAACCAAGTGAACAGAAAGAGAGAGACTCAACAGGGGTCATAGTAGGAAAGACCTGGCTGCAGGGAGTAAAGGGAACCCGGAGGGGAAAGTGTGCCCGTGTAACTGAACTGAACTGTAAGAACTGTACTGAACTGTGAATTGAACTTGAGAACTTGAGAAGTAAACACGGTGAACCCTGAGCACGACTCCCTTGCATTTCTCTACCTGAACACTACTCCTTCCATACAGGTTTACAACAGATCCCCGCCTGGAGAGCCACAGCTTGCAAGCTCCATCGCTGAAGAGGGACTCCTGCAGCACCTGGACAGTAAGTGTACTACACTCAGCACCAGGCCTGCACACTACACAATAGACTTTAACCATCACTGCCCCGGGGAATACAGTTCTGCCCACGGAGAACTATTCCATACTCGCTCCCACTCCATCATCCCCGGAGGTTCTGCGGCAGCGGCGGCTCCATTACTGGCCGCACACTGTGGGTGGCGTCACGACTGACATTTCCCCTGTAAATATCCCCTTATTATTGCCAGGGCCCGGGACACGGTCCGGACCAGGACCACCCGTGACTTCCCAAGTAGCAGACCCGGTCCGGTACCGAGTACCCCCGTCCCAGTGGGCTCGACATAAACACGGTGAACCCTGACTCTGACTCCTTTGCATGTCTCTGCCTGAACATGACTCCCTGCATACAGGTTTGCAGCAGATTCCCACCTGGAGAGCCACAGAGTGCAGGCTCCATCACTGAAGGAGGATTCCTGTAGCATCTGGACAGTAAGTGTACCACACTCAGCACCAGGCCTGCACCCTACACAATTGACTTTAACCAACACTGCCCCGGGGAACCCATTTCTGCCCACGGAGAACTATTCCATCTTAGCTGCCATCACATTTTCCCTGGCGATTCTGAGGCAGCGGTGGCCCCAATACTGGCCACACACTGTGGGTGCGTCACGACAGACATTATCCCCTGTAAATACCCCCTTTATTCACTCATTCAAGCCAGGGACACGGTCCGGACCAGGACCACCCGTGACACCCCCGGCAGCAGACCCGGTCCCATACCGAGTACCCCAGTCCCGAGGGGCTCGACACCATACTATGCAAATAAGCTAGCACACTGGTTGTGTAGTTTTTTGCTGTCCTGACTCTTCTGCACACTATATGAGAATAATCCCTATGTCTCATTATTTGAACGTTTATAGTCATAATAATAATTCTATATTATTATAAAGTTAAACATTTATGGGTAAAGAACTGCTTTATTAACACAATAACATCTTTTGATTATGCATAAATATCGCTGAAATTAAGCACAAGAGTGTAACAAACTCTCCATTCTCTTCTCCACAGATCTATTAATCATGGCTGATCGATCTTCACTCCCCTCACTGTGTCTGCCTATCTGGATAATGCTGGTTGCACTGCGCATGCGCAGAATGCGTTCCACAGGCGCTTCCTGCGTTCCAAAGGCAGAAAGCAGGAAGCTGTCCATCACAAATAGCATATAATGTGATGCTGCACGCCCACACAGCACCCACGCTGCTCACCCGGGATGGTAGGCCACCTAGCACTCTCTACACCCATCTATGAGGTATGGCACATGATCACAATTAGTAAACTGGAGCCTGGTTTATACTGCAACCTCCGGATCACACAGTGCGGTCCCTGACCGCTTACAACAGATGGCCACAGCCACTCTGGTAACCTAGTATATGACTTTTATATATTTAACCTCCAACATTCTCTATTGTAGCCCCTGAACTAAGGACAGCAATCACTTAAGGGATACCCTGACTCCCAGGTTTGAGTCCTCTATATAATCATATATACTTTATTGCGATATCAAGTATTAATGATTTCTCTATCACAGGCCCACATTGAATGGCATATAGGACTTAGAATCCTTATACTGAATGAACTGTTGAAACAGACAGCTCCGGTGTATAGGAAAATACACCATATCTTCCTGTACGTACAGTCTCAGGATGCTGAGCTTTATTAGGTAGGATTTTTGGATAAAATGACCAGGTCATGTCAATCCTTGTATACCTTCTTTCTCATAATTCCTATATCATACTATACCGCAGGTCCGGTTACCCAGTGAGCTCAATACACGTGTCACCCACACAACATAGGAGGATAACGTCACACTGTGACTATTCAATCCCCTATATGTATGCATGGTAATAATTCACTCTCACAGAACACTATGCATGTTTTCATTTATGATCTTTACTAAAGATGTCTCCCATCTCTTTAGAACCGCGATCACCGTAGCGGAAAGTGAACATTCCAAAACAATGCACGCTAGCTTCTGATTTTCCCTAGGTAAAGTTCCTAGTTGTTTGAATACATTGTTTGATTTTGTTTGATTATGTGTCACTTATGGTTTAGCTCCAGGTGGAACCATGTTTAGGTCAATAAGACAGAACAGTCTTATCTGATTTTATGATGAATGATCATGTAAACCTTTGTTTATTGTATGTATTTTGATTTTTTCAGTATCAGTCACGTTGAAAAAGGCCTCGGCCGAAACGTTTGTTTTTGGACTGATAACAATAAAAAGACATTTGTTGCATCATAACAGGTTCAACCTCTCATTTTTTTCTCGAGTGCCGAAGTTATCTTATATGCACACACACACCTGTCTTCAGTCATAGGGGAGGATTTATATACTGAGGTGACTGCACACACACCTGTCTTCAGTCATAGAGGAGGCTTTATATACTGAGGTGACTGCACACACCTGTCTTCAGTTATAGGGGAGGCTTTATATACTGAGGTGACTGCACACACCTGTCTTCAGTCATAGAGGAGGCTTTATATACTGAGGTGACTGTACACACACCTGGCTTCAGTCATAGAGGAGGCTTTATATACTGAGGTGACTGCACACACACCTGTCTTCAGTCATAGGGAGGCTTTATATACTGAGGTGACTGCACACACACACCTGTCTTCAGTCATAGGGGAGGCTTTATATACTGAGGTGACTGCACACACACACCTGTCTTCAGTCATAGGGAGGCTTTATATACTGAGGTGACTGCACACACACCTGTCTTCAGTTATAGGGGAGGCTTTATATACTGAGGTGACTGCACACACACCTGTCTTCAGTCATAGAGTAGGCTTTATATACTGAGGTGACTTCACACACACACACCTGTCTTCAGTTATAGGGGTGGCGTTGTATGCTGAGGTGTCTCCACACACACCTGTCCTCAGTCATAGGGGAGGCTTTATATACTGAGGTAACTGCACACACACCTGTCTTCAGTCATAGGGGAGGCTTTATATACTGAGGTAACTGCACACACACTTGTCTTCAGTCATAGGGGAGGCTTTATATACTGAGGCGACTGCACACACACACCCGTCTTTAGTCATAGGGGAGGCTTTATATACTGAGGTCACTGCACACACACACCTGTCTTCAGTTATAGGGGAGGCTTTATATACTAAGGTCACTGCACACACACCTGTCTTCATAGGGGAGGCTTTATATACTGAGGTGACTGCACACACACACCTGTCTTCAGTCATAGGGAGGCTTTATATACTGAGGTGACTGCACACACACCTGTCTTCAGTTATAGGGGAGGCTTTATATACTGAGGTGACTGCACACACACCTGTCTTCAGTCATAGAGTAGGCTTTATATACTGAGGTGACTTCACACACACACACCTGTCTTCAGTTATAGGGGTGGCGTTGTATGCTGAGGTGTCTCCACACACACCTGTCCTCAGTCATAGGGGAGGCTTTATATACTGAGGTAACTGCACACACACCTGTCTTCAGTCATAGAGGAGGCTTTATATACTGAGGTGACTGTACACACACCTGTCTTCAGTCATAGGGGAGGATTTATATACTGAGGTGACTGCACACACACCTGTCTTCAGTCATAGGGGAGGCTTTATATACTGAGGTGACTGCACACACACCTGTCTTCAGTCATCGGGGAGGCTTTATATACTGAGGTGACTGCACACACATACCTGTCTTCAGTTATAGGGGAGGCTTTATATACTGAGGTGACTGCACACACACCTGTCCTCAGTCATAGGGCAGGCTTTATATACTGAGGTGACTGCACACACATACCTGTCTTCAGTTATAGAGGAGGCTTTATATACTGAGGTGACTGCACACACACCTGTCTTCAGTCATAGGGGAGGCTTTATATACTGAGGTGACTGCACACACACCTGTCTTCAGTCATAGGGAGGCTTTATATACTGAGGTGACTGCACACACAAACCTGTCTTCAGTCATAGGGGAGGCTTTATATACTGAGGTGACTGCACACACACTTGTCTTCAGTCATAGGGGAGGCTTTATTTACTGAGGTGACTGCACACACACACACCTGTCTTCAGTTATAGGGGAGGCTTTATATACTGAGGTGACTGCACACACACTTGTCTTCAGTCATAGGGGAGGCTTTATATACTGAGGTGACTGCACACACACCTGTCTTCAGTTATAGGGGAGGCTTTATATACTGAGGTGACTGCACACACACCTGTCTTCAGTTATAGGGGAGGCTTTATATACTGAGGTGACTGCACACACACTTGTCTTCAGTCATAGAGGAGGCTTTATATACTGAGGTGACTGCACACACACACACACCTGTCTTCAGTTATAGGGGTGGCGTTGTATGCTGAGTGTCTCACACACACCTTGTCCTCCAGTCATAGGGGAGGCTTTATATACTAGGAGACTGCACACACACACCTTTCTTCAGTACATAGGGTAGGCTTTATACACTAGTGACAGCACACACACCTGATCTTCAGTCATAAGGAGGCTTTATATACTAAGGTGACCGCACACATACATGTCTCATCATAGGGGAGGCTTTATACACTGAGGTGAACTGCACACAC
>JARQOC010000005.1:4510700-4561334 GCA_033576535.1 Allobates femoralis
AGGGACCCAAGGGGGGAAAGGGGAATCCCCACAGCAAGGCCCTCATTGTGGGTTTGGGGAATTACATCCTGAAGGGAGAAGGAAAAGAGCGGCGGGTTTTTAGCAAAAGGGCAGAGCTTACCCCAATAAACCGAAACACCCCTAACAGGGGAAAGGCCTCACAACTCCCAAGGTGGACGTCCCAAACTACACCGATAACCTGGTTACCCTCCTAGACCAGCGCCGGTAACCCTATTACCAGGTACCACAGGTGGCGTCATTTACAATTTCCCCATCATCATCACCCCCACCCCCGCCACAGAGGGTCCAGGGCACGGAACCGGGAACAGACCAGTCTGGCTGGCTGGCAAATTTTAGCCTGGGAGGGCAAGCACACAGCACTGGCCCATGAGCAGCGTCCCATCGTTAAAGAGGTTGTCCAATCTTAATCTACAAGTCTACCGTCTCTATATGTGAAGCCTTACATCGTGCGCACTGTACACTACAGTATCAGGTTTCTCTGGTGCTGGCAGTGGGAGCGAGCAGCTATGTGATCTCAAATATGTGATATATACAGTATATTCCCGGCCACATTACAACTAGACTGTTTCTGGCCTTGCTCAATACAGGTGCATTCAGTGAGGCCGAGCAAGTCTAGTCGGCATGTGACCGCATGTATGTAAATTATATACTTACAGTCACCTGCCTGCTGAATCATCACAGCACTATGAGGATTCACAAGCCTGCAGTCACAGAGTGACTTGTAGCTTAAAACTGGACAACCCCTTTAACATGTTTACCTCCAACTGCTTCATAGGCTATATTCACACTACCTTATTGTCTATTTGAGTGTTGCTCTTTGTAAACACTAGCAGCACTCGGATCAGCTCAGATGAGCGTTTCTATTGATCAGACAAATCACATATTATGCTTATGTATTACTACTTTTAAACTGGATATATCTTTTCAGATATAAGATAAGATAAGATAAGATAAACTTTATTGATCCCGGAGGAAATTACAGTATTACAGCAGCAGAACAAAGATCAAGAACATTTCACACTTTACAAAATAAGTCTATATTTATGTATGTAAAATGCTATGGAATTAATAGTGCTACATAAATGAATAAATATTATTTATTATTATTATTATATGTTGTAAAGCAAAGCATTACCTATGAATTTATTTATATTTTTACAATACTCTATACTGGTCACACCTGGACCTGCCTACATTACCTCAGATATCACATATGAAACCATATCATTTTCAGTTTTAAAGGGAACCTGCAAACCAACACGCCCAGGGGGACTATTGCATATAGCCCCCACTTCATTATCATCCTAATGAGTAAGTATAAAAACGTTTTTTACAACATTGAAAACAAGCATTTAGCAGAGAGAGGGATAGTTATAATGGTAATAGGAAGGTGCAGGGACATGTATTGATAGGTTAGGTGGCTTTTAGGAGGTGACAGGTTCTCTTTAACATAGCCATGAAGCAGGTTATGGTTTGCTACATGTGTACAATGATCAGAACCAGTAGCAGAATGAAGTGACAGAACCACAGTCAGTAAATAAATGCAGTAACAGAACCACCATCAGTAGATAAATTCAGCGCCAGAACCACAAACAGTAGATGAATGCAGCAACAGAACCACCATTTAAGGTACTTTTACACGCCGCTACAGCATGGTGGAAACAACCGGGTAGTTCATGTGCACGAGCACGTTCCAAAGGTTGCAAACGGTACCCGATACCGCCTTTACACGCCGCTACAAGGTGCGCTACAGATGGTTTATTCTATCCCTGAATGCACCGAGTTAACTTTTGCAGCGTAGCGTCCCTCATTTACACGCCACTACCACAAGGTAATATGGGCGGACCAGGGGCAGCAGAGACAACACATAGGCGTGCCATAGTTGTGGATTACGAGATGCTCGTACGCTGATTGGACAATGCAATAACATCATGATTGGCCAGCCAGCGCAGGGAGGCTGGCTAATACATGACGCTTATAACAAATGTGTAGTGACTGGTCCATCTCGTAAAATAAGCTGCCCTGGACAGGGACAGCCAATGAGTACACAGTTTACCCCGCCAATGATAGCTGATGGGGCGTGGTTTACATGACGCTAAAGCACGCCCTAGGTAACTCTGAAACTGTCCCTTTACCTCATTTAGACGCCGCTACCATCGGGTTGAAATCAACCTGTTTATGAGCACTGCTCTGAAACAGGTACATGAAGTGACCGGTGGCAACAACCTACTTTACACGCCGCTACGTCAGGTTGATTTGACGGTGCAAGATACATTTGTATATTATACCCGGTTGTTTCCACCATGCTGTAGCGGCGTGTAAAGGGACCTTAATAGATAAATGCATGGACAAAACCACTGTCAGTAGATGAATGCAGCAACAGAATCATCATCAGTAGATAACTGCAGTGCCAGAACCACAATCAGTAAATGAATACAACATTAGAACTACCGTCAGTAGATTAATACAGCACCAAGCTTAGTACAATGATCCATTTCAATGTCAGATCAGCCTCATGATACACTTGTGCGACATCAGCCTATACCTCCCAGTATGTCCCTAACTATGGTAAGGAGATGCTGCCAGTTGTTGTTACCATCATCTTCACACTGCGGACCATACAGGAACTACAGTACTGATGAGATGTAGTGAGTATCACAAACATGTACATCCTGGTAACATATAGATCACATTGTACCTGATTGGAGTCATTTCCGTCCATTTTGTGTCCATGTAGTACAGATGCGATGATGAGATTTCATGCCTTCAGCTAGTGTCTGTAGACTTCCTTCTCCATCTTGAGCACCACTTCTTGACCTTAAAAATAAAAAATATCATTAGACTGCCCCCGATGTACTAATATCTACCATGCTGCACCACCACCGATTAAATAATGGCCCATCACTGTTTCCGGCACAAAAATCCCCCCCCCCCGACTCTCCCAATGATATCCCTCCCACATGACTCTTCTCCATAATATACCCCTTACACCACACCTCCCAATGGGAATATACCCTCTACACTGCCTCTCCCCATAATACACACCACCCTTCACTATAATATACCTCCTTCACTACTCCTCTCCATATTATATACGTCCCTCCCCATAATATACCCCCTATACAGTCCCTCCCCATAATATACCCACCAAACCAGTACACTCCATAATATACCTCTTTCACTGACCCTCCCCATAATATACCCCATACACTGCCTCTCCCCATAACATACCCTACACACACACCACCCCTCTCCATAATATACTCCCCTCTCCATAATATCCTGCCTACATCGTCCCTCTCCATGTTTGTCTCCATAATATCCTCCATATACTGTTTCTCTTCATAATGTCCCCTACATACTGTCCCTAATCTCCATAATGTCCCTCACATAGTCCCTCTCCATAATGTCCTGTACATAATGTCCCTAATCTCCTTAATGTCCTCCACATACTGTCCCTAGTCTCTATAATGTCCCCCAGTAATGATTCCACCTGCGGCACTGAAAACACACTCTGACAAAACGCTAGCGGCAGGGCAGGCCTGGACTTCCAAGGCATAGAGAGCCAATTCCTGCCACGTGTCCATCTTGGATACCCAATAATTATAAGGCACAGAGGAGTCTAGGAGCACTTTTGTACGATCGGCAAGGTACTCCCTCAGCATCTTCGCAAACTTTGCAGTCCTTGTGACACTACCCCGCACCTCAGGGCCTGTGGTACGGAAGGTGCTGAGAAAAGTGTCCCAGATCTTTGAGAGTGTTCCCCTACCTCTGCTGGATTGGACTTGTGCCTCTCTTGGCAGAACGCCTTGGTTGTCCACTGAATCGTAACCTCTGCCGCAAGCATTTTCAGAAGGGAATTTTTTGACTAATTCCGTGACTATGGCCTTCTGGTACTGCAGCATTTTTGTAGATCTCTCCGCCTCGTGAATAAGAGAAATAAAGTTCTCCTTGTAGCGTGGGCCTAAAAGTGTCACCAATCAGTAATGAGTGTCCCCCAAGATGTTGATAACGCGAAGGTCACGACACAGGCAGCGTAACATAAAGTCAGCCATGTTCGCCAGACTGTTAACAGGGAAGACTTCAGGGTCCTCACCAACAGCATGACTGCCCATGCTGGCCTCATCATCCTCCTCCTCCTCTCCCCTGTCCTCTGGCCATCCACGCTGAACCGACGGTATGACGGTTGTGCATGCATTACCGGCAATTCCGCATTAAAGTAGTTCTATTTCTTCATCCTCCTCCTCGTCATAGTCCTCCAATGCCTGTTGGGATGAGATGAGGCTGGGCTGTGTGTAATCACCCAGTACGGTTTCTTGCTCCAACTCATCGTGCTCTACCTGCAATGCATCATCTTTGATTTTGAGCAGAGAGTATTTTAGAAGACAGAGAAGCTGGATGGTGACGCTAATGATGGCGTCATCGCCGCTCACCATCTTGGTGGAGTCCTCAAATTTTGGAGGACGGTACATATGTCGGACATCCATGTCCACTCCTGAGGTCTTATGTGTGGAGTTTGAACCGTATACTGACGGCCTAGTTGATGCTGGTACTCAACAACTGCCCTCTTCTGCTCACAAATCCTGACCAACATGTGAAGTGTGGAATTCCAATGCGTGGAGACATCACACACCAGTCTGTGAGCCGGAAGCTGCAAACGCCGCTGAAAGCCGGCAAGGCCGGCAGAAGCAGTAGGTGACTTTCTAAAATGGGCACACAGGCGATGTACTTTGACGAGCAGATCTGACAGCTACAGGTAGGATTTAATAAACCGCTGAACCACGAGGTTGAGCACGTGGGCCATGCATGGAACATGTGTCAGCTCGCCTCGCCTCAGAGCCGCCACCAGGTTCCGGTCATTGTCACACACGACCATGTCTGGCTGTAGGTTCAGCGGTGTGAGCCAGTGATCTGCCTGCTGTTTCAGAGCTGTCCACAACTCTTCAGCATTGTGGGGTTTGTCACCTACACATATTAGCTTCAGCACAGCCTGTTGACGCTTAGCCAAGGCAGTGCTGCAGTGACTTGGGACTAGTGTGGAGGGTGAAATGGAGGAGGAGGAGGCTGAGGAGCATGACGTTCCGGAGCTGTACACTGTGGGTGAAACCCTGACTGAGTTAGGGCCTGCAATCCTTGGTGTCGGAAGGACGTGTTCCGTCCCAAGCTCAGACTGGGTCCCGGCTTCCAGAATATTAACCCAGCGTGCCGTCAGCGAGATGTACCGGCCCTGCCCACAAGCACTTGTCCACGTGTCCATGGTTAGGTGTACTTTGCCTGAAACTGCGTTGTTAAGGGCACGTCTGATGTTTTGTGACACGTGCTTATTTAATGCGGGGATGGCACACCAGGAAAAATAGTGGCGGCTGGGGACCGAGTAATGTGGGACAGCTGCCGCCATCAGGTTGTGGAATGCTTCCGTCTCCACTAGCCTAAAATGCAACATTTCCAGTGCAAGTAGTTGCGAATTGTGTGCATTTAGAACTGTGGCATGTGGGACGTTGGCAGCGTATTTGCGCCTGTGTTCCAAAGATTGGTGTATGGATAACTGAACGCTGCGCTGAGACAAGGACGTGGTTGAAGATGGTGCTATTTCTGCTTGTGCAAGTACAGGTGAAGGACAGGAGGCATTTTCACATGCAGTATTGACAGGGGATAGTCTTGCACGCACAACAGTGGAAGACGCAGCGGTGTCACCCACAGACAATGCTCCTGGACTCTGCTGTACATCCCACAAAGTCAGGTGCTTTGCTGACATGTGCCTGATCATGCTGGTGGTGGTCAGGCTGCTAGTTTTGCTACCCCTGCTGATGCTGGCATGGCAGGTGTTGCAAATGGCCTTTTTCAAATTATCTGCAGACATCTTAAAAAACAATAGAAAAAGGTGTAGAATCCGGTGCCACAAAATTCCTTTTTTATTTTCAAAAATTTTTAAAAATCACACATGCTCCAAAGGAGCTCCTGGACGCGTTTCGTGGGTCTAGCCCACTTAATCGTCAGTACAATGGCAATACAGACAGAAGGAATATATACAATTTAAAAGCAAAAAACAGCCCCCTCTCGCATGTGTGACAAATATACATTAATTATTTCTAACCAATCACATACCTGCAGGTTTTAAAAGAGTTAAAAGGAAAAATATGGGGAAGAAGAGGGGAGGGGAGGAAAAAAGAAGAAAAGAGCTGATAACAGAAAGTAAAAGAGAAAAAAAAAAAAAAAAAAAAAAAAAGGGGAAGAAAAGGAAGGGAGGGAAAGAGAGGAAAAGAGCTGATAACAGAAAGTAAAAGAAAAAAAAAAAAAAAAGGGGGAAGAAAAAGAAGGGAGGGAAAGAGAGGAAAAGAGCTGATAACAGAAAGTAAAAGAGAAAAAAAAAAAAAAAAAAAAAAAAAAAAGGGGAAGAAAAGGAAGGGAGGGAAAGAGAGGAAAAGAGCTGATAACAGAAAGTAAAAGAGAAAAAAAAAAAAAAAAGGGGAAGAAAAGGAAGGGAGGGAAAGAGAGGAAAAGAGCTGATAACAGAAAGTAAAAGAGAAAAAAAAAAAAAAAGGGGGGAAGAAAAGGAAGGGAGGGAAAGAGAGGAAAAGAGCTGATAACAGAAAGTAAAAGAGAAAAAAAAAAAAAAAAAAAAAAAAAGGGGCAAAGGGGGGGAGGAGAGAGAGAAAAACAGAGCAAAGAACTGATATATTAGTAATGCAATTACATGGTAAACTTACAGGTGTAGAAATCTAAGGATAACTACAACAAAGATCTTTATTTCTTATTGTAAGTTACCAACTGCAAGGCTATTATATTTTAGAAATTGTATATTCCAAAAGGTGAGGTATAATCCTCCAACCACATAACAGTAGGGGGATCCCACTAAGATTACATTCACAGAATACATAAACATATACCTCCTTACCCAATGAATTATTCATACATTATGCATAGCCATCGTATTGCAAGTGCACTCAATATACATTATACAAAGGAGCAAATACCATCAAAGAGACATAGGGTGCAGGATCAATAAAAGTATAACAAATCAGATCTATAGTTCAGACCCTGTGGAATCCGTGCATCAAGCCGCAGGATCCATAATTTTTCCTGGTTATGTAGTGTTTTCTCCCAATTACCCCCCCTATATGGACGGGGTATCCTCTCTATGCCCCTGATCTTTAAAGTTTTAAGGTCCCCTGCATGGAAATCCCTAAAATGGCGCAATAAACCTGACAGGCCCGTTCTATTGGCCTTTGAATTGGGATTTGCCCCTGTAATGTGCTCCGACATCCTTACCTTAAGGGGTCTGATAGTGCAGCCTATGTAATATTTATTACAGCTACTACACGTAGCCATATATACTATGTGGGACGTGTTACAATTGATATAGGTAGATATTCTATATTGCTTCCCAGTTCGATTATTGCAAAAGGTTTCACCCATATCCACGTATTTACACATGGTGCACCTATTTTCACCACATTTAAACATCCCCCTATAATTCAACCATGTCTTCCTTTGGGTTCTTTTTTCCAGATAAATACTAGGAGACAAGTAATTCCCCAAATCTTTCCCTTTCCTAGGGACCACCCTACATCCTGAATCTAGAATAGCTGATAATTTACTATCTTGATATAATATGGGGAGATTCTTCAGACAGATGCGTTTGATGTCATAGTACTGGTTGCTAAAGGGTGTTGAGAAGGTCGGTATTATTGGTCCCGGAGGGGCTTCTCGTTCTTTCTGTGCCAGGAGGGATTCCCTACTCCTAGATTCTGCAATATTCACTGCTCTATCTAACATCCATTTTTTGTATCCTCTTGATCGTAACCTTTTAGTCATAACATCAGCTTCATTCATGAAATCCACATATGTGGTGCAGTTGCGTCTCGCTCTTATTAATTCCCCTACCGGCAGATTCTTAATCACATGCTTAGGATGGTTACTTTCTGCTCTAAGGACCGAGTTCCCACTAATGGGTTTGCGATACAATCTAGATGTAATTTTTTCTGTTCTTACATTACCCACTAAATACACATCCAGAAACGGAGTTTCAGTTCCGTGCACCTCCATTGTAAATCGTAGATTGAAATCATTTGTATGGAAATATTCCAACATTTGGACAGGCGATGGTGAGGGAGATATCCAGGACGGTACCCCCCAAATAAAGATCAGGTCATCCAGGTACCTCCCACACCACCGTATGCAATCCTTAAAGGGACAGTCCTCAGAATAGATAAAGCTCTCCTCCCATTTCCGCATATATAATATTGCTAGTGAAGGGGAAAATTTTGACAAAACCACCTACCGGCCCCTTTTGTCAGATCCTACTAAGGATTTATCAATGGATTTGGATAGATTGTTGGGGGAGGGGGTGGCACTTGGTGCAATAGATCAGAAAACTAGGGATTTCTTATATGTGGACAAACCAGTTGTTCCAGTCTTCCATGCCCTCCCCAAGACCCACAAGGCTGTGTTCCCCCCACCTTTGAGGCCGATCGTGGCAGGGATTGGATCCCTTCATGAGAGACTTTCGGGGTGGGTGGACTCAAAATTGAGGGTCTTGGTGGAGGGCACTCCAGGCTTAATAAAGGATACCAAACACTTGATGCAGGCTGTAGATGGAATGACATGGCAGGAGGGTTTCCACTGGTTAACTTGTGATGTAGTGCAGCTGTATTCTACTATCCCCCATGGAAAAGCTATATGGGTATTACAAGAAACCCTGAAAGAGACGGATGTATTTACTGACAACCAAAAGGAGTTCCTTCTCATGTCCGTAGAATTTCTCTTGAGAAGTAACTACTTTACGTTTAATGAAAGCTTTTATCTACAGCTGTGTGGTTGCCCTATGGGCTCAAAATTTTCCCCTTCACTAGCAATATTATATATGCGGAAATGGGAGGAGAGCTTTATCTATTCTGAGGACTGTCCCTTTAAGGATTGCATACGGTGGTGTGGGAGGTACCTGGATGACCTGATCTTTATTTGGGGGGTACCATCCTGGATATCTCCCTCACCATCGCCTGTCCAAATGTTGGAATATTTCCATACAAATGATTTCAATCTACGATTTACAATGGAGGTGCATGGAACTGAAACTCCGTTTCTGGATGTGTATTTAGTGGGTAATGTAAGAACAGGAAAAATTACATCTAGATTGTATCGCAAACCCATTAGTGGGAACTCGGTCCTTAGAGCAGAAAGTAACCATCCTAAGCATGTGATTAAAAATCTGCCGGTAGGGGAATTAATAAGAGCGAGACGCAACTGCACCACATATGTGGATTTCATGAATGAAGCTGATGTTATGACTAAAAGGTTACGATCAAGAGGATATAAAAAATGGATGTTAGATAGAGCAGTGAATATTGCCGAATCAAGGAGTAAGGAATCCCTCCTGGCACAGAAAGAACGAGAAGCCCCTCCGGGACCAATAATACCGACCTTCTCAACACCCTTTAGCAACCAGTACTATGACATCAAACGCATCTGTCTGAAGAATCTCCCCATATTATATCAAGATAGTAAATTATCAGCTATTCTAGATTCAGGATGTAGGGTGGTCCCTAGGAAAGGGAAAGATTTGGGGAATTACTTGTCTCCTAGTATTTATCTGGAAAAAAGAACCCAAAGGAAGACATGGTTGAATTATAGGGGGATGTTTAAATGTGGTGAAAATAGGTGCACCATGTGTAAATACGTGGATATGGGTGAAACCTTTTGCAATAATCGAACTGGGAAGCAATCTACTATATAATTGTCCAAGACGTTTTTGTGTCGGACCAAAAAAAGGTGCCGTGGATATGTCACACTGTGACGTCACCACGGCGAAGCATTGGCCGCGTAGCGGGCAATGCGAGGCGTCAGCTGCGCGAGCAATGGCCGCGAGGCCATTGCGAGTCGCTAGCTTTAGTGCGAGCAATGGCCGCGAAGCGGCCATTGCGAGTCGGTGGCCGAAAATAGAACCAGAGGCTCGGCCAGAAAGCTAGCGATTTCCCGGTGAGGTAGCGACTCGCTAGCCTCAGCGGGAACTCGCTAGCTTTGTGGCCGAGCCTCGCGAGTCGCTACCACAGTATATCTCCCTATACCTTCTAAGGGGATCATCATCATCATCATCATCATCATCAATCATCATCATCAATCATCATCATCATCATCATCATCATCATCCCAGAGGCCCGGCTACAAAGTTAGCGATTTACCGCTGAGCCATTGCGAGTCGCTACCTCAGCTGCCGCATCTCCCCCTATACTTTCAATGGGGATCTATTGCGAGTCGCTGGGTAGTGCAAGCATTGCGAGTCGCTATCACAGATCATCATCATCATCATCAATCATACTACTACTACTGGCCGCACAGACCCCCCCCCCCCCCTCAATGGCCGCACAGACCCCCCCCCAATGGCCGCACAGACCCCCCCCCCCCCCAATGGCCGCACAGACCCCCCCCCCCAATGGCCGCACAGCCCGCCCCCCCTCAATGGCCGCACAGACCCCCCCAATGGCCGCACAGACCCCCCCCCAATGGCCGCACAGCCCGCCCCCCCCCCCCCCAATGGCCGCACAGACCCCCCCCTCCCCCCTCAATGGCCGCACAGCCCCCCCCCCCTCAATGTCCCAAAGTCAGCTGTGACCGCCTGGCCCTTGGACACTGGCTGCCATGCACACATCAGCTGGTAGGCTCCCATCACTTACCCACTGAGGACGGATCACTTCCAGCACCTCTTCACATGCCAGTGCTCTGAACTTCTGAATCGTCCTCTCCTCACTCAGACACCTGGCAGGTTCCAGCCTACTCACTCCCAGCTGCAACCCAGTGAGTCAATCAGCACATCTTCACTCATGTGATTAACCCCCTGTGCACCATTCAGGTTTAGCCCAGCAAAGCACTCCAAAAAGTATTGAACACACCCCAATAAGTATTGAACGCGCCCCAAAAAGTATTGAACGCACCCCAATAAGTATTGAACGCGCCCCAAAAAGTATTGAACGCACCCCAATAAGTATTGAAGGCGCCCCAAAAAGTATTGAACACACCCCAATAAGTATTGAACGCGTCACAATAAGTATTGAACGCGCCCCAAAAAGTATTGAACACACCCCAATAAGTATTGAACGCGCCCCAAAAAGTATTGAACGCGCCACAAAAAGTATTGAACGCACCCCAATAAGTATTGAACGCGCCCCAAAAAGTATTGAACGCGCCCCAAAAAGTATTGAACGCGCCCCAAAAAGTATTGAACACACCCCAATAAGTATTGAACGCGTCACAATAAGTATTGAACGCGCCCCAAAAAGTATTGAACGCGTCCCAATAAGTATTGAACACACCCCAATAAGTATTGAACACACCCCAATAAGTATTTAACGCGCCCCAAAAAGTATTGAACGCACCCCAATAAGTATTGAACGCGCCCCAAAAAGTATTGAACGCGCCACAAAAAGTATTGAACGCGTCCCAATAAGTATTGAACACACCCCAATAAGTATTGAACACACCCCAATAAGTATTGAACGCGCCACAAAAAGTATTGAACGCACCCCAATAAGTATTGAACGCGCCCCAAAAAGTATTGAACGCGCCACAAAAAGTATTGAACGCGTCCCAATAAGTATTGAACACACCCCAATAAGTATTGAACGCGCCCAAAAAAGTATTGAACGCGCCCCAATAAGTATTGAACGCGCCCCAAAAAGTATTGAACGCGCCCCAAAAAGTATTGAACACACCCCAATAAGTATTGAACGCCCCCCAAAAAGTATTGAACAGGCCCAAAAAGCATTGAACGCGCCCCAAAAAGCATTGAACGCGCCCCAATAAGTATTGAACGCACCCCAAAAAGCATTGAACGCGCCCCAATAAGTATTGGACCCCCCCAAAAAGTATTGGACCCCCCAAAAAAAGTATTGGACTCCCCCAAAAAGTAGCTATCTACTATATAATTGCCGTAGGCATTTTTGTGTCGGACCCCGAAAACGCCGTGGCTATGTCACGCTGTGACGTCACCACGCGCGAGCAATGGCCACGCCGCATTGCGAGTCGCTGGCTGAGTGCGAGCACTTGCGGCGCGGTTGCGGTAATCCCCTTAGAAAGTATAGGGGGATTTGCGGCAGGTGTGGCAAGTGCGGTTTTGCCGCACCTGCCGCAAGTCCCCCTATACTTTCTATGGGGATTACCGCAACCGCGCCGCAGATGCGGTTTTTAAATAAAATAAAATAATTTTAATACAAATAAATTTTCATAAAATAACAAATAATAAATACATTTAATAATAATAAAAATAGTAAAAAAACAAAACAAAATAAATAATAAAATAAAAAATTCCTATCTACTATATTGGATTATTATTTGAAAATCTAAAAAAAAAAAAAATATTCTAGACACCCGATGCATTTGCATCGGGCTCACAGCTAGTATAGAATATCTACCTATATCAATTGTAACACGTCCCACATAGTATATATGGCTACGTGTAGTAGCTGTAATAAATATTACATAGGCTGCACTATCAGACCCCTTAAGGTAAGGATGTCGGAGCACATTACAGGGGCAAATCCCAATTCAAAGGCCAATAGAACGGGCCTGTCAGGTTTATCGCGCCATTTTAGGGATTTCCATGCAGGGGACCTTAAAACTTTAAAGATCAGGGGCATAGAGAGGATACCCCGTCCATATAGGGGGGGTAATTGGGAGAAAACACTACATAACCAGGAAAAATTATGGATCCTGCGGCTTGATGCACGGATTCCACAGGGTCTGAACTATAGATCTGATTTGTTATACTTTTATTGATCCTGCACCCTATGTCTCTTTGATGGTATTTGCTCCTTTGTATAATGTATATTGAGTGCACTTGCAATACGATGGCTATGCATAATGTATGAATAATTCATTGGGTAAGGAGGTATATGTTTATGTATTCTGTGAATGTAATCTTAGTGGGATCCCCCTACTGTTATGTGGTTGGAGGATTATACCTCACCTTTTGGAATATACAATTTCTAAAATATAATAGCCTTGCAGTTGGTAACTTACAATAAGAAATAAAGATCTTTGTTGTAGTTATCCTTAGATTTCTACACCTGTAAGTTTACCATGTAATTGCATTACTAATATATCAGTTCTTTGCTCTGTTTTTCTCTCTTTTTTTTTTCCTCTTTTACTTTCTGTTATCAGCTCTTTTCCTCTCTTTCCCTCCCTTCCTTTTCTTCCCCTTTTTTTTTTTTTTTTTTTCTCTTTTACTTTCTGTTATCAGCTCTTTTCCTCTCTTTCCCTCCCTTCTTTTTCTTCCCCCTTTTTTTTTTTTTTTTTTTTTTTTTTTTTTTCTTCTCTTTTACTTTCTGTTATCAGCTCTTTTCTTCTTTTTTCCTCCCCTCCCCCTCTTCTTCCCCATATTTTTCCTTTTAACTCTTTTAAAACCTGCAGGTATGTGATTGGTTAGAAATAATTAATGTATATTTGTCACACATGCGAGAGGGGGCTGTTTTTTGCTTTTAAATTGTATATATTCCTTCTGTCTGTATTGCCATTGTACTGACGATTAAGTGGGCTAGACCCACGAAACGCGTCCAGGAGCTCCTTTGGAGCATGTGTGATTTTTAAAAATTTTTGAAAATAAAAAAGGAATTTTGTGGCACCGGATTCTACACTTTTGTCTATTGCTACTGGTGGTTGCCAAGCCACTTTCCGGTTTGCCTGGGAGTCCTGGGAATATTAGGTGGTTGGAGCTAATCCTTCTTTTTGAATCTTAAAAAACAGCCAGACTCGGGAAGACCTAACAGTTGTACTGGCAACTTCTGTCATGTTGTTGTTCCGGGGAACGGTTGCCTGCCTTCTGCCTGCGGACACCACCCTGCTTCTTCCGGCCTGTTGTGATGCTACGCCTAACTCCCCTGTGCACTGCTGTCCTCGCTCTGCATGTCCTCCTGCCAGGTTGGGTCAGTTACTGTATCATCCACCACGTCGTCTTCCACTTCCGCACCCTGGTCCTCCTCCTGACTTTCTGGCAATTGTGTCTCATCATTGTCCACCTCTTGTTGAGACACGTTCCCACCGTTGCCTTCGTGAGACCGTGGCTGCTCAAATATTTGTGCATCGGTACATACGATCTCCTCATCACCCACTTCAGCTGGAGCTGGCGCGAGGCCATAATCTACGAATGGATAAGTGAACAGCTCTTCAGAGTGTCCAAGTGTAGGATCAGTTATGTCCGGGGCCGGGCACTCGGCATGGTGGGAGGAAGGAGGATCAGGGTGTGGAATGTGCGGTCCAGTCTCACGGCTACTGACACTTGACCGTGTGGAAGACAGGTTATTTGTGGTGGTGCCACACTGACTGGAACCATTATCTGCTATCCAACTAACAACCTGTTGACACTGGTCTTGGTTTAATAGTGGTGTACTGCTGCGGTCCCCTAGAAATTGTGACAAGAAGGTCGAGCGAGATGATGTGGGCGTTTGTTGTGGCGCAATTCGAGCTTTCACACGGGCTCGGCCTCTGCCTGCACCACCATCACGTCCACTTCCTTGTCCCTTGCCACCGGCCTTGCGCATTTTCATTTTGCGCATGTTGTGCTGCCTGTATACAGCTAAATGAAGGCGTCCAAATGATGGTTTTTAGCTGCACACTGAGATTACAGATTATAGCGGTTTAATCCCGGCAGGTATCGCGCACGTGGATGGGATGAGGGCAGTGAGCCTTTTCCTGAGCATGACCTGCTGGGATAGAAGTCTATGTGCCTTGATTGAGGAATTGCTTGAGTATATTCTAACCCACAATGTCTTCGTTTTCAATGACCGCATCTATGTAGAACAGCGAGGAACAGCGATGGGGGCGGCTTGCGCCCCATTGTATGCTAATTTATTTTTGGGCAGCTGGGAGCGGTCATTGATGCAATCCGAAGACATTGAGGGTGTTGAGAGCATCCTGTACTGGTTTAGGTATATTGACGACCTGATATTTATATGGCAAGGGTCTAGACCAAGTTTGGATCAATTTATGGATGCTCTCAACAAGAATGATCTCAATATTAAGTTAACCTATCAGGCACACAGACAACAGATGACCTTTTTGGATGTGCTTTTGGAGGTGGGGGAGGACGGCACAATTCAAACTGATGTATATCGAAAGAGTACTGCCGTAAATTCCCTCCTCCATGCCTCATCAGCGCATGCGGGAAGTACTATTAAATCTATCCCAGCCGGTCAATTCTTACGAATGAGGCACATATGTTCAAGTGACACCAGATTTGAAAATCAAGCTGTAGATTTGCGGGAGAGATTTGCATCCAGAGGATTCAGCAACCGTTGTATAAAACAAGGGTATGTGAAGGCCAAAAAAATG
Organism: Allobates femoralis; assembly: GCA_033576535.1. NCBI lineage: Eukaryota > Metazoa > Chordata > Amphibia > Anura > Aromobatidae > Allobates > Allobates femoralis. Next base: position 4,526,040 of record JARQOC010000005.1, read on the forward strand.
AGGAGGGAACAATTGTTATTTCAACCCAAGATTAAGTCTGCAGAATATGGTCCCATCAGATATATCTCGACTTTTAATTCCCAGTGGCCAAATATTAGATCCATCTTGGGTAAACATTGGTCCGTGTTATTTACTGATGCAGTTTTGGCCAAACATTTATCAACACGGCCTTTGTTAACATCACGGAGGGGCAGAAATTTACGTGATATCCTGAGTGCAAGCCATTATGTTCCTAAAAAGAGCAATTTCTTTGGAGAAAGAGCAGTGGGACCGTTAATAGGATGTTATCCGCGTGGTGACTGTTTGGCTTGCACTCAGGGTAACATAAAAAGAGCAAAAGAATTTCACTCCTCCAGTAATCAAATACAAAAGATTAAAAAATATATAAATTGTAGCACTACTCACGTAGTCTATCACGCGACTTGTCCTTGTGGTAAGATTTATATTGGTCTTACCGCGAGACAACTGCGGATAAGAGTGCGTGAGCATGTAAGGGATATAGAGGGAGCCGCTAAAATCATTGATTTAAATACACTAAAAACTTTACCGAGGCATTTTAGGATTTTTCATGACTGTAATCCTAAAGGATTGGTCATTAAAGGAATTGACCGTATTCAGGGTGGTATCAGAGGAGGAGATTTGGCCAAAACACTGGCACAAGAAGAGTGTAGGTGGATGGTCGAATTAGAGACACTTGCCCCAAAGGGTCTTAACGAAGTTATAAGTTATGCCCCTTTTTTATAGAGAGCTGACCTCCTGTGTATTCTATTGGGCTGTTTTTGACTTGAGACATGTGTGTGTGTTTTTCTACTGTGATTTTAATCCATGTTTTGTATATTTTAGTTTTTTCTTCAAAAACTGATAACGGATATGATACGGAGCGGAGTTACATACACAGCCAAAAGGACTACACTAGATCCTCAGACTGAAAGTGCAAATGAGTTGATGGGTTATAAAACATCTTGGAAGATTTCATAATGGAATATACAAAGAGGAGAAAAAAACTGGGGCTATGATTATGATGCGTGCAGATGGGTTGTGTACATATTGTATGGAATACATATTCATAATTGGTTGATGTATGTTTATACTGTGCAAAGATGTTTTAATGAAGTTTTTTGTTGTGTCATTTCACTTATTCACAGTTGATACTGTGTCGTAATTAATTACTTATTAATAATTCACTCACTTTTTCCATTTTTATATTATGACATCACTGTATATATATATATATATATATATATATATAATTTTTTAACACTTATCTTATGTAAGTAAAGATCGCTCTTGTATGATTGTGTTGAATGGATGGTACTTCCCTGTACACAGTTTATAGCCCCAGTATATAACGATTCTTCTTTAATATGTCCCCAGATATGTTGATATATGCCCCATGGCTCTTTAAGGTGGGTAATACTAGTGAGGTCTCCAACAAAATGGCCGCCGCTACTACTTTTTCAAAGATGTGCACATTGCTCTATGTTTTAGAAGCACCGACGGGTGTATTGAGCATGCGCGTTAGTGACGTCATTTGACGTCCGGCGCTTGCCCAATCACTGGGGAACTGCTTCTGACAGGTGGAAAATGACGCGGCGCAGGGCGGGCGGCGGCTTCTTTTTGGTGGCTGTGTATTTAACAGCCTGAAATCACTTTGCGACCAAGCAGCGGCGAAACAGCTGTTAGGGGCGCGCTGCAGGTCAGGGCTCCTTGGGGAACTGCCAGGTCTTATCACATGAGTGTGCAATGGGTGAGTGATTACTGTTACCCCCTATGTGGGCTGAGATACCCTTTATTTATTGTGCATTCTCTCATTATTGTGAAATTGTACCAGGCATTGTATTACCCAGGGAGTGACTGCAGCTTGTTGTGGGTTTCCCTTTGAACTTCGTTCATAACGTTTATGTGCCAGCTTTTATATATATTTAATAAAAGTTATATTTTATGTAACAAAAAACTCCATAGTGGTTTCCACTTAATTTATTTTTATGGCTGTGGCATTACAGTGTCTGTCAGCTAATCCCTGCTTGTGGGCTGACTCTGTAAAGAACAACATGCAGGGAGGTGGACCCCGAGCATAGTAAGAGTATTGTGAGATTACTCGGTACTCGCCAAGTACCCCGAGTACCGAGATATTCATGCGAGTACCGAGTAGTGACAAGCATACTTGCTCATCCCTACTCACTACCCTACCCAGTACAGAGCAGTTTTCATATGCATATCAAACGATATAAAACACTTTTATTAACAACAAGTATTCTTGGTTCTTCCTGTCCGGGAGGCGCAATTCTTGTAACATTGCAAACAGTTTTAAGCAAAAGTCCTCATGAAAGTCTATGGGTTTTGCAAAAACAGAAGCAGTCTTCACATTTACCAACTATATACAGGACTAGGGTATTGCAATTTACTTATCACATTTGCATACACGCAGGGCGCACCATCCACGGGGCCCCGCATTTCTCTCACAGCTCATACAGTCATTGTGATACAAGTCCCGGTCTGAGTGCTCCGAAGCTGGTGCACGGTTCCGCTCACCAGTGATTGCGGCTACATCGACCTGTCTAGCCAGTCCATGCGGTTGATGCTCCTTCTGCACCATGCGGGGCCCGAATGCCCCGACTTTCTCGATGTAGCTTTTCCGGTCATCCTCCTCCTCGGAGCTTGGCTGGCTGGACGGCTCCTCAGCTTCCTCAGACTCTGATCTCGCTGCCGCTGTCATCAGGTGGGGCCTCAGGGTCATCTCACTCTGCCCTGACTTCTGCACTAATGATGATGGGCTGCATCTCGGCTGGCGGGTCCTCACTGGTTACCGGGTGCTCAACCGTGGACCGGTCTCTTGCTCCCGGTTCCAGCTCCTGGTTGCTGGACCTCCGTTGCATTACTCCGTCCCTGCCGCCATTTTTAGTGTCCGGCAGGGGTAGTTTCATCTTTGGCCCGCCCGCTTGGTTGCTTGGTGGCAATCGGGGCAGGCAAACACTTTTGCGCCTATGGTATGGCCCTCCCAGTAAGGGGTCGAGGCACACCTCTGGGCCAGCACATTGTCTCTTACATTTTCAAGGCCGCCATATTGAATCCACTAAGAATGGCGGGAAAAAGTTCTTGGGTACCGTGCATAGACAGTTTAAGTCCTTTTTAAAGTGGCCAATAAAGTTCTGTAAGGCGCACAAAACCCGGATCACGGGTTGGTTCCTCCTGTCCATGAGCGCCAAAGATGTCTGGCCCACAAGGGTCGGGGTACTCAGATCTCGGACGGTCGGGTGCAGGGATGTCACGGGTGGTCGGTGCCCGAGCCTGTGCCCTTGGGGTACAACAAAAAGGGGTATTTACAGGGGAAAAGTTTATAAATGAATGTCGTGACGCCACCTGTAGATCCGGTGATGGCACCGGCGCTGCTGGGGCCTCTGGGGTGATGGGCAGCAGCAAGGTTTTGTGGCTCCCTACAGTTGGAGCGGGGTCCCCGGGGCTGTAAGGGTAGAATGGTGGAGTAGGGCGGCGCAGTCTCTGCCATGAGACTGGAATGTCACAGTTCACCAGGAACAAACACAGACGCTTGCTCTGCACGAGTTCTTTACTCCAGTTACCTTCAGCGTGTACACAGTTCACAGGTGTTAAGGCTCGGGTAGTGAACCAGGTGTTATAGGAGGAAGCAATGTCTCTCCGAGGCTCCAGTGATGTCCCTTCTTTTCTCTTCCACTGTCCTATCTCTGCGCACTCCTTCCTTGCGCTGCCCTGCACGAATCCCGCTTACTACCAGGCCTGTTGGGTAATATGAGGTACCCTTCTCTCTCTAAGGGGTGCTGAACCTGGTTTGGTGCTTCTGGTGTGGACTGCACGTATGTCGGGCGGATCGTGCTCCTATGAAGCTGTCGATCACATCGGTATTTGTGGCTCAGGAATGGACCTCTGCACTGCTTCGGAGCCAATGGACCCTCTGACTGCCCCTCTCTGTCTGGGCTGCCTTCCTTCACAGGCGCCCTCCCTCTTAACTCCTGCTCCGTCTCTTTCCTCCTACGTTCTGACTTCTCACAGTGCTTCTCCCGCTCTGCCCACACTCCTCCCACCGGGACTGGGTCTTCACAAACATCAGGTTAACCCTTTAGTCCCCTGCCCCCTGCTCTAAGTGTGTGAATGCAGATTGACATACATTACCTACCCCCATAACAGGAATACTGCACTCTCTGTCTTGGGTGTGGTACCCCTCTGTAGCGCACTGACTAGTGGGGCGCTACAACTATCTACACTATCTTCTCCTGTACAGTAATCACCTCCTCCAGTCCCAGGTCACTATCTACACTATCTTCTCCTGCACAGTACTCACCTCTTCCAGTCCCAGGTCACTATCTACACTATCTTCTCCTGCACAGTACTCACCTCTTCCAGTCCCAGGTCACTATCTACACTATCTTCTCCTGCACAGTACTCACTTCCTCCAGTCCCAGGTCACTATCTACACTATCTTCTCCTGTACAGTAATTACTTCCTCCAGTCCCATGTCATTATCTACACTATCTTCTCCTGTACAGTAATTACTTCCTCCAGTCCCATGTCACTATCTACACTATCTTCTCCTGTACAGTAATTACTTCCTCCAGTCCCATGTCATTATCTACACTATCTTCTCCTGTGCAGTAATTACTTCCTCCAGTCCCATGTCACTATCTACACTATCTTCTCCTGTACAGTAATTACTTCCTCCAGTCCCATGTCATTATCTACACTATCTTCTCCTGTACAGTAATTACTTCCTCCAGTCCCAGGTCACTATCTACATTATCATCTCCTGTACAGTACTCACCTCCCCCAGTCCCAGGTCACTATCTACACTATGTTCTTCTCATTTACTGTAATTACTTCTTCCAGTTCCAGGTCACTATCTACACTATCTTCTCCTGTACAGTACCCATCTCCCCCAGTCCCAGGTCACTATCTACACTATCTTCTGTTGTACAGTAATCACCTCCTCCTTGCCCAGGTCACTATCCACACTATCTTCTCCTGTATAGTAATCACCTCCTCCAGTCCCAGGTCACTATCTGCACTATCTTCTTATGTTCAGTAATTACTTCCCCCAGTACCAGGTCACTATCTACACTATCTTCTCCTGTACAGTACCCATCTCCCCCAGTCCCAGGTCACTATCTACACTATCTTCTCCTGTACAGTACCCATCTCCCCCAGTACCAGGTCACTATCTACACTATCTTCTCCTGTACAGTACCCATCTCCCCCAGTCCCAGGTCACTATCTACACTATCTTCTGTTGTACAGTAATCACCTCCTCCTTGCCCAGGTCACTATCCACACTATCTTCTCCTGTATAGTAATCACCTCCTCCAGTCCCAGGTCACTATCTACACTATTTTCTCCTCCTGTACAGAACTCACCACTATCTTCTTATGTTCAGTAATTACTTCCTCCAGTACCAGGTCACTATCTACACTATCTTCTTCTCCTGTACAGTAATCACCTCCTCCAGTCCCAGGTCACTATCTACACTATCTTCTTCTCCTGTACAGTAATCACCTCCTCCAGTCCCAGGTCACTATCTACACTATTTTCTCCTCCTGTACAGAACTCACCTCTCCCAGTCCCAGGTCACTATCTACACTATCTTCTCCTGTACAGTACTCACCTCCCTCAGTCACAGGTCATTATCTACACTATGGCTAGGGTCAAATTAACGTTATTGGCTGCACTAGGGGTGTTGCATTTAAAAACATAGGTTTTGGCAGCCTAAACGCAGTGCTACTGCCATGGTAGTGCCGCATTAATGCTGCCAGTGCTAACTTATGGTTATGCGGCCCCTAGCGCGGTTCAAACGCTGGCATCTGAGTGAAATCTCGTGCTTTTTCCTAAAGCGAGAAAGGACGCTTTCAACAAAATCGAGAGCCTTGCATTTATGTTTACCTTTCCCTGTTTCCTGGTACGCTGTGACTTTATGTTGGTTAGCTGTATGTCGAGCCCACCGGGACGAGGGTTCTCGGTACCGGACCGGGTCTGCTGCTGCGGAAGTCACAGGTGGTCCTGGTCCGGACCGTGTACCGGGCCCTGTCAATAATAAGGGGATATTTACAGGGAAAATGTCAGTCGTGACGCCACCCACTGTATGCACCCAGTAATGGGGCCGCCGCTGCCGCAGAACCCCCGGGGATGATGTGATGGCAGCAGGGATGGAATAGTTCCCGTGGGCAGAACTGTATTCCCTGGAGCAGTGTTGATTAAAGTCAATGGTGTAATGTGCAGGCTTTGTGCTGAGTGCAATTCACTTACTGTCCAGATACTGCAGGAATCCTTCCTCGGTGCTGGAGCTGACAAGCTGTGGCTCTGCAGATGGGGATCTGCTGCAAACCTGTATGGAGCAAGTCGTATTCAGGCAGAGAGATACAAGGGAGTCAGATTCAGGGTTCACCGTGTTTACTCTCAAAGTTCTTCAGTACAATTCACAGTTCAGTTACAGTTCAGTTCAGTACACGGGCACACTTTCCCCTCCGGGTTCCCTTTACTCCCTGCAGCCAGGTCTCTCCTACTGTGACCCCTCACTCTGTCTCTGTGTACTTTCCAGGCTGTTGACTCTCTCTGTGATTCACTTGGTTGTGTGTGACTCCGAACAGTATGGCGGTGGCTCGGACTCCTGTGAGTCCTCCGGGTTACCAATGAGCTGCCTGTCCTTTGGAGTGGGGACCCTAACGTGTAACTGTGGTCCCCCGTCAGTTGTCTGGGGATGTCGGGTAAACTGCGGTCCCCTCTAGAGCCAACACTCTACTTCAGCCCAGCCTCCAGCAGTCCTCCCGTGTGAGGCTCTACCAGGCTCTCTCTACTGTGTCTTCAGATATCATAGGAGGGCTACTCCTCCTGCAGTCTGGTCATCTCGGCTGTAGTTCTAGGGCCCGGTATCACCGTCCCTCTCTTCCTTCACACTCCTGGGGTACTGGCTTCGGACGTGCTTTCTCTCTGCGGCTTACACTGGCTCTGTTCAGATTCTGCACTCCTACACCCCACTTTGCCAGGACGTGTGATTCAGTCTTTTCATCTCAGCCTACCTCGGCCTACTGACTCCTTTCTCCTCCCCCTTCACTATTTCTACCTTCTGTCACCTGCCTATGTGTGTGCCCACCCACTGCTCTAACCCCTACCACCCCTCGCCTGCATAGAGTTCCTAGGCTCCAGGTTGGGTGCTGCCCTCTACTGTACGTGGGTTGTGTGGGCTGTGAGGGCGTTGGTGTTCAACTGTCGTCCTACCTGCCTGGCTGCAGTTCCCTTTGTGGCCTCCTGGTCGCAGGGGCGCCACATATATGTTCCTTATACCTGAAGTTGTGCGGTGTCTTCTAGTCCTGTCTTGTACCAACTTGCTCAGCTACCACAGACTCTGGTCGCTGCCCTTCCCTTGTCCGGGCAGGCCCGGGTTCTCCGGTTATCCAGTTGGTCCACATACTAATACCACCTTGGATGCGCACCCTACGTCGCTATTGGCCTGGTGGCATGGAAGCCTAAGCAATCATTCTTGACAGAAAGCTCTGGCCATGGACTCTGTTGAGCATGTGTGCATGTGTGGACTGCTGGACTTTCCCTGAGCCTCACCTGGTGAGTGGATTAGACTGCTCCGACCCCACCTGGTAAGTGGACCAGTTTGCTCAAACTTCCACTTGGTCAGTGGATTGGATTATTTGAGCAATGGACTCTGCTGCCACTTTGGGAACTGTGGGATTTACTACCAAACTCAACTGAATTTTTGAGGGGATTTTTTTTTTTTGGGGGGACTTCAGAAGTAGAGGCCTGAGGAGGGAGATACTTTTTGTTCCTTGGTTCTCTGGTGTTACTGTACATGTTAGTGCTGTTACCCTGACTATACCAGACTCCGACCAGAGGGAGACAGCAGGGGCAAATGTAATAACGCTGGACACTCAGGATCTGACGGCTCAACCATTGGTTCTGAAAGACATAGAATAGTAATCTGAACAGACCTCCATCCTTCGGGACAAGTCTCCGAATTCAGGCCTGTCTGGATCCAGCACAGTTAGGAGGTATGGCCACCATTGCTGCAGCTAGAGCACATTGTTTGCAATGATATCAGCAGTAGTGACCCCGGTGACCGGAGCATGGGAACAGCGATGGCAGTTTGGATGTGTAGCGTGTACTGTATACTCTACATACATGTGATAACTGTGTGATGTTTGCTTTTAGCTTCACATCACTTTATTGTTCCTCCACATGATGAGAATAATGCGAAGTCAACACAGATCCAGATAATTCCAATGAGACTCCTGAGGGTTAGATCGAAATTTATACAGAATGGATTCACCCACACAACCTCATTTCAGCTCAGGGGCTCGGTGAGTGTCTGGCGGGTGAATTACATGAATAAAGTGAATTTTCATTAAATGTTGCAGCATGAATCCAAGTCTGGCTGAGCGATTGCAGCCAGTTATGTTTTTTTCTGATATTTCGCTGTGCTTAAGAGTTAACATACTTTGTAAAACTGATCGGAGACCACACATCTGACCAGTCCAATGCAGTCCTTGTCTGGCTTCTCCATGCCCCGGTCAAGATGATTGACAAGTCTCTCGACGTGTACAAACAATGGAGACACCTGTTAACTAAGGCTGTGTGCCCAGTCACGACCCGAAGGCACTGCTTGTTGGATGCAGAACCTTCAAACCTGCGGGAACCCAAGGGTGAATTCAGCCGTCCTGTACTCACCATCTGCGGTGGGTGCAGGCCAGCTTCTCCGTACATGCCCCAATGGTGATCTCTTCCATCTCCACACCATGAAATTAAGGGTATGTGCTCACGATCCGAAGGCCCTGAATGTTGTACACAGTGGCTCATGACCTGCGTGAACCTAAGGAATGAACGGACGGAGCGCAAAGCCATCCTGTATTGACGTTCTGCATTGGTGGGCGTGCACCCGATGGTGACCACTTACGACTCCACACCAAGAAATGACGCATTTGAGAGAACGCTGCTGAGGGGAGAAGCACAGTGAGCGTGGGATTTCTAGAAATCATCCACTATGCTGGTACTGTACTGAGTCGCTCACCAGAGCCGTGGGGTACTCGGATCCGGGCACTGTCGACGTATGGGGCTGCAGGATGTCACGGTGTCGTGACCTTTCTCCGTGGTCCCGGCGAGTCAATAAAAAAGATGGAGGAATCAGTTTATTCAAATTATTTGTGATGCCACCCATGGTTTGTGGCTAGAGGTAGCCACCGCTGAAGTTGGGACTTCTGGGGATGATGGGGTTTGCAGCAGAGATGTTGTTCCCTCCACGGGTAGGACTGGTCCCCAGGCTACCACGTAGGAAGCGTAGGTGTAGTGCAAAGTTCTCAGTACCCTCAGGCAACCTCCTGCTGCCGACTCTCAGAATCATTCTGCCACCTCTCAGGCGCACAATCAAAGTCTCACACTGTTCGTAGCTTTAACCAGGTTTACTTTCAGCTTGTCAGTTGTTACAATACACACAGTTCAGTACAACAGCAGCTCCCATGCAGTCTTAGCAGCTGGGATGGCTCGTCTGCTACATCCCCTTTCATGTTCCTTTCGGGCCTCCTCAGTCTATTCCGCATGCTAGCTACAGTCCAGCGGTCACAGGCTTTTCTTTTTCTATGGGTGACTTCTCAGGTCCCCTAGTCCTATTATAATTGCCTTCCTTTCACTGCACCGGAGGTTGGGTCTCGGGACATAAAGACCTCACACCCCGCTGGAGTTCGTGGTTGGGGCATACAGCTTCCCTACCACTTCAACAGAGCCGGCATTCTGGTTCTGGCCAGGTCCCTCGGTGTCCCCACTGACTCAGACACACCTTGGACCCCTTCTGTCTTCCCTTGATTTTCAGCCTGGGACCCAGGCTAGCCATACGTTGGCACAGGCCGCAAGACCCTGGTTCTCTCAGTCTGGTCTCTCCGACTACTTGGCTGATGGGATTCAACTCTTTCTCTCCTTCACTCCTTCTCCACTCCACTGCTCTGTACACCTTGGTGTTGTTCGTTTGTCGTTTTTGTTGTTGTGTTCCCACCCCTAACCAGGTTCTGTCCTAAAGTTCCATCCTCCACCTGGCTCCTCCCACCATCCCGTTGCTAGACATAAAGTAACTTAGACGTGGGATCGGGGGATGTGTTGGGTGTGTGTGTGGGGTGACCGACTTACCAATCCCAGCTGCTGCGCCATCTAATGGCGAATGGTCCGCAGGGGCGCCACACTCCCCCTGAGCAAAGATTAGCACGTCCTCGTGCTAGGACCTGGTACGGTGTTACACAAGCTCACTGATTTTTTATATTCATCAAACAACAATGATAACATATTTACATAATTGATTATTTTTCTTCCCATAACGGGAGGCTTGTGGCTTAAATGCTACTGTAACAAAAACCAACTTATCAAATCTATGGGGCAAGGGGTATCAAAAGTAGAAAAAGAGAGTTCAAACACGTCACTGATTGTCTATTGTCTCTTGGTCTTGGTCTTCGAGAACCCACCACAAACAAAACCCTTTTAATAGCCCTGGGTGTGGCGACAGGGACTCAACTGAGTCTCGCCTCTCCTCCTCTTCTGCCTCCCACCTGGTGGTCCACCTGCGCAGGAACTCATCCCGGGTGATGACCTCCACTTGCTCCCGGCCCACCTCCACCTCCCACGGGAATCCTATTGTGGCACCCTGTCACCCTGTTGGGCACCACAGAACCCTTGGGGCACGAATGGAGCAGTAACAGCAAGCAACACTCACAAACACCTAACAACGCCTTAGAACACACCTGTTTCACCCCAAGCCTCTAGGGGGAGCTCCACTGGTCACTTTGAGCCAGTTCCCCCTATAAATAGGGTCTTGGAGGGAGAAATACCAGTGTGTGCAGACGCTAGAAGAGCTGCAGGTTGTGTGCGATCTCTAGCATAGGAGACACACACCAGGCCCAATCAGCCCACCTAGCTTGTGAGAGACCCTTTCAATTGGGGTCAGAGGAAAGAAGGAGAGCACCTCTCAGGGAAAGCAGAGTTACTATAACTCTTCCTTTACCAACCGGTTACTGGAACCGAGCTGTGAGAGCTACAACGCCACCACAGAGAACCAGCACCACAACAGGGAGTTTAGCCCCCTGTTCACCTGTAGCACCTACCGAAGAGAGCCCAGGGAAGAGGATAGACGTATCACCATCCCTTTAACAGTGCCCTCAGTGCAGTTAACCAGGTGAATCACGGTCCGGCTGGATTCTATATCCACCCGACCTCACCAAGACGAGAGAGAGAGAAAGCAAGGAAGCCTACCCACTGCTGCTGCTGAAACCCCAGAAGTGTCAACTTCACTAACCCGGTCCGAGTGTACCTGTTTCCACCAAGTAAAGGTACCTAAAAGACTTTGAGTGTCTACTAAGCTGCCTCACAACACCTGGCTCCGGGGACTCCCGCTCGCCCTGCGGGGAGCATTCCATCTGGCTGCATTCCATCCCCCGGAGGCCTCAGCAGCGCCAGTACCATTACCGGAATTCCCGCAGGTGACGTCACGACAAGACTATTACATCCCTTACGGCTCAGCTATCCCCTATTGATCTGGACCACCGGGCCTACACAAGCGCAGTTGCGGTTCTGTGACAGGGAGAAGACCCAAACGCCTGCCCCGTGTACACCCCGGCTACGGTGAGTCAGAATTTGGCGTCACGAACAGGATACGAGCAGGCCCGTTCCTTAACGGGTATTGTGTGCTATTTTAATGACTGTGTTTACCGAACTGTATATTTAAACCGCCATTACTGCGCAAAAGGCGGGAAAAGGAGGGGCGTTACTGTGCGGAGGGCATGAAGATAGGCCCCGCCCCCAGGCTCTGACGATTTCCACCTGACGCAGCAGGAACCGGAAACTCCCGTGGTGCCTCACTCCTCACCGCGAGACCGACACTTCCGTTTGATTCGAAAGGACTGGCCGCGCTTAACTAAGGGGGAGCGAGGATGAGTGATCCGGATCCCAGCGACATGGCGAACCCACAAGCAAACCAACCAGTTGCACCACCATCACGGCCAAATGTACCTCCAGACGGACAGCAACATGCCGGCGGTATGCCGCAACAACCCGCTCTGATTATGCCGATATTTCTGCCATACGTTCCAAATGCGGCCTGGTTACCAAAGTACAGCGGAACACCCGGTACCTTGGAGACGTTCCAAAGGAAGATATGCCAAGTGCTGGATATGTACGCTATGACCGGTAAGCAGAGGGCTTCAGTTATAATGGGACTGTGGGACTTAGACTATCTGAAGATAGAAAACGGGCAAGCTGGTGGTCCCTGCAGAATCCTGGCGCGGAGTTTGACACTTTGAGAGACTTAACAGTGCGAGGACAGCAGCTCCCTACAGTGCCTGATTTAACTTCACAGCCGCAGTATACCAACACCCCTTCCGTGCGGCAGCAGCATCTCCAATCCCTGCGGTTCAGTTTAATGCACAGATTATAACACCTGACCGGTTTGAACAACTGTGTGCTAATGTAGAGCAGCTGATGAAAGACATGGCCAAGCTCCAAGCTGGGAGAAGACCCAAGACAGAAGCAAGGTCATTGGACAAAATTCAGCTCGCTGACAGCCCCGACGACATCCCGTGGATGAAGAGAAAGACACAGCCGCCGCGAGGAAAACCTGCAGATCGCCGCAGCCCTGACAGACTCCGCGTCAGTCAGCAGAGCGACAGAGAAGGAAGCAACCAGCAATCCCGTCCTTTAAACAAGCGACCCCTGGAAGAGAGGGGCCAACCCAGGAGTAGACTGTTCCGGCCCCACTGACTGGGAATATAAGTACGTAGGAGACTGTCCGTACTTACCAATCATCATTGATGGCATCGCTATCTCAGTCTTGATAGACACTGGATCCCATGTGACGACCATCCCGTGTATCCTTTACAAGCAGTTCTGGCCAGACGTGAAGCTAGAACCCCCACACCCCGATCTGAACATTGAAGCCACTAATGGTAAAATCGTTCCAGTAGAGGGACAATCGGAAGCTACAGTAAAGGTGGGGAGGGTGCAGCTGAAGAACCAGGGTATCGTAGTAGTTCAGGATAAACCGTATGAGCGGGATCCACATGTAATACTGGGTACTAATGTCATGGTTAAATGTCTCGATGAAGTGTTGTTTTCACTCCAACAGAGTGCTGATGCTGGTAGACCAAGAGAAAAAAGGGCTATCCAAAAGCAGATCAGAGCTTTGGTATATCAACAACAGGTAAAAATGTCAAATGGTGAAATTGGCAGAGTACGGGTAACAGATCCCATTCCAATTGTGGTACCGCCCAGAAGTGAAATGATGATCTGGTGTCGAGCAGCCATAGGCCTCAGAGGGCAGGACTACCAAGCAGTAGTAGAACCTGTAATGTCTGATAGTAGTCCTACGCTCTTGACAGCCAGTGGGTGGGTCGATGTAAGAAAGGGGAGAGTCCCCGTACGCATATTAAATTATGGTGATGACGAAGTCAGACTGCCAAGATATGCAACTGTCGCAAAATTGTACCAGGTTGAAAATAATGCTGTAATTGATGTAAAATCCTCTTCCCAAACCGTAACTGACGAACCCCCTCAATCCAAAGATCAGCTAGAGAAATGGCGTCAGGAGCTCAGTGTAGGAACTGACAACACACCCTCTCATCAGAAACATGGAGTTTACCGGGTAGTACGGGAGTACGAGCAAATGTTCAGCAAACATCCACTTGACTTTTTGAGGATTAAAGGGGTACAACATCATATCCCCACAAACAACCATGCACCTATCAAAGAAAGGTACAGGCCTATACCACCCACACACTACCAAAAAGCAAAAGAGATGCTTCAGGACATGAAGAATGCAGGAGTCATTAGGGATAGCTGTAGTCCCTGGGCAGCACCACTGGTCCTGGTTAAAAAAAAAGATGGTAGTATGAGGATGTGCGTAGATTACCCACAAATCAATAAAGTCACACACAAGGATGCATACCCATTGCCCCGCATAGAGGAGTCACTAGCTGCACTCAAATCTGCCAACTACTTCTCCACATTAGATCTTACTAGTGGGTACTGGCAGGTTGCCGTCGCAGAGGAGGATCGTGAGAAGACAGCCTTCACGACCCCCATGGGTCTCTGCGAGTTCAACAGTATGCCATTCGGGTTGTGCAATGCCCCAGGAACATTTCAGAGACTGATGGAGTGTTGTCTGGGCCATAAGAATTTTTAGACTGTGCTGTTATACCTTGATGATGTCATTGTCTACTCTCAGACCTATGAAGATCACCTCCAGCACCTGAGTGCAGTGTTCGAGTCACTGTCCAAGTACGGGATGAAACTGAAACCGTCCAAGTGTCACCTGCTGAAACCCAAGGTCCAATACCTAGGACACGTGGTTAGTGCCGAAGGCGTAGCACCCGACCCGGACAAGGTAACCGTCATCAAGGACTGGCCAGCACCAACTACTCACAAAGAGGTACGTCAATTTCTAGGACTGGTCGAGTACCACCGACGATTCATCAAAGGCTATACCAAGATAGCAGCGCCCATGCAAGATCTCTTAGTAGGTCAATCCAAAAACGGCAAGATCAGGGGACCCCCGTTCCACTGGGGACCAGAACAGGAACAATCCTTCCAGAAGCTCAAAGACGCTTTGAATGGAGAAGAAATCCTGGCCTACTCTGACTACAATCTCCCATTTTTATTGTACACTGATGCAAGTAACGAAGGTCTAGGAGCCGTCCTATCTCAACGTCAGAGAATTACAGCTCCTTCAAGCTAGAGTTCCTGGCCCTGGTCTGGGCAATCACAGAGCGTTTCAAGCATTACTTGGCGTCCGCCCCATTCACAGCTTTCACTGATAACAACCCTCTAACACACTTAGAGACTGCACAGCTGGGAGCCCTAGAACAGCGTTGGGTAGCAAGACTCTCAAACTATGATATCACTGTAAAATACCGGGCAGGTCACAAGAACGGCAATGCTGATGCCCTGTCCAGAATTCCTAACCTCCCTGAAGAGGGAGAAGACATAGATGACCTGGAGGAGATAGAACTACCTGCTTTCCACCGTACGGGTACAGCAACGTGTCATCAGGCGAACCAGAGACGTGTAGAGAGGACCGTGAACCCTTTACCTCACCATGACTGGAAAGAGGTTCAAGCCAACGATCCAGATGTCAGTTTGGTAAGAGAGCTGATCTCTCAAGAGCACGCCAGCATGGACCCTGATGCCTCCCAAAATGCAAAACGCCTATGGAAAGAGAAGGGAAGATTATTTCTCTACCAAGGTAAACTATGCAGAAGGTATCTAAATCCCAGAACACACGAACTCATCTGGCAGATCGTGGTTCCCAAGACTGAAGTCCAAATGATCCTTGAAGCCTACCATGACGATGCAGGACACTTCGGATGGAAGAAGCTGGAGAGACTCCTGAAAGATCGTTTCTACTGGGTCGGTATACGAGGCTCAATTGACAAATGGTGTAAAAACTGTGGACCATGTCACCTTCGAAGGAAAGACCATCTAACTCAGAAAACTCCTTTGCAACCAATTGTTACCAAGAAACCCCTTGAAATAGTTGCTCTCGACCACGTGAAGCTGACCCCAAGTCAAACCGGGTACACTTACGCTCTCACCATCGTTGATCACTACTCAAGGTTCCTGGTAGTAGTTCCAGTTAAGGACTTAACTGCGGAGGTAGCAGCCAAAGCCTTCCAGAGTTACTTATGTCGCCCGCATGGGTATCCAGACCAAGTCTTGACTGACCAAGGGCCAGCCTTCGAATCAGCCTTGTTCCAAGAGTTTCTAGGACTATATGGGTGTAAGAAGATCCGAACCACACCTTACCATCCACAAACAAATGGTTTATGTGAAAAAATAAACCACATTGTCATTGACATGCTCAAAACTCTACCTATCTAAGAGAGAAATTAATGGCCTGAAAAAGTCCCAGACCTTGTGGACATCTACAACCACATACCTGTTAGCTCAACTAACTACACACCTGCTTACTTCATGCGAGCAAGACCAGGTAAATTACCAGTTGACCTACAGATGGGAACCATTGAACCAACACAAGATTCTTCTGATGAAGATTGGGTAAACCAACGCCAAGATCAGTACAAAAAGGTACAAGAGAGTGTTGAAAGAAACCTGAACGTCAGTAGAACCAAACAAGAGCAACACTTCAACAAGCACGCCTCGGCAGAACCACTAGCCACAAGTGAAATAGTGCTCAAAAGAAAAAGAAAGACCAACAAATTAGATGACAATTGGGAATCTGAACCCTACACAATTATGCCATCTCAGTATGACAATTCCAAAACTTGCGTTATCAGCAAAGATCAAGGAATTACCTTCACTACTGTATCAAGGGATCATTTAAAGAAATGTCCAACACAGTTACTACCTCAAGTAACCAGTTACCCTGCAGTAACTACAGTCGAAGAACCTAAAGAAAACCTAGCTCATACAGACATTTGATATTTACCAGCTGATTGGCCACAATGCAATGGTGCATTCATCATACCAGTTATGCATTTCTACCAACCTGTAGAAGATCAGCAACCAATACCAATTCAACAAGTTCAACCAGAACAAGTTCAAATGCAAGAGATGCAGCCTGTTATATTGGAACCTGAGATTCCTGTAATCGGTGAACCTGCTAGTCTCATAGTAAGACAAAGAACTCGTAGACAGTTACCTGCACTACCACCAACAACCAGTTTGTGCACTACAGACACAGCTTTTGAGACTCCCACACTACGCAAATCCACACGTAGTACGTTAGGCCAAACCCCAAATAGATATGGAGAATGGGTTTAAAATGTAGTGGAATATAGTACCTGTTAACAAATGTAAATAGCAACTGGTTTCAAAAACTGTAAAAAGTAGTGTACAGAAGGGTGGAGGAACTGTCCCAAGTAAATTAAGTTGGGGACAGAAAGTGCCTGGTAGGATAATAAAGGTTAGACCCGGCCTCCCAAGCAGAGACACCCATAGGGAATGTATAAAGTTTGAAAATGTATATCCCTTTTTCCCTTTTCATAAACTTGGACAATTGTCACAGGACTTGTGTGACCAAAACTTACCTTTTTTTCTAGCCTGTGGCAGATGGACTAGGGCCGTATGGACTGCTTTTCATATTTTTTTCCCGTTTTTCCCTTCTTTTTCAGTGATTTTTGTATTTTTCCTTAAGGCTTTGTAAATACCTGTTATTAAATGTTGATAAAATGCTTAGAAGTTAAGTTATAAAAGAAACTTTTTGCTCAGTCCGGGAGAACTGAAGTTAACTAAGGGGGAATGTGGCACCCTGTCACCCTGTTGGGCACCACAGAACCCTTGGGGCACGAATGGAGCAGTAACAGCAAGCAACACTCACAAACACCTAACAACACCTTAGAACACACCTGTTTCACCCCAAGCCTCTAGGGGGAGCTCCACTGGTCACTTTGAGCCAGTTCCCCTATAAATAGGGTCTTGGAGGGAGAAATACCAGTGTGTGCAGACGCTAGAAGAGCTGCAGGTTGTGTGCGATCTCTAGCATAGGAGACACACACCAGGCCCAATCAGCCCACCTAGCTTGTGAGAGACCCTTGCAATTGGGGTCAGAGGAAAGAAGGAGAGCACCTCTCAGGGAAAGCAGAGTCACTATAACTCTTCCCTTACCAACCGGTTACTGGAACCGAGCTGTGAGAGCTACCACGCCACCACAGAGAACCAGCACCAAAACAGGGAGTTTAGCCCCCTGTTCACCTGTAGCACCTACCGACGAGAGCCCAGGGAAGAGGATAGACGTATCACTATCCCTTTAACAGTGCCCTCAGTGCAGTTAACCAGGTGAATCACGGTCCACCGAACGTATAACTTGGTCCGGCTGGATTCTATATCCACCCGACCTCACCAAGACGAGAGAGAGAAAGCAAGGAAGCCTACCCACTGCTGCTGCTGAAACCCCAGGAGTGTCGACTTCACTAACCCGGTCCGAGTTTACCTGTTTCCACCAAGTAAAGGTACCTAAAAGACTTTGAGTGTCGTTGTGTCATTCCTGATCGCCCTGCAGTGTCTACTAAGCTGCCCCACAACATCTTGTGCAGCACCTGGCTCCGGGGACTCCCGCTCGCCCTGCGGGGAGCGTTCCATCTGGATCCATCTGGAGGCCTCAGTAGTGCCGGTACCGTTACCGGAATTCCCGCAGGTGGCGTCACGACAAGACTATTACATCCCTTACTGTTCAGCCATCCCCTATTGATCTGGACCACCGGGCCTACACAAGCGCAGGCGCGGTTCCGTGACAGGGAGAAGACCCAAACGCCTGCCCCGTGTACACCCCAGCTACGGTGAGTCACTATCATGTTGTTGAACTTAATATTAGAAATACATTTCAGCATCCTTACACTCCACCCCACTTACGATTTGACGTCCCGACAAATGGTCTCTCACCACTCATACATAACACATACTCTTTAGGGTTATATCGTATCGGGGGAACACCAGCTGTGCTTCTCTCCGACCTCCGTAAACCAGTATCTGCCGAGCTTGATGGGGTGTTCACCACATCTGGTGAAACAGTCTCATCAGGGGCAGTGTCTGGAACTTCTGGGCCTTGTGCTGTTGGGACTCTGTACATCTGGGGTTTCTGTCCCAAAGTCATCCCAACATTCACATTGAACATGGTACGGTGCAACCGACATAGGCGGCTCAGGCGTCTCAGGTAGACGGGCAGGTGCGTCAGACATGCACCTCTTTAGCCAGTTCCAGTGCATTGTGCAACGAGGTCCACTGCACCCTTCTGGGACCACTGTGTACACACTTCCCCCTGGAAATACTCTTTCCACTACGGTGTAGGGTGTCTTCTCCCACCTGTTACTCAACTTCCCTTCCGGGCGTGTGACTCACACTAGCACTCTATCACCTACACCAGGGGCGGACCCAGACTGTAGTGGGCCCTGGTGCAAGAAATTTTTCGGGGCCCCCCCCTCTCGCAACTCAGTGCCAGAACAGTGCCGCGGGTGTGCAGCACAGCTGACACCCGACGGCACCCCCCCAACCCCCCCTGGAACTCAGTGCCAGAATAGTGCCGAGGGAGTGCAGCACAGCCAGCGGCGTAGCAACTGTTTGTGGCTCCCGGGGCGGTCGAAAAATTTGCTGCCCCTTTGGTTGTTGATAATCTGGAAGTATACATAGTATACACTGTCTGCCCCTATATACAAGAATATAACTACTGTATTAAAACACAAAGAGAAGGGGTGCAGTTGCCACCTCTGCACAACCCCAGTGCATGGCAACAAGCAGGACTCAAGGAGGGCCCGGGGCCGGAGCAATTTTCGCCGCCGTGCTGTGGAGTTCATAATGCAATATAAATGCAAAAAACCTTTATTCTTAATATGATGTCACAATACCGGGATCTGAGGATCTTCTATTTCGAGGTCAGGGGCTCTCTGATGCCATGTTGCTGTCTGTCTCGTTGTCTTCCTCTTTTGACACTGCAGTGCGGTGGACAAGACAGCATTAACTGGTTAATAACAAGAAGTATGGAGTGTACTAACTGAGCCATAAATCCTCCCCATACCAGTAGGATTACTATATGGATTTTATTATTAGGGTACGGACACACTGGCGTGAAGCTCTGATGAGTGCAATGTGTGGTTTTCTCACATTGCAATCAATCTCTGAGAGCACACTGGTGAGTGTCGGTCACTGACCGCACACGAACCATTCGAGAGGCATCTGTTTTTTTCACGGATACATTCTCATTCTGCAGGTGAGAACACTGCAAAATGTTCCTGTAAATGATTCTACAGTAAATAGCTGCTGAGGAAAGAACAGATTGCACACGGATGTGATCTGAGAGAAATGTCGGACACTCGCACAGCAGTTGCCAAATGGACCAAAAAACAGATGCCACTCATCCGACTCTCCTGGATGGGAAACAGACCGATTTTAAGGTGGCGGGAGACAGTGTACCACCATGTCCTCAGCTCCCTGCTGTGCACAGACAGCGTACGGTACACTGTCTGTGCACAGCACGGGGCTGAGGACATCCCAGAAGAGGCACAATAACCACAGACAGGCGGCGGGAGAACATTGAGCCCGCCCAGGAGAACTACAACTCCCAGCACCCAACAGACTACCCAGAAACCATACAATAACTCCCGAACAGGTAGGAGAACTACAATTCCCAGCATGCAACTCCCTGCCAACACAGGAAGGTGGAGGCTGCCGCATGGAGGCAGAGACACCTGGTACAGCCGCCATTATCACCACACACTGCCCCACTCCTCCTGCCCCCCTGTCCTCCTCTCCTCTGTCCCTCCTGCTGCCTCCCCTGTCCTCTTCTCCTGTCCCCCTGTTCCTGTCCTTCTGCCCCCCTGTCCTCTTCACCTCTGTATGCTGTATATAGTATATGGCCCATATGCAGACTAATATATGTGTGTGTGTGTGTATATATCTATTATATAATCACGAATGGGTTTTTTGCCCCTTTTGAGACCGCTCGCGCTGCGAGTCAATGTCGTCATGTGGATACGACCGAAGCATTGGCCGCGCAGTGGCCATTGCGAGCAGTTCTAAGGCGACTCGCTATGCCCGCGCAGCGGGCATGGCGACTCGCCTTAGCAGCGCGAAGCATTGGCCGCGAAGCGGCCATTGTGAGTCACAGACTCGCTCTTCTAGAATCCCGATGCATCTGCATCGGGCACCCAGCTAGTATATATATATATGTATATACATATATACACACACACACACATACACACCCCTTCTCCCACAGATATAATCCCTCTTATTCAGTCTCTCCCCCCCACGTGTACCGTCTCTCCCACCCTGTGCCTGTCACCCCATGCACTCTCTCCCCTCCTGTCTATGTCTCCCCTGTGTGCAGTCTCTCACCCTCTGTTCACTCTCCCCCCTGCACCCATTTTCCCCCTGTGCACTGTGTCTCCCCGATGTGTGCTGTGCACTTATCCTGTGACAGGGGGGGCCCCTGTGTGATGAGCCCCTGTGTGATGTGCCCCTGTGTGATGAGCCCCTGTGTGATGTGCCCCTGACCTGACAGGGGGGGCCCCTGTGTGATGAGCCCCTGTGTGATGTGCCCCTGTGTGATGTGCCCCTGTGTGATGTGCCCCTGACCTGACAGGGGGGGCCCCTGTGTGATGTGCCCCTGTGTGATGTGCCCCTGACCTGACAGGGGGGGCCCCTGTGTGATGTGCCCCTGTGTGATGTGCCCCTGACCTGACAGGGGGGGCCCCTGTGTGATGTGCCCCTTGCTATGGTCCTCTTAGTGCCGTTTTTCCACCCTTTTTCTCTCCCTCCTAATCTGAGCCGAGCAGCAGCAGCTGATTTCTGACTCTGTCTCCTGCATCATTGCTGTGCAGGAAGTAGAGATCTGCTGCTGACGCTCGGCTCAGATTAACAGGGAAAGGATGGGGGCAGTGCTCAGGAGCCCCTGCAAGGGGAGAACACATACAGAGCTACCAGGGATGGCCTACCTGCCAGACCAGGGCCCCCGGTGGCGAGTGCTGACGACTGGAGCACATGGAGAGTGAATGATCTTCCTGCTCCTGCTCCACTGTAGACCGCAGTAGAAGAGAAATGGAGGAGGCGGAGCAGGGGCGCTTTACTATGCGTTCCAACAGTGGTAAGCACAAAGGAAGCAGAAATGACGCGCCGGAAGCGGGGGCGGAGCGAGGGCTCACTGGGCTGGCGGCTAGCCGGCCACTGGTTTTAAAGTAGCCACCGTACCGCGCTGCCGGTACAATAGCAATACCGGGCGGGCCCCCGACGCCGTCCCTGGACAGAATAGTGCCGCGGGTGTGACACCCGACAGCACTCCCCCCCCCACCAAGAACTCAGTGCCGCGGGCGTGACAGGGGAACGTACTTGCAGCTGGAGCCCCAGGGGCCCCCTAGCTGGTCGGGGCCCTGGTGCAGCTGCACCAGCTGCACCACGGTAGTTCCGCCCCTGACCTACACAGAATTCCTCCGTGTGCATCAGTCCCCGATCTCGATGGAGATGATCCTGCACATGGTCTTTTACTATCCGGTGGATCTCCTTCAATTTTCGGCGATGATCCTGGACCCACTCACTGGCTGTATGATAATCTGGCTCACAAGCTACAGTGAGACTCAGTTCTTCTATCTCTCGCCCAGGCCGACCGAACATCATCACATAGGGAGTGAACCACGTGGTGTTATGGACCTTATTGTTATAGGCCCACATAAGATCTGGGAGGAATTCAGGCCATCGCTCCTTTTGCCTTTGTTCCAGCGTTCTCAGCATCTGGAGCAGGGTTCGGTTGAACCATTCACAGGCCCCATTTCCCTGTGGACGGTGGGGCGTGGTCCATGACTGCTGGATCCCATAAACATGCAGCAACTCTATCATGAGCTGACCTTGAAAGCAAGCACCCTGATCTGAATGTATCCTTGGGGGACACCTATACACCTGGATGAAATGCTTACAAATCGCTTCTGCTGCGGACTTAGCAGTCTGATCTTTGGTGGGGACAGCGACGGCAAACTTAGTAAAGTGATCAGTTATGACCAGACATGTATGATACAAGGAGAACCAGAGTCTTTTTATGCTCAAAAAAATACATTACGTTTATTACAAAAAAGTTACAGTGCCTCCTTTATACCAGCATTTGGACGGATATCATCTGGAAAGATGAAGATAAAGATGTAGTTATATTTTGTATACTGTCCTATGCTGGCTACTAACCCTGCTGCTGTGCGCTCCGTGCTCTTGGCCATGCCTCCTCCCACCCCCGGAGGCATCTCTAATCGCTGCGCGTTCTGGTCGCTTGGTAATCCTCGGTGTCCGGATACGCGCGGTGATGACGCACTTCCGGGGGGCGGGCCTGGACGCTGGACCAGGGAAACAGAGCGCCAATAAGCATGCAGGGTGGCGGCTCCCTGAGGTGGAGCCTGCCACTAATATAAAGGTACTGTCCACACTGAGGTGCATACATCTCCTTGAAAAAGCGTGTAAGGCGAAACAGCGTAGGAGGCTGTAGGTGGAGGCTCCCCTATTCTATCCTGCACTGCGTGCAGTTGCATTTTCGGTATTATATGACGCCATGACCTGAATCAATCTGTGCACCTATTATATCATGCATATGGGGCTGATGGGGCCTAATTTATTGAATACTATGTATTATACAATGTTATATAATTTGTAAAACCATGTCATGATTATATATGGGAATTGTGCAATATGAGAAGGTGGTGAAGTGCAATACTCTGTATGTTATCTGTAATATCACGCTGTGCTCCAGGCACTATCTGTATCATCAGCCAAAAACTTGCACTTTTAATTGAGTGCTTTTTTGTAATAAACTTAATGTATTTTTTTGAGCATAAAAAGACTCTGGTTCTCCTTGTGTGTATGTAATGTAAATGGAGTCTGCTATTAAGGGTTGAACAAGGGATAGATGCTATATCCTGAGCCCTTTGATAAAATGTATTACTGTCATTGGGAACTAATATTTATCCAGACATGTAAGATGACCACTTCTGGCGTACCCAACTGACAAATAGTCTACCATTAGCACTTTCAACGGGGCTGAACAGGAGCCCTCTGCTCCGGGGACTTATTCAGTTCACATGACCTACACCTACCACACACTTCCCTCACAACTTCTTCTAGGCCCGGTGTGTACACGTACCGATGCAGCCAACGATAGGTATTCTCAGGCCCAAAATGCGCACCCTGCGCATGCGCTTCTCGGGCAATATCTGGAGCCACTGAAGCTGGAATCACTATCTGCCACTGGTACTCCAGCTCTGCCACTACGGTGAGTCACTATCATGTTGTTGAACTTAATATTAGAAATACATTTCAGCATCCTTACACTCCACCCCACTTACGATTTGACATCCCGACAAATGGTCTCTCACCACTCATACATGACACATACTCTTTAGGGTTATATCGTATCGGGGGAACACCAGCTGTGCTTCTCTCCGACCTCCGCAAACCAGTATCTGCCGAGCTTGATGGGGTGTTCACCACATCTGGTGAAACAGTCTCATCAGGGGCGGTGTCTGGAACTTCTGGGCCTTGTGCTGTTGGGACTCTGTACATCTGGGGTTTCTGTCCCAAAGTCATCCCAACATTCACATTGAACATGGTACGGTGCAACCGACATAGGCGGCGCAGGCATCTCAGGTAGACGGGCAGGTGCGTCAGACGTGCACCTCTTTAGCCAGTTCCAGTGCATTGTGCAACGAGGTCCACTGCACCCTTCTGGGACCACTGTGTATGCACTTTCCCCTGGAAACACTCTTTCCACTACGGTGTAGGGTGTCTTCTCCCACCTGTTACTCAACTTCCCTTCCGGGCGTGTGATTCACACTAGCACTCTATCACCTACACAGAATTCCTCCGTGTGCACCGGTCCCCGGACCCAGAGATACAGTACTACCTCCGCTATGGCCAATCGATCCCACTGTAGTAGCAGTGTTTGTCCATCTCCACTCAGCCGAAATCTCGTTCTCCCATCGGGCCAGGACTTTTGAGTCAGCCATTTCTTTACTAGTGAAATGTCTGCATCATGTAACTCGGCCCACTCTTGACGAGTCTTACCCAACAACGTGGCGACCCGTGTTGCCACCTCACTTGAACGTGCCACATCAACAAACACAGGTAATCACCTCAGATCAGGGATCTCAGTGTCCTCAAGGTCTTCATCCACCACATGCTCTGGTGCATCTCGAGTCACTCAAGATAAGGCGTCGGCATTAGAGTTCTCTCTACCCGAACAAAACCGGATTCGGTAATTGAACTTGGACATCCGCGCCACCCATCTGTGCTCCAGAGCTCCTAGCTTGGCATTTTCCAAGTGGGCCAGGGGATTATTGTCCATCATCACGAGAATCTCTGCAACAGCCAGGTACTCCGCAAACTTCTCAGTCATGGCCCACACCAGGGCCAACATCTGCAGCTTAAACAAGCTGTAATTGTACGGGTTCCGTTCGGTGTCCCGTAGGGATCAGCTGGCGTATGCAATGACCCTCTCACGCCCATCTTGCTCTTGTGCTAACACGGCCCCTAAGCCATTAAGACTTCCATCTGTGTACAACGTGAAGGCTGATCAAAGCGAGCATATGCCAACAAGGGGGCCTGTACTAAGGTGGCCCGGATCCGTTCAAATGCCTGTTGTTGTTGGTCTGTCCACCGGATTGGCTGATTTTTGGGCCTCTGCGCCGTCCCTCTTAAAAGCTCATTCAGGGGTTCAGCCACTTTGGCATAATCTTTCATAAACTGACGGTAGTATCCGGCTAAACCGAGGTACGCCCATACTTCTCTCACAGTCTTAGGACAGGGCCACTCCTGAATGTCCTCAATTTTGCTCGGGGCTGGTCGCACACCCTCAGCCAATACTACATGCCCCAAGAATTCGATCTATGTTTTGAACAAGTGACATTTCTTTGGCTTGATCTTAAGTCCATTGTCTCTCAATCGATGCAACACCTGCCGCAGCTTCTGCAGGTGATCATCGAACAAATCTCCAAAGATAATCACATCGTCCAAATAGATCAACGCAGACTCAAAATTATAATCGCCCAAGCAGTACTCCATTAGCCGCTGGAATGTCCCTGGAGCATTGGTCAGTCCGAAGGGCATTCGATTGAACTCATACAGTCCCATCGGCAAGATGAATGCTGTCTTCTGTCGATCTTGAGTTGCCATGGGCACCTGCCAGTAGCCGCTGGCCAGGTCAAGGGTGGAGAAATACTTCGCCTTTCCCAGGGCAGACAGAGTTTCTTCAATCCTGGGTAACGGATAGGAGTCCCGCACGGTATGCGAACCGTAGAGACCCATCTTTCTTCCGTACCAACACAACCGGTGCGGCCCAAGGACTTTGACTCGGCCGGATCACTCCATTGTCCAGCATCTGTGCTAGCATTCCTTTGACCTCCTGATAAAGACTCGGTGGAATTTGGCGATATCTCTCCCGAATTGGAGGGGTGTTCCCCGTGGGTATCTCGTGCTCCACAGCCTTTGTACAACTAAAGTCTTCATCACCCCTGGAGAAAGCAGCCTGATACTCCCACAACGCGGCTTCCAGTCTGTGAACCTGCTCGGCGGTTAACTGGGACTCATCCACCTCCATGATCTCCATAAGCTTCCTACCATTCCACTCGAGCGTAGGAGATTCTTCTATCGCTGTCTGCATTGACAGGGTCCAGGCGGCCCGGCAATCTGCTCTCAGGGTGAACTGATTTTTAGGAATGACCCCTTCGCCACACAGATATAGATCAGCCAGCTTTGTACCCACTGCCAGGGTCACCTCATAATTCTGCAGGTTCAGACACCTCACTGGTACACTTCCATCTTGTACAGTGGCCACTGTTCGGGCTATCATCAGGCTACCCGTATCTTCTGACCGTTTCACCAGTTCCAGAACCACCTCCACACCATTTAGTTTTCGATGCGTTCCTACCGGCATCAGCATAATTTTCTCTTGACCCGGAGCAATCACAACCGCAGCGCCATGCGGGACATACACTGCTCCTACCACTCTTCTATCTGCCGAGCTCTTCCGAATGCTGCATGATCGGACCAGTCACTCAGAAGGCTGCAAGGCCTTCTAAATGACTTTGTGAGGTGTTGCTCGCTTCTAATACCTTGAGCCATCGCATTAGAACAGGAGGGAGTCCATCTCTCTCAGGAAATTCATTCCCAGAACCACCGGGAGATTCGGCCTTGCCTGCGTTTTCATGAGCATCACTCCTTTGGTTCCCAACTCCTGGCCACACAGCTGTACTCTCATCCATGCAATGCCCATCACTGGGATTTCTTCGTTATTAGCAGCCTTCAGCCTCAACAGATGTCCCGACTCCTGTTTAACAGTCTCTCCGAAGTGCGTTTGAAAAAACTTCATCGGCATGGTCGTTACCTCCGACCTGGTATCCACCAAGCACACCACCTTCTTTCCTGCGAACTGCACTTCCAAAGTAGGACTTTGCGCAATCAGGTCCTTGGACCAGCCGTTGGGCGCTGATTCTTGTTCCTGCCTCGCTGTATGCCCAACTACAGCGAGGGCCCCTCTTTTACCGGTGCCGAGGCTGCAGCCGGCACGTCCTTCGGACAATCCCGCTGCATATGTCCAAGTTCTCGGCATCGCCAGCACTGGACCGGGCTTCTTGTTCTACCCCAGGATGCTTCAGGTCTTAAGGCAGCCAGCCTTCTCTCCAAGGTATAAGGTAATTGACCATAACATGGAGTAACGAGGTTAGTCGGCACCGAGCATATCAGAATCGGAGACGTTTCTTGAACCCTCATTTGCTGCACTTGTTCTGCCAGGCATTCCACAGTCTTCTGCAAAGCTGCCAGCTGTGCCTGAACAGGATCTGGTCTTGCCTCTCTTGTGTTAGCCATTTGCAAGTTGCTCCACTGCAGGGCACGCTTCACTTCCAAAGCCCGTGCTACTGCCTCCTCCTATATCTCAGCATAGGTTATACCAGGGGTACTACGCGCTTTCAGCAACAACTCGCTCCATAGTGCCTCACTCCGTATCCCCTCAATGAACTGATCCCAAAGAATGTTGTCGACATCGGCCTCAGTACCCACAGTTACAGGTGACTTCTTTCTAATCTCCTAATGCAGCTCCTCCAATACTATGGCATATTGAATCAGGCTCTCCCCATCCCTCTGAGTCCAGGCGAAAAACTGCACTCGTAGTTGCCCGGCCGCCACCACATGGTCAAAGGCCTTTTCCAATATCCGAATGATGTCATTGACTGTCTTTCGCTTGTCTTCGGATTTTAATAGAACAACTTTGCGAGCATCCTCCTCCAGCTCATTTATCGCAACCTCCAGTTGTAACTGGGGGCTGACACCATGCAAGGCAATGGCATTCTTCAACCTGCCTACCCAATCACTGAACAGCAAGTTGTACCCATCAAACTTGGCTAAGTGGTTAAGCAATGCGCCTGTCACAGAACAACCCACTAACCGGTCTTTTCCGGTCACCATGGGAGAAGGGGGGTAGACAACCACAGGAGATGTGGGAATGCCTTCTGTCCTACTGGCACCATCCATAGCGAGCACCGTATCCCGCCGACTACGCCAAATGTTAACGACCGAGATACCAGTCGTTTGTTGTGTGAGCGATACGGTGCTGCTATGAATGACACGGACTCCAAAAATAGTGGTAAATTAACTCTTTTTAACGGTTTCAAAAAGATAACAATTCAAACTTTGCAAAAAACTATATGGGCCCAAACAGCCCAATCACAGTGTACAATTTATGCAGCCTGAGGGAACTCACCTACCTGTTTTGCAGAGAGGGAGCACGACTATCCCAGACTAAACCAACCCCACCCTTGCTCTATACAGGGCCTACATAGGCTTTACTGCAGCCGCGGCACATGTTCCCCTTAGGATATAATCTTACACCCCCCTCCCACGCTATGTACAAAATATTTCTGGATCCCTGATTCCCTTATATTAATCTATCCCACAACCTATTTACAGCAAATGCAGTTTTGCCTCCTGCATGAGGTGAAAATTCTTTAACTTGGTAATGTACAAACAGTTTACAGGGTGTATGTCATTTCACCCTAACAATCAGTCACTGAGGTATATAAGATCTTCCTCACACTGGGCACAACCCAGTGTAACAGCAATGGTGATAATTCTCTCAGCTCTACAGAGTCATCAACATTCGGCTTCTCTCTGTATCTCACACTCGTGCAAGTCTCAATATTTAATATCTTGTATAGATCAAGCCTGGTCGGTCTCTCCTCAGGAGGACACACAAAATAGTCCTTTGTAGTTTCTGGCTAACTCACCCTGTCTGACTATCCCTATATAGTGACTGGTCAATCTTATGTACTCACAGAACACGGCTTATCTTTCAGTCCACGGTGTAGATCAAGCCCTTGAATAATTCTAACACTGTTTAAGCCAGGCGCGTCCTTCCATGGGTCCACGAGCTCCTCAGAACAGCCGACACATCTTCTGTGTAGGATCTCCACAGGAATCTCTCAGTCAATTTACCTCAGGAGACTAACTAAAAATTACTTCCTGGTTCCAGATATTTCTACTCGGGTCCACTGATGACCTCCAGTGGCCGAACTGAGTTACTACAGATCATTTTTATTAACAGTGTTGAACTTAATATTAGAAATACATTTCAGCATCCTTACATCAACATCCCCATAAACAGCACCATCTCCCCATCTGCATCTCAGCCCCTATTTCTAACCACATCTCTTGGCCTCTCACAGCTCTCAACCTCTAAGGGCCCTTTCACATCAGCGTTTTTATAGGCGTACTTGCGGCAGGTGCGGCAGGTGCGGCAAGTGCGGTTTTGCACTTGCGGCGAAAAAAAAAACGCAGTAAGCCGCGGTTTTTTCCGCGGCCGCACCTGCCGCAAGTACGCCTATACTTTGCATAGAAAAAACCGCAACCGCGCCGCAAGTGGAACGGTTATGCGGCAAACGCGGCAGATGCGGTTTTTTCACCGCATCTGCCGCGAATTACGAAAAACGCTGATGTGAAAGGGCCCTAAGACACACAAGGACGGTAACACCCTTGACCTGATCTTTGTCCGGCTCTGCTCAACCTCCTAGATAACTCACCTCTTCCACTCTCTGACCACAACATTCTCTCCTTCACACTCACAAACCCTCGCCCACCCCAGCACAGTCCGACCATCACACATTCAGAAATCTACAGGCCATTAACCCTCATTCATTCACAGACTCCCTACACTCATCACTGTCCCCAATCTCCTCGTTCTCCTGTCCCGATCTGGCAGTCAATCACTTAAATGGCTCTCTGAGAAGCACCCTGGACCAAGTAGCGCCCCTCACTTTCAGAACCTTCAAACACAGAGTGAAACAGCCCTGGCCACATCACAAACTCGATTCCTCCAGCGATGCTCCAGGAGTGCTGAACGTCTATGGAAGAAAACCCCAACACCAGAAAACTTCATTCACTATAAATTTATCCTGAGAACTTACAACTCTGCCCTTCACCTTGCCAAACAAACCTACTTCACCACCCTGATCTCTTCACTATCCAACAACCCAAAAAAACTCTTTGACACCTTTCACTCTCTCCTCAGTCCTAAAGTGCAGGCCCCTATCACAGACCTCTGTGCTGATGACCTGGCTTCCCACTTCACAGAGAAAATGAAAAACATCCGTCAGGAAATCAACTCCCAACCTCAAATCGCTATTACCCCAACCTCTCCCCACATTTCTTCCAGCTCACTCTCCACTTTTAACCCAGTCACAGAAGAAGTCTCCAGGCTCCTCTCTTTCTGTCGTCCCACCACATGCACTGCTGACCCCATCCCCTCTCACCTACTCCTGTCTCTCTCTCAGGTGGTGACCACTCACCTAACCAAAATCTTTAATCTCTCCCTCTCTTGTAGCATCTTCCCCTCCTCCTTCAAACATTCAATCATTACCCCATTATTAAAGAAAACTTCTCTTGACCCATCCTGCACAAATAACTACAGACCAGTCTCCAATCTCCCCTTCATTCCTAAACTCCTGGAGCGCCTGGTCTACTCCCGCCTCACCCGTTACCTCTCCGCTCACTCTCTTCTAGATCCATTACAGTCTGGTTTCAGCCCCCTACATTCCACAGAAACTGTCCTAACCAAAGTGATCAATGACCTTCTGACAGCAAAACATAATGGTGACCACTCTCTGCTTATCCTTCTTGATCTCTCTGCAGTCTTTGACACTGTTGACCATCAGCTCCTACTCTCCATGCTGCACTCTATCGGCATCAAGGACACGGCTCTCTCCTGGTTCTCTTCCTATCTTTCTGTCTTTCTGTGCTCCATTTCGTCTCGCTCAATGGCCAGGAGGACCCACTCCAGCCGGTGGCCCATGTCCTCCAACGTTTGCTCCAGCATAGCCATGTCCTTCTCCTGCAGTTTACCGGTATCCGGGGTACCGGGCGAGTCCTTACTTCCCACCCCGCACTCTGCCATTGCCGGGAACTCGTCTCCTCTTTTTCTGCAGCCACTCTCTTGGCTCCTCGTGGCATTTTTCTTTTTGTTTCTCTCACTTCGTGTCTGTCGATGTTCCTCGTCGGCAGTCACATCCACGGGCTGGATTACACTGTCTCTGGAGCTGCCCTCTCAATGGTTCAAGAATGGAAGGGGTGTGGCCAACTTTTTGTGCCTGGTGTTGGCCTGGCCCACGATGAGGAGCTGCGGCATGCCCTTCTGCCAGCACATGGTCTCAGTCTTTAAGGGCTGCCATTGCTTTGGGCCCAAAACACAGTCTTTTGGCACACAAGACCTGGTTTTACCGGGTCGGTAGATCCTGTTCATGACCCCAAGTCGAGTCGCCCACCGGGGCCGTGGGGTACTCAAGACCGGGCCCTGTTGTCATCTGGGGCTGCAGGATGTCACGGTGTCGTGACCCGGCTCCGTGGTCCCAGGCGAGTCAATAAAAATGACGGCGGAATCAGTTTTTAAATTATTTGTGATGCCACCCTTGGTTTGTGGCTAGAGGTAGCAACCGCTGCAGTTGGGATATCTGGGGATGATGGGGTTTGCAACAGAGATGTTATGCCCTCCACGAGTAGGGCTGGTCACCAGGGCTACCGTGTAGAAAGTGTAGGTGTAGTGCAAAGTTCTCAGTACCCTCAGGCAACCTCCTGCTGACAACTCGCAGAATCAGTCTGCCACCTCTCAGGCGCACAAAATCTCACACTGTTCGTAGCTTCAACCGGGTTTACTCTCAGCTCGTCAGTTGTTACAACACACACAGTTCAGTACAACAGCAGCTCCGGTGCGGTCTTAGCAGCTGGGTCAGCTCGTCTGCGACACCCCCTTTCATGTTCCTTTCAGGCCTCCTCAGTCTGTTCCGCGTGCTAGCTACAGTTCAGTGGTCACAGGCTTTTCTGTGGGTGACTTCTTGGGTCACTGCATTGGAGGTTGGGTCTCGGGACACCCCGCTGGAGTTCGTGGTTGGGGCATACAGCTTCCCTGCCACTTGAGCAGAGCTGACACTCCGGTAATGGCCCCGTCCCTCAGTGTCCCCGCTGACTCGGACGCACCTTGGGCCCCCTCTGTTTTCCCTTGGTTCTCAGCTTAGGACCCGGTTCTCTCAGTCTGGTCTCTCCGACTATTTGGCTGACGGATTTCAACTCTTTCTCTCCTCCTTCTCCACTCCACTGCTCTCTCCCTCTTGGTGTTGTTTGTCGTTGTGTTCCCACCTCTAGCCAGGTTCTGTCCTAACGTTCCACCCTCCACCTGGCTCCTCCCGCTATCCCGTTGCCAGACATAAAGTAACTTAGAAGTGGGATCGGGGGATGTGTTCGGTGTGTGTGGGGTGACCGACTTACCAATCCCAACTGCTGCGCCATCTAATGGCGACTGGTCCGCAGGAATGCCACACTCCCCCTGAGCAAAGATTAGCACATCCTCGTTCTAGGACCTGGTATGGTTTTACACAAGCTCACACATTTTTTATATGTGTGGCACCTCAGGGTTCATGTGCCACAGTAACAACACAAAGGGTTAACTCGCCACACAACACCAGCACCTCCAGGCCAGAAGGGGGAGACTAAGCTGCTCCCCTATATATTCTGGTGTGGAGAGGAAGTGGGCAGTGCAGTTCCTAGGAAGACTATAAAGACAACCTGGGTGTAAAAGAGCTGTGCTAAGCTCAGCCCGAGGTCCACTGACCAGTTCCAGGCCAAGCCAGGGTCTGAGGAAAGGAGACAGGAACAGAGCAGAACACACCTGGGAGACCGAGTTACCCTAAAACTCACCCCAGAGGAGCGCACAGAACGGATACCGGATCCGAGGCTGTGTATGACACATACAGCACAGTAAACACCGGGGAAGTGAAGATTCCACATTCTTCACCTGTACCAGGATACAGACGATACTTTACTGAATTGCATCCTAAGTAAAAGACGAAAAGAAACTTCAAACTGTGAGTCCGCCTGTTAATTGTCAGCTCCCAGGACACAGCACCTCGAGGTCCGCGCTGCCACTTCAGAAAAGGAACAAAAGAAGCCAGTACAAGAGAATGTCTGGATCAACGATTCTTCTTTATTATCCTACGTGTTTCAGAGTTATTTCCCAACTCCTTCATCAGGGACATTTTCTTGAACTGGCTTCTTTGTTCCTTTTCTGAAGTGGCAGCGCGGACCTCGAGGTACTGTGTCCTGGGAGCTGATTAAACCACAGGGATCTGTGGAAAGTACGGTCCTGCAGCAGCTACTTGTATTTGAGCGATCATTACCAGTTGTGAGTTTTCACAACTGCATCAGGTGAGCAGCCTCTTTGTATAAACATTTTTTGCCTTTTCTAAAGAAGGTATCACCCTATGTGCGCATTCTTGAATTTATAGACGCCTGTTAATTGTGCCATTTGCCCAATATTTCATCTGCAGAGCCAGAGAGTGCTTCCCTCACAGACTGATTGGAAAGGCTGCAGCAGCAGGAAAGTAAGTCAACTGGACCTACTACAACACCTCATCCAGCACCAAGACAACCAGTGCCGCAACTGCAAAGAAAATGCCTGTGTCGACTACAACCCCCATCATACCCACCATAGACTACTACCACTCCTGCCCTGGGGACCTATAGCCCTATCCAGAGAGGGCTTACCACCTCAGCTGCCCCTAAGTCACCATCCCCAGCTGTTACCAGGCAGCAGTGGCGCCTCTGGCCACAATACTCCGGGTGGCGTCACGACTCTATCCCCTGTAAATAACCCCCAACCTTTACTTGTGGGCTTGGGACACGGTCCGGACCATGACCGCCGTGATACCCCGTGATACCCCAGTCCAGCACCGAGTACCCTGTCACAGTAGGCTCCAATTAGAACTAATCCCTGGCACACTCAGAGTTGAGAAAGAGGCAGTTTGTTTTTTTCTAGAATTTTTTTATTTTTTGTAATTCATGAGAAATCATGATTTCTCATGAATTACAAAAAATAAAAAAATTCTAGAAAAAAACAAACTGCCTCTTTCTCAACTCTGAGTGTGCCAGGGATTAGTTCTAATTTGAGTTATTTCCCCTGTTTCCTTGAGCACCTCTCTATGAAACAGTAGAACCAGCCTCTATCCATTACAGTAGGCTCCACAACTTGGCGTCACGAACAGGATCTACTGTACCCGGTAAACCGGGTACCGTGTGCCTCCCCTATGACTGAAGACAGGTGTGTGTACAGTCACCTCAGTATATAAAGCCTCCCCTATGACTGAAGACAAGTGTGTGTGCAGTCACCTCAATATATAAAGCCTCCTCTATGACTGAAGCCAGATGTGTGTGTGCAGTCACCTCAGCATATAAAACCTCCCCTATGACTGATGACAGGTGTGTGTGCAGTCACCTTACTATATAAAGCTTTCCCTATGACTGAAGACAGGTGTGTGTGCAGTAACTTCAGTATATAAAGCCTTCCCTATGACTGACGACAGGTGTGGGTATACAGTCACCTCATTATATAGAGCCTCCCCTATGACTGAAGACAGGTGTGTGTGTGCAGTCACCTCAGTATATAAAGCCTCCCCTATGACTGAAGAAAGGTGTGTGTGTGTGTGTGTGTGTGTGTGTGCAGTCACCACAGTATATAAAACCTCCCATATGACTGACGACAGGTGTGTTTGCGGTCACCTCAGTATAAAAAGCCTCCCCAGTGACTGAAGACAGGTGTGTGTGTGTGCAGTCACCTCAGTATATAAAGCCTCCTCTATGACTGAAGACAGGTGTGTGCAGTCACCTCAGTATATAAAGCCTCCCCTATGACTGAAGACAGGTGTGTGTGTGCAGTCACCTCAGTATATAAAGCCTCCCCTATGACTGAAGACAGGTGTGTGTGCAGTCACCTCAGTATATAAAGCCTCCTCTATGACTGAAGCCAGATGTGTGTGTGCAGTCACCTCAGCATATAAAACCTCCCCTATGACTGATGACAGGTGTGTGTGCAGTCACCTTACTATATAAAGCATTCCCTATGACTGAAGACAGGTGTGTGTGCAGTAACTTCAGTATATAAAGCCTTCCCTATGACTGACGACAGGTGTGGGTATACAGTCACCTCATTATATAGAGCCTCCCCTATGACTGAAGACAGGTGTGTGTGTGCAGTCACCTCAGTATATAAAGCCTCCCCTATGACTGAAGAAAGGTGTGTGTGTGTGTGTGTGTGTGTGCAGTCACCACAGTATATAAAACCTCCCATATGACTGACGACAGGTGTGTTTGCGGTCACCTCAGTATAAAAAGCCTCCCCAGTGACTGAAGACAGGTGTGTGTGTGTGCAGTCACCTCAGTATATAAAGCCTCCTCTATGACTGAAGACAGGTGTGTGCAGTCACCTCAGTATATAAAGCCTCCCCTATGACTGAA
>JARQOC010000005.1:4561434-4664205 GCA_033576535.1 Allobates femoralis
ACTCTTGGTGTTGCTCCCCTTTTTGTGCTTTGTCTTCTCTTCCCTAGAGTTTTGCCCCTTACTTGGCACGGTGAGCGCCCTCCCCTCATTACTTGGTATTATTACTTGTGGTGCGCCTATACCCTCTATAGGTAACATAATGATGTCAGTAATTGAGAGATTTTGCTCTTTTGTGGATCTCATAGAGGGCTGTTCATGGATTTTACAAGAGTCACACCACATACACTGATCATTAATGGCGGAGTCATAAATGGATGCCGAGTGTTAGAGGACTCCAATGTGTGGTCAGGATGGGACCAGCACCTAATGTTTATACTTTGTGAGATTATTATCTTCAGAGCTGGTCCTAATATTCATATCCTCTGTATGTTTCTAATCACAGGAGCCATGGAGTTGTCCACTGTCCTCGCTCTTTCTCTCATCTTTCTCCTCACTGTGTATATTCTCCTCTCCTGGTCCAGACAGCATGGGCACCAGTCACTACCTCCCGGACCGACCCCCATTCCTCTGCTGGGGACCCCCAAGTACATGGACTTAAGTGCAGCCCCCAAGATCTTCCCAGAGGTGAGTGTCCATAAGTAGACATAGCGCAGTGCCTACCGGGTAATGCAGGTATTGCATGTTCTCTTGTCCATTCTTCATGGCTGTAGAGGTTGGTTCATACTCGGACTCATCTTTTTCAGGCTCAGTGTGAACTGTAGACAATCAGAGATATGTGGCGCCCCTGCGGTTTGGCTGCCACAAGTGGTATTGCATTTAACATACTGTATAATGTCACGTCAGTAGGGAGGTGAAAATCCTTCTGATGTAAACCCCACACATCCAAAACTTTCCAAACTCCAATCAGAGACTACAGGGCGGAATAGACCCACACAAGGCAAACCCCACTTCTGATCGGAGGCCGTAGTTAGGATGGGGGAGGTAGGCAACAGCAGTTGTTCTAGTCGGTGTTGGGCCAGGTGGCTGATAGGACAAATCTGCTGCTAGCCTGAGTGGCTGGTCAGAGCTGCTGGACCTAAGTGGTCAGGTTTCCAGGACCTGGCAACAGAACCAGAAGGCTATTGAATTTCATGCCCAGCAGCCAACCTTTTGGGCCCATCCGGGGCACAAAGGCAAAAAAAGCCAGAGGACTGAAGTAGTCACTCGCAGGGCCTGCGCCACCTGCCCAACTGGAGGGCATCCACAGATTCAGAGGGATCTAGAGGACCAGTAGATGAGTTAGCGTCCTTGGGGCAAGAAGTCAGCAGGAAGGTTATCACACTTTATCTCAATAGATTGGACTTCAGCTCTCTCTGGACTGGCTGAGCCATCTGCCTCATTCTTCACATGTCCTGGCTGTACTAAACCAACTACAGTAAAGTTAAAGAACTCAAAAACTGCCTGCTGTGTCTTGTTATACTCTGAATCCTCACCCTATTCCTCTGCACTACAATGCCTACAATCTACTTCACTTCTCAAGAACCTGCCCCATGCTGGAGGGGGGTATTCTATCTCACTACAAAAACACCTAACCCTTGAGAACACTCTGGAAACCTTCAGCTGGCGTCACAAATTCTTTTATTATATTCACTTTTCCAAAATTTCACCTTCTTCCTTTTGAATGTTCGTCAGGGCTATATCACTGGGCACAACCAGCATGAAATCTGACCGCTGGCCCAGCTGCTGAAGACCCCAACACTTAGCATGACACAGCTGCTCCTGATTTGCTGTCAATCATACAAATACAATCATAGAATGGTAAAGTGTGTAAAGGGACCTTCTGGGTAGGGATGAGCGAGTCTACTCGTTACTGTTCGTTACTCGGCAAATAGCACGGTACTCGCTCTACTCGTTATTCTGCGAGTATCCTAGCGATTACTCGCAGAGTAACGAGTCCAGTGTAAATCAATGGGGAATGCAATTCCTCTGCTGCTGGACCCTATAAGGTCTGACAGCAAAGGAAAAACCTGCAATTTCCCATTTCATTCTTTAAAAGCCAGCGCTAAAAAGCCGCCGGCTTTTAAACTATGCTGACAGCTGCTGACAGCTTCCCTGCCGCCTGACAGCGGGATCCTGGACACAGTATACAGATGAGATCTGACCACAGAGGAGTAGAGGAGGATAATGACTGGTCACAGTATACCGATGAGGTCTGACCACAGAGGAGTAGAGGAGGATAATGACTGGACACAGTATACAGATGAGGTCTGACCACAGAGGAGTAGAGGAGGATAATGACTGGACACAGTATATAGATGAGGTCTGACCACAGAGGAGTAGAGGATAATGACTGGACACAAAATACAGATGAGGTCTGACCACTGAGGAGTAGAAGAGGATAATGACTGGTCACAGTATACAGATGAGATCTGACTAAAGAGGGGTAGAGGCTGATAATGACTTCATGTGATCTAGACTGTTACTTCTGTTAATACATCCCAGAACGTGTTATGAACCCATGACTCAAGAGTAACATTCAGATTCCACAGAAGTAGTTGGTGACTATACTGACCGCAATCCCTGACTACACACCGCAACTAGAAGTAGCCGTGGGATGTAACTAACCAGACCTAGACACCTCTGCACAGCCAGAGAACTAACTGCTCCTAAAGATGGATGTGGGAAAAGCTATCTTGCCTCAGAGCAGAAAGAATAGCAAGCCCCCCACAGATATTAACTGGGAAACAAGAGAAAGAAAAGCAAACAGACAGAGTAAAAGGTTTAGCAAAAGAGGCCAAACTAGCTATATAGGAAAGACAGGATAGAATACTATTGTGGTCAGTATAAAACACTATAAAAAAAAAACACCAACAGCAGATAGTACAAAAATTACCCTGAGTCACTAAGACTCGGCGCCCTCTATATCTGCAGACTTCTATAACTCAAATGGCAGCAGAACTGGAAATAACAGATAAATAGTGAATGGTAAAATTCCTAGGGAGAAAACTTCCTATCTGAGAGCAGATAAACAAATATACAGACTAAATTGCAAACCCACAACTCAGAATAAGACAAAACATAAGCAGAACCTTAAGCACACAAAAGTGTTCTACAAAGTATCAAAAAAACATCCACTTAGCTTGGAAAGAATTCCACAGAGCAGAAGAAACCAGAGAGATGTGAACTCCTCCAGGAACCAAAGACAACTGGCAGGGATTGATGCACTTCAAACCATTATATGGTCCAAGAACCTGATTGCCAATCATCACCATCACCTGTGAAGCACATCTGCATCACCAGCAACAACCACCAGAGGGAGCTTCAATGAATTCACAACATTACCCCCCACCTTGAGGAGGGGTCACCGAACCCTCAACAGAGGCCCCAGGCCTATCAGGAAGAGCCAGATGAAAAGCATGAATCAAGTCAGGGGCATGAACATCCGAGGGCGAAATCCAACAATTATCCTCCTGTCCAGATGTAGTAGACCGGATTCATCATGGGACATCATGTGGATTACTTCAAACATGCAGAGGTGGGTGTTTTAGGGGTTAAAAAGGGGGTGAAAGAGGGTGGGTGTGATTTTTTATTTCAAATAATGGATTTTTTATTGATTGTGCTTTTTCTTTTTGACTTACAGGTTAATAACGAGAGTGATTAATAGATCCCTTCCCATTACTAACTTAGGACTTGATGGCAGATGTGATTTTTGACATATCACAGCTGACATCTGCCCCATATGTTACCTCGACTGCCACTGCACCAGGGCAATTGTAATGAGTTGGGTGTAACAATTATGTAGATACTCTGAAATCTGATAGCGTGAGATATGATGAGACTGAGACCAGGGTTTGGGTAAACAGTGGTTGCAATAATCTAGTAGGTGATACATGAGGAGACTTATAGTGTGTGCATGCCTCACAAGAGAAAACATAGCTTTTCATGTACTTTAGATATATAGGCTATGTGACGTAGCAACCGGGGAACCCGCTTGCATAACGACAACAAACACGTGTTTATAAGTTAACCAATGTCTACCCGTTTATTTTTCACATATTAATAACATAACCCGGGTAGCATGTTTGACACATATCACATTGATTATAAACACCATACATAAATACACCATACATTTACATATAACATTACATAACACTTATTGCACATGACATCTTATTGTAACCCGGGACCTGTAACCATCTCTCTGTCCCCATTGGAGCTCTACTAAAAGCTCCCATGGTGGCTCCGGCCTCCGGCCTACTTACACTATACATCAATACATACGTTACATTACAACGATGACCCCTCCGGGTTTCATAACAGGGATTGAGCAACCTGAGTGCCGGGTATGTCATGTATCCCCAAGGGGCTCCTTCCTGGACGTATCTCCGCCTACGTCCCGGTCAGAGTCCACCTGGTTCAACCATGGTTTCCCCACTCTAGGAGCCCTTTTGAACCCCTGCTTCTGACCTTGGCTACATACGCCTCAACGGGCCCTGTGGGTCCCAATGGCGGTACCAGCTGCCTGGCTTTAGTCACCCAGCATGATGATATACCATTAACCCGTAGTCAGGATTCCTGCCTGACCGGGACCTTACATACCATATGTGATCCATCATACAAACGTCCATGGATCACATACATTTTGTACACCCGCTCACAGCCCATCATAACACATCCATGGACTGTGGCTCCTCCATGACCATAACAGGGACCTGGTCAACCGTAGAATCCGGGCTAACCATGCGTCACCGTGGCCTACTCACCACGGTACGGACTACCAGTCGCCACCAAACCTCCATCTCATCTCATGGCAGGTCTCCAGGTCGACGGCTGTACCCTGCGTCTGAGTAGCACCCTAACGGATCAGCCAAGGTTACCCTTCTAGGAGCCTTCGTGACCCCTGTCTCTGGCCACAGGCACACCCACACCATTAAAGGTCGTGGTTGAGGGACAGGTACCCACTGCAAGCAGCAGGGCAAGCCTCCCTCTCGTCCCACAGGGACGGATCGCCTCCAATATCATCCACACTAGCTGGGTCACTCTCTCTCCCACAACATTATACATGGCTGTTACACATAGGCCATCGTCTCTCATTCAGGGCACTGTTACCTAAGCCCTTACAGACGTCTACGGGTCCTTTCCCGACTGCCTAGTCGGACCCAATAGCGGTTATGCCCGCCTGGCATTAATCACACATAGCTCACTCCGTTACACAGGAACCGCTGTCTTACCGGGCACGGATCCGGGTCTCGCTACCTGGGTAATGGGTTGGCCAAGCCTCTCACAGGCTCTGTCCTGGACATGTTTCACCCCACGTCCAGTCCAGCGTCCAACAGGTCAGCCACGGCTTCCCCACCCCAGGTGCTGTTACGACCCTGGTCCTGGCTACCGGTATGGAGCTAGCATGCTCCCTTCACCATCTCAACATGGTGGTATGGACTCGCACTCCCAGTCCCTCACACAGACTGGCTCTGCTCGGCTCTCTGGCTGGTAATCAGCCCACATGCTCTCAGGCTGATGTCTGGCTGAGAATGAATCTCTCAATCACTCAGCTGGCTGACTCTTATCGTGCCGGCCACACCCACACTGAGTCACCCAGCTGGGCTGCTATTCCTCCGGACACACCCACCTGACACACCCACCTGACACACCCACCTGGGCTGTCAGCAATCACTCATTACATCCCTTTCCTCAGGGCTTCCTCGATCTCATGAGCCACTCATTAGTCACTTTAAACCTCATTGTGTTCAGGATAGGTTCAAGCAGCATTATCACAGTCAAACCGGCCAGTGTGAACAGGATCATACCCTGATCCTGCATGTGATGCACCCCGGCCATGAGGATCATGACGGCGGTTCCTCACAGCTATTAAAAGAAACAGCTCAGGAACTCCTGGGTCTTCTGTACCCCCTTGTGACCAACCAACTTGGAGTCATGGACAAACGTGAGTGCCTGCAATCGTACGACCTCCAGAACTTATAAACGGCATTCTTGGACCCACATACTGTTCTTGATGACCAACTGCATTTCATCAGTTGGGTTAGCAAGAAATGAGTCAGCATCGTAGGCCTCCTTGATAGTCTTCCATAAATCCTTAATCTGATGACTCCGACAAAGTTGGCATCCGACAAAATAGTCTTGGATGGGGCCCCAGGTATGGAATCTGTAGCATGGATTTGAGTCAAGGCATGTGTGGCACCCCGCAACGAGTGCGTCACAGGAGTGTATTGCAGCCCAGACTGCAGCTGCGATATTTTCTGACTAGGTGATGACATGGTTAAAACTCAGAGCTCCATACTCTACATGCACATCAGCATAGAGGGCCAATAAGGTCCTGGTAGGCGGAGTGTAGGAGTAGTGTGTTAGTGGAGAAGTTAGTGCAGAAGAGAGAGAAGAGAGTCTGCAATGTAGGAGAAGGAGGAAGGAAGTGGCTGGGAGGAAAGTAGGAGAAGAGGCTCTGCACAGTTCCGTGCAGCCCCTGGGCCACCACCGGTTGGGCGCCATTACCCGGTGCCTCAACAACCGGGCCCTGGGCGAGCACATGCGGGTCAAAATACACCTGTGCCCATCTACAACTGGATCACTCGTTCCGAAGCTGGTAGTCATTTATTACTGCTATGCAAACCAGGTGTGGAGGGACCGCTCTACAGGAGTACCTCACCGCCGCCGCAAACAGAGCCGTCTTGCCAGCGGAGTACCCACCAAAAGGACCCAGACTACCCCTCACACTGGAACGTACACACCGGCAGGGAAATTTAAGTAGTCCCTTGTACCCGACCTTGGCACTCAAAGGCGACATCGACAACTCACCTAGAATAAGTTAGAACGGAGGAACACCGCGGAGCTCTGAGTCAACACCGGTCATTACCAAGTCCACCCGGTCCGTTACCCGTTATCTGTATACCATGTATCATCTGCTGGTTACAGTAAACTACCCGTTGCAGAGACTTATGGTGTCCATGTTTCTTAAGAACTGTTTCACTCCGCATGCAGAAGGTAACTAAGCTGCCTCACAACATCTTGTGAAGCTCCTGGCTCCGGGGACTCCTGCTCATCCTGTGGGGAGCATCCCATCTTGCTGCATTCCATCCCCCGGAGGCCCAAGCAGCGCCGGTGAACTCACCGGAACTCTCACAGGTGGCGTCACGACAAGATTTAACCCCTTATCTGTTTGGCTAACTTTATTGATCTGGACCACCGGGCCCACACAGCCTCGGGCGCGGTACCGTGACAGGGAGCAGTGACAGCTCGAGACGTGTGCAACCCGGCTACGGTGAGTCACATGCACTTTCCCATTATGTGAATCTGGACGGTACGAAATGACAAAATTAAATTGATTAAAAAATAAACTCCAACGAGCCTGACTAGGAGAAAGACGTCTAGCAGATCTTAGAAACTGCGTTGATCCGTGAGCATAATGATTTGTTGCGCTGCTCCCTGCAGATGATGCCTCCATTCCTTGAATGCAGCGATAATTGCTAGAAGCTCCTTATCTCCCATGTCATAATTCTTCTATGCAGAATAAAGTCTATGAGAGAAAAAGCACATAGATGTAAATAACCTTTTTCTCCTGTCCTTTGCGAGAGGATAGCACCCAGTGCACAATCCAAAGCATCTACTTCCACAATGAAAGGATGAGATGGATCAATACCTTCAGAAGGGAAACAAGACTTAAGACGATCAAAAGCCTCTTAAGCATGTGCTGACCACAAGAAGGCATTTTCCTTCTTATGGCGGGTTTACACGCCGCGATATCGGCGTCCAACTCCGACCCAACTCCGACAAAAAGTCACGTGGGTCGCGAGTTGGACCCGATATCGTTTGTGCGTTGTACGGTTTGAGCGTACAACGTGATGCTGGAACGATGCCAAAACGATATCGGGGTTGAATAGCCGAGCTATTCAACTCCCCGATATCGCATGGCCGTTGTAGCAGCATCGCAGCGTGTGACAGCACAACTACGATGTGTACGCTGACGTCACCCATTCACTCCCATGTTAAATGGTCGTTCCTGGGTTGGTGGGTGTACACTTCGCCGGGACGTTGCATCCCGATATCGCGGCGTGTAAACTGGCGATGTGATGCAGGGAGAAACGTGCACTAAATGCGCGCTCCGCGATATTGGGACGTGTAACCCCACCATCAGTTTGTTGGGTAATT
This sequence comes from Allobates femoralis, assembly GCA_033576535.1. Taxonomy (NCBI): domain Eukaryota; kingdom Metazoa; phylum Chordata; class Amphibia; order Anura; family Aromobatidae; genus Allobates; species Allobates femoralis. The sequence goes on from JARQOC010000005.1 coordinate 4,569,517, forward strand.
TGTCAAACAATCTCACAAAAATTATGAATAAACTGTCTATAAAAGTTAGCAAACACGATAAAATGGTGTGCTTCCTTGAAATTCTTAGGTGCAGGCCAATCCAGAATTGCCTGAATCTTATTTGCTTCCATGTTAAGTTCCTGTGGAGAGATGACATAACCGAGAAACTCAATTTGAATGCGATGAAACTCACGTTTCTTGGCCTTGATGTAGAGATGGTTTTCCTTAAAGCATTGTAAAACCATCTTAACATGCTCTTGATGTTCCTGCAATGAATCAGAATATCGAAATCAAAATACCATCCAGATATGTTATGAAAAAATGATCCAAGAGATCTCTAAAAATGTCAAATGTCAATAGCTAAATGGTTGAAGGTTGGAGAGGCATTGCAGAGACCAAAAGGCATCACTAAATGCTCAAAGTGTCCATAACAACATCTAAATGCCGTCTTCAATTCATCCCCATGGCGGATATGAATCAGGTTATATGCGTCATGATCTAATTTTGAGAAGATCTTGGTGTGCCGCACTCTTTCAAGCAATTCTGGAATCAATGGCAATGGATATTGGTTTTGAACGGTTACCTAAGAGTCCCATACTTCTTTTTTTTTTACGAAAAAGATATGTGTCCCTGCTGATGAAGAGGAGGGGCGAATGAATCCTTTGGCCAGATTCCCATCATGATATTCTTTCAGAGCTCCGGAGCCGCCAGAGGATAGACATTTCCGAAAGGGATTGCATCTCCCGGAAGCAGTTCAATTGGACAATCATAATGGCTGTGGTGAGAAAGCTGATCTGCCCATAAATATCAGAGACTTCATTATAAATAGATGGTAAGGAAGATACCTTGGTAGAACACTCAGGATCCAGAGGTTCAGACTGACTTGCTACTGGTACACTCTTCAGTGGAAAAGAGATGTCCTTGGTCTTCCAATGGATAATTTATTCTGCGACTGCAACCAGGGAATTCCTAGAATTAAAGAGGACCAAACCAGGCATGGTGATCTAATTACAGCACTGGATACAGCTTGTCTGCAGCATCCAGGCAAGGGGTCCCCCAGCACTTGAGCAGCCCTATACTCCGAGGTAATACACTTAGAAAACTTACATGCTCCAGCCTAAAAGGAGGTGGCTAGGGGCTGGAGGCGAAGGGCAGATTCACACCCCCTGCATGTTTAATCTGCCCACCGCTGCCAATCATTGTCTCCCTCTTCTGCAGCATAACACAGAGGTTTTTTTTTCTCTCCCAGAAATGGCTGTTTAGCCCCGCCCCTTGGCAGGGCCAAGCGGCAAGTTCTGAGAAAAAAAGAAAAACTCTGTTTAAGCTTTTTCATTGTAAGGAAACATTGTGAATTGTAAGTTTTCATTAAAATTTGAAGAAGTTCCAATTTTAGGAAAATGGACTGTATGACAGCTTATTGATAATTTCTCTACTGTTTCCTCCATCAGCTCAACCAAAAATACGGCTCAGTGTTCACCATCTGGAAAAGATCTGAACCAGTGATCGTCCTGTGCGGATATGAGACGGTGAAAGACGCCCTGGTGAATCACGCCGAGCAGTTCAGTGCACGACCCGTCATCCCAGTGTTGCATGTCGCCACCAAAGGATATGGTGAGGATAAAGCTTTATGGCGGATCTCTGTCAGTGTCTACAACCTTCCTCTCAAAAATGTATTTAGCGTCATATATACAATATAAACAGGTAGGAGGGGAGGAGGGGGATGAAGCTGCAGATACTGTCTCTGGGAAACAGTAAAATCAGAGGTTCAGGTTGCACATAATATTGCTGTCTGCTCCATATTTACAGATGTCTGGAGGGGGATGAGTAAATAAACTAAAAGAAGGAAGCAAGCGCAGATAGGGTCTTATCTTTGTAACAATCAGCGGCTAAAGAGCCGTAATGAACACTGCTCACCTGGTCTAGTTGTGTGACACACAACCAGTATGAAAAACATGTAATGGCGGCTGCTGCTGGACCCACACCTCCACGTGTTATGTGGTCAAATTCCAGAGTTTTCCAGGGACAATGTGTCGTCGGTCAACACAGTCAAAGGCTTTGCTTTAGTCGATGAAGCAAAAATAGAGCTCCTTGTTATAGATCATCCATATTTTAGTTATGGAAATCATCCTTCATGCTCATTGCATTACTGGTGGTAAAATATGGCTACTATTACAAAGAAAAGTCCTCATCCTCCTCCAGAGTTTTCCAGGGACAATGTGTCATCGGTCCACGCTGCCACAAATGACTGAATCAGAAGTTCACTCTATACCTTTATTTAGATCCATCCAACGCGTTTCGGAGCCTGCTAGGCTCCTTTTTTTAACCAATAAATTTTTATTAGGGTTTTTAACACGGGGTACAGAAATGGGAAAATTCCCAAGAGGTTACATACAACCGTCAGATAGACATAACAAAAAAAAAAAAAAAAGCCAAAACAAAGGCAATAAATGCAAAGGAGTAAAAAAGGGGGGGGAGGGAGGAGGGGGGGGATGGGGGATGTGTGCAATGAAACAACAGTGAGATACCAAGATCTGAAACATTATAATCAATATTGTCAGGAGGGTGGTGAAGGGACAGTGTTATGGGTGGAGGAAGACCAAGGGTCCCACCAATTTAGAACTCTTCGCTTGCGTTGTAGTGAGTGTGCTAGATAGAGTTCATGGGCATAATGCGAATTCAGTCTCGCGATCAACTCTGAGAGCGACGGGAGGGTGGCAGATCTCCAGTGAGCGGCGACCGTGAGTCGAGCGGCGATTAAAACATTTGTCACAATTGGTCTCAGAGGCATGGGAAAGAGGTTGAGATCGATGCCTAGGAGTGCTAATGGAGCTGAAAGGTCAATGGGAAGTCCTGTTAGAGAGCGCAGTAAATCAGTGACTGAACACCAAAAGGGCGCTATGAGGGGGCAAGACCACCATATGTGAGGTTCAGATCAATCAACAGAGCAGCCTCTCCAGCAATAAGGAGATGGAGACGGATGGACGTTGTGAAATTTGGCAATACGGGAGGGGGTTAGGTACCAGTGAAACATCAACTTTTTTGCCTGCTCTAAGTGATTAATGCAGCTGGAATACTTCGCAGCATGTCCCGAGGCCGCATACCATTGGTCGACGGTGGCGGTAAACCCGAGTCTGGATTCCCACTTGGACATATAGGGAAGCTTGCTTTCTGTGCGGGGCAGGAGGAGGGCCTTATAGATAATGGAGACCCCGTTACTAACCGGCCCAGTGCGTTTAAATAGGGATTGAAGTTGGAACGAGACGTTCAAGATGTCAAACGTGGGGAATGTTATGGTAGCGAGAAACTGTTTGAGACGCAGATAAGAGAAGAGAGCTGTGGGGGGGAGGTTGAGTTTTGCAGAGAGAGACGCAAAGGGGAGAATCCGATTATTACTTAATACCGATTTCAAATCCAACGTCTCCCCGTCTCCCCATGATGTAAAGGAGATGTCACCCATTACAGAGGAGACCGCTTTGAGAGAGATATAATGGTGTAGGAAGGAGAGATGCGACTCCGAGTACCGCCTCCACACTTCCAAAACACTGGAAATAGAGCGTAATGAAGCAGGAGGGACGTAACGCTTCAGTAGGTTCATTTGGAGTAGAAGGCGAGGGGATTGAGAAGGGGCAAAGAACGCTTCTATCTGAAGCCAGAGTGGCCGTGGTGATTCAGCCCACCATATCCTTGCAATATCAAGTGAGAGCGCAGCGTAGTATGATGTAATCTCTGGGACTCCAAATCCCCCCTCTTTGTATGGGAGGGAGAGGGAGGAGAGAGCGACACGAGGTACTTTGTAATTCCATATGAAGCAAGTTAGAGAAGACTGGAAGAGCAAGAGGTAGCGTTTCGGGAATGATAGTGGGATACAACGTAAGACATAGAGGATCTTTGGAAGGAGCATCGTTTTAGCAGTTTGGATGCGTGCTACCCAAGAAAGTTGGTGAGTGGTGTAGTCTGAGCATGCCGTCCGCAGAGAAGCTAGTAGGAGGTCGCAGTTGCGTCGTATTAGGTCTTTTAATGGGGTGATTTGGATACCCAGGTAGGTAAAGCCCTGTGGGGCCCATTTGAAGGGGAATCTGGAGGCCAGGTCGTGTTGAGCGTTCTCAGAGATGTGTACGGGAAAGACTGTAGATTTGGAGAGATTGAGCTTATAGTATGAGACGTGGGAAAAATCCGTGAGGATAGAAAGGATAGCAGGAAGCGAGGTAGAGGGATTAGTGCAGGAGAGAAGCACATCATCTGCATATAAACTGATCTTGTGGTCTACGGGACCCACTGTGATGCCCGTGACATTTGGGTGAGCGCGTATAACTGCGGCTAGCGGTTCCATCGCAAGGGCGAAGATTAAGGGAGAAAGAGGGCAGCCCTGTCTGGTTCCATTGGTAATATGAAATTCCGTGGAGGCAAACCCTCCCGCTTTAACGAACGCGCAAGGAGCTGAGTATAACGCCAATACGGCTGATTTAATATTACCAGAGAAAGCAAACTTGTCCAAGAATGCCGCTAAATAACCCCAGTGTACGCGATCAAAGGCTTTTTCCGCATCTAAAGAGACTAGTACACCGGGGTCCTTCCTGCCTTCGAGAATTTCTAGGAGATTGATAACCCGCCTTGTGGCATCTCTCGCCTGACGACCTGGAATAAATCCAACTTGGTCTGGGGCGATCAAGGATGGGAGAACGAACTTGAGACGGTCCGCTAGCAATTTGGAGTATATTTTAAGGTCGCAGTTCAGCAGCGCTATCGGCCTGTAGCTCCCAGGGTCAGTGGGAGGCTTCCCAGGCTTTAGAAGGGTTGAGATTGAGGCTTGTAAGCCTTCAGGTTTGATGGTGCCTCTCTCCTGCCAATATTGGAAGAGAGATAGAAGGTGGGGCGCTAGAGTGTGAGCAAAGGTGGAGTAATAGCGGTAAGAAAAGCCGTCAGGGCCAGGAGCCGATGACTTTTTTGCAGAACGTATGGACGCAGTGATTTCCTGGAGGGATAGGGGACTATTCAGAAAAGAGAGTTGATCTGAGGAAAGGGAGGGGAGTTTAGCCCGATCAAGAAAGGAGGATATTGAGGACGCCGTCGGTTGTGGGGTTTGTTGAGATGACGCAAGGTTGTAAAGTTCCTCATAATATTCGCGAAAGCGGTCTGCAATATGAATGGGGTTGCGGATGGGGGGGCCTCGCGCAGAGGAGATCTGAGAAATTCTAGAGCGCACCTCAGCTTTCTTTACACGTCGCGCTAGCAGGGTTCCAGCTCTATCACCCATGCCGTAAAATCGGGCCCTAGATCTCTTAAGTTGAAATTCGACCTTGGCGAGAAGAAGAGCCCGCAGTCGATTTCTGGCGGTAGAGAGATCAGCAAAGTGGGATGTGGACGGGGAGGCGGCACAGGTTGTTTCAAGGGCCTTAACTTCGTCCAATAGGGAATCCAGAGCCGCTGTGTACCGTTTCTTGGCCAGTGAGGCTAATTTGATGAGGTGGCCCCTCATTACAGCTTTATGGGCAAACCATATCGTGTCTGGAGGGGAGTCCGGGCAGGTATTAAAGGAGAAGTATTCAAGAAGTAGTGATTCTAAAGCCTGAATGTTACTGTCAGAGAGTAGGAGGGTTTCATTGAGCCTCCACGGGGCTAATGGGGACCTCGGAGAGGAATCAGAGATGCATAGTGTGATTGGAGCGTGGTCAGACCACGTCGCTGTGCCGATGGAGGCTGCTGTACATAAGGGCAGAAGGGAATCGCCCACTAGTATATAATCAATGCGGCTGAATGATCTGTGTCGCGGAGAGAAAAAAGTATAGTCCCTCTCGGTGCTGTGTAGGTACCGCCAAATGTCATGGAGGTGGAAGGATGAAGTTAAATGTCCCAGGTCCGATCTATAAGACACGGAGGAGGAACAGTCGAGAGCTTTGAAGAGCGGAGCATTTAGGTCCCCTGCCACAACTTTATGGCCCTTCATTTCCGGGATCACGCGTTCCAGAGTGGATCTGAGAAAAGTGGCTGGGCGCACATTGGGGGCATATAGCACCAAGAGGGAGTATAAGACATCGTTTAGGCGACAATTCACTAGTAGATAGCGGCCCTCAGGGTCTGGGAGGGACGACACCCATTCAAATGCAAGGTCGCCGCTAATGAAGATCGCCACCCCAGCTTGTTTAGTTGCTGCATTAGCGTAAAATCTGTGCGGGAAGCGGGCGGGGGAGACACGAGGGTTATCTCCCGCCAAGAGATGCGTCTCTTGCAAAAAAACTACGTCCGGGGCGTGCTTTGCGTAGCTGGGAGAATAAAAATGAACGCTTGTGCGGCGAGTTTAAGCCGTTCACATTTAAGGCTAGGATGGATATAGGCATTGTGGGGTGTAATTATACCATGTGGTAGGAATACTTGGCATCAGCATATCGATAGGGGGACCAGTTGCACACTTGGGGAGAGGGGAGGGGAGGAGAGTGGGGGAATACCATGGCAATAAACAACATAGCATGAACAATTGCAGGGGGAAAAAAAAAGTTCCGCCCTGGTCTCACATAATCCCGAGAGACAAAGGGGACAGTGAGAGTAAACCAGAAGATAAGAACAAAAAAACAAAAAGAAAAAAAAATCATCATGAGCATGTTACACTCGGACAGCCGACCGAGGTGTTTGGAGCAATGCAGTCAGGTGTGACGTGGGTGCAATCGCTCCTGGGGCGGCACTACACAGGTCGTAACCTAAATCATAGAGGAAAGCAGAAGAGATAGGAGAGGGAGGAATTGGAAAGAGGATGAGAAACCAGCCGAGGAGCTGAGTATTAGAAAGAGGAAAGATTAGCCGAGTGTAGGGTAAGTATAAGTTAAGTATACGACCTGGTAGGCAGATGACAAGTTCAGGAAGGTGGTCCCGGGTGCTTCTCCCTAAAAAAACGGGGAAAGAAGCAATTCAGCAAGAAGAAGGAGGTCAACGCCAATTATGGCACAGGTCAGGCAGTCTTCCACTCTGGATCGATCCTGCGGCTCTGAGAGGGTAGGTCGGCTTGCGAGTCATCTCGGGGAAGAGCAGGGTGGCGTTCATCTTGAGTGACCGAAGGGGGACTCATGCCCCAGGAGAGTAGGAGCTGGCCAGCACGAGCTGGGGTGAGGCAGACATGCAGCTTATCGTTTCTCCGGATCAGCAGGCGAGTCGGGCGGCCCCAGCGGTAGGAAATGTCAGCTTCTCGCAGTAGTGTAGTATAGGGCCTATATGCTCGGCGGAGAGCGAGTGTCCCTGGGGACAGGTCCGGATACACCTCCAGGTTGGAAAAGCGAGGCGGGAGCTCCGGAGCTGCCCGTAGAGCTTTTAGAAAGTCCTCCTTCGCCTCATAGAAATAAATGCGGCCGAGAACGTCCCTGGGGAGGTCGGCTCTCAGTCCCGGAGGTTTCGGGATCCGGTGGATGCGGTCGATTTTTAAGTCTCTTTCATGGAGGTCCGGAAGAACCTCCTTCATGAAGTCCTGTAGTAAAGCTCGGAGATCATCTCCCGGGACCGACTCTGGAATCCCTCGGAGGCGGACGTTATTCTGTCTGCTCCGATCCTCCAGGTCGCAGTTTTTCGCTTGGACGAGGCTGGTGACATGTTGGAGGTGCTCGTTCTCGTCTAGTAGGTGATTGTGTGAGCGGATGAGCTCCGTTATTTTGTTTTCCATGTGGTCGGTTCTCCCGCCAATCTCCGCTACTTCAGATCTAACATCCGCCAATGCTGACGTGATGTGATCCTGGAGCGAATCGCGGAGGTCCGACAGCAGCTCCCTCATGAGTGCTAGAGTGACCGGGGTCTCTGGAGGCAGGGAAGCAGCAGCGGGGGTCTGCACGAGTAGCTCCCGGCGGGAAGCTCTGATGGCTCGAGGAGATGCCGGCGCCATGTTGGAAATGGACGCAGACGAGGGCCGGCCTGGAGGGAAAAAGTCAGAGACCCTCTTTGGGAGCAGTTCTTGCCGGTTTTTTGTCTTCCCCATCGTGGCAGAAGGATGGTAGGAAGAATATCCAGGGAAAATGGAGGCTAGAATAGTAGCGTGACCGGTGGAATTGCCGCTTTTCCAGTCCCGGGAACAGGAGCTCCTGAATCAAGCGACTGCTAGCATGCTCAGCTAGGCCACGCCCCCCCCTGCTAGGCTCCTTCATCAGGGAGTTTATGAGGTCTGAACCTCATACACTCCCTGATGAAGGAGCCTAGCAGGCTCCGAAACGCGTTGGATGGATCCAAATAAAGGTATAGAGTGAACTTCTGATTCAGTCATTTGTGGCAGCGTGGACCGATGACACATTGTCCCTGGAAAACTCTGGAGGAGGATGAGGACTTTTCTTTGTAATAGTAGCCATATTTTACCACCAGTAATGCAATGAGCATGAAGGATGATTTCCATAACTAAAATATGGATGATCTATAACAAGGAGCTCTATTTTTGCTTCATCGACTAGAGCAAAGCCTTTGACTGTGTTGATCACCAGAAACTTTGAAGAACCATGAAGGATGTCTGATCCACCTCATCAGGAGCTGTGTCGGTTGCAAGGGCTGGGGGTACTCGGCAACTGGGCAGACAGACTATATCATGGTGTCGATGCCCTAACTGAACATGACAAGAGAGGGGGGGGGGACAAGAGGCGCAATAGTGCCCTTATCACTAGACACTAGACAATTAAGGTGAGAAATAGTTTCACTCACCTAGTCCAGTTGTGCCACCCACAACTGGTTCAGAGGCCTGATATGGTACGTGTCTTGATGGCTGCTGCTGGACTTCCACCGGTCTCCACTCAGGGTAGACGAACTTGAAGTTTTGGGAAAGGAAGGTGTGTCACAGTCCGCGCTGCCAAGAAATCCGCTCGTAATAACGCTAGTAGTCAGTATCCAAATTTATCCTCTTTATAAAGAGGATAAATTTGGATACTGACTACTAGCGTTATTACGAGCGGATTTCTTGGCAGCGCGGACTGTGACACACCTTCCTTTCCCAAAACTTCTAACTGAACATGGGAAGGGGAAGTATTTACAGGGGAGAATAGAGTTTGTTAAAGTTTATGACGCCAGCTGAGGTGTCTGGCTAGGGATGGCTGGTGCTAATTTAGTTACTCCCAGGGAATAGATGTTGTTACAGACAGGTGTAATACTCTCCTCAGCAAGAGCAGACCCCTGGGGGAGTAGTAGGTGATGATGTAGAAGAAGATGGTGGGGGTTGTAGTGAGAAGAGGTGCAGAGACGTTGCAGGAAGGAGGCAAGGAGACATTCTCTTGCTCTTTACCTTTTTACTGTGCATGCAGTTCATCAGCAGGTCCAGGGGTACTGATTCACTGGGCTGATGGTTTGATCAATCTGAGAAGAACTAGGGACCGCTATGCAGGATGGGTATATGGCCTTCCAGCTAACTTCTACTTGGGATGAGGTTGTGGGTGCCTGTAGATTTCCTGTGTTCCTCATTGCTCCCTCATGGCTGATCACCAGGCAGGCAGGCAACACAGACTCCATGAGCAGCTGGACCTACTCTGGCTCTCTAGTCCTTTGGTAGTTGCTGTGCTCCTGGCTGGTCCCACAGTGTGGCTACTGTGCTAGCAGCCCAGTAGCTCCAGCTTGGCGTCCTGGCACCCCTCTTGCAGCTTTGAGCTGCTGTTCGGCCTGGAAACCGACGCAGACTTCTGCTCTCCTTCAATGTCTGACTCTGTCTGCCACCTCTCCCTACTACCCACTACTGCTAATCCCACCCTCTAATCAGTGTCTGTCACAGCCTAAAACAGGCCTTCTTGTGCCCAGCCCACTGATTAGATTTTGGGGAGTGTGGGTATGCTTTGGGATCTACCTTCGGGAGGATACTTTGAATTCTCCTCAGACATGGCAGTAATACCGATGACCTTAAATACTACCGTGGTAGCCAGACCACAGTGGTGCCACATTCCCTCCTAATAAAATGCAGTACGTCCCGGACTGCAACAAAAAGATACAAAGATATTAGATAAGCAAAAGGCAAATAATCCTCCAGCGAACTCAGGAAGGCAGATAAATATCAAAAATAATCCTTTATTTTTCCTGATTAAAATTTCATCATGTAGGAGAGAATCCTATGCGTTTTTACTATAGCGAGTCTTATCCATGACTACGACTTGCTAGGGTCAAAACCCGTAGGATTCTCTCCTACTTGCTGCTTGTAATATAACATTTTAGTCAGGATTATTTTTAATATTTACCTGCCTTCCTGAGTTCCCTGGTGGATTGTTTGCCTTTGCTTTATGTTGACCGCCGGGACCAGGGTGGCTTCGAGAAACGGTGTGGATTCTGCTTTCCTGGAGGGCTGAGGGGTGAGCTGAAACTTTGTTTGCTAAAGATATTAGTTAAGAACAAACATTTTTTTAGATTCCAATCACATAACAATAACAAATAACACTTTTAATACCAACATTATTATTATTATTTATTTATATAGCGCCATTAGGTTCCATGGCGCTTTACATGAGGATAAGGGAGACAAGAACAAGTACACTAAATCTAGGCGATCAGGACGTACAGGTACAGGAGGGGCAGGGACCCTGTCCACGAGGGCTCACAGTCTACGAGGGGCGGGTGGGGATACAGTAGGATGGGGGAATGTCAGGTATGGAGCGGTCGCCTGGGTCTCATGGCAGGTTGTAGGCTTGACGGAATAGGTGAATCTTCAGGTGACACTTGAAGCTTGAACATTCACAACATTCTTTCCACCAGGAAGACACATTTTCTTAAACAATAACGTTACAAGCAATAATTTTGACGTTGATCACAGCCCAAACCCACTTTACAGCGACCTCGTCCCTGGGGGCAGCGCAGGGCGCACTGACCATTTTGTGGGGTGTTTATGGTTTGTCTTCACAGTGATATGTAGCAATTAGTGCGGAGCCAGCCTCACACTAACGGATTGAAGTGAAATAACGTTTCTTCAAGTAGAGAAAGGGTTACTCTTGAGTAATGGGTAAAGGGGCCAGGCCTCAGTTCAACCTGTACTGGAGTGCAATGGGTCACATTTGTACAGTGCTGCCATACAGTACGAAAACCAGCAGAAAAAGGGCGCAACTATTTACAGTATAAATGAGTCCTGGACAGTGAGGCTTAAAGGTCAACCTCCCATTGCAGCATATCTCAGTACTTATTGTACATTTTTTTTAAACACAGGTTAACATATCAATAGGCGCATGGTGCAAGTGAGCAGTGCAAAGTGAAATCAGATTGTGCTACCTCGGACTGAGGCGGTCCACAGGTCTTGACATCCCAGATTTATAGTGCAGTAAGGGGCACTGGTGCGTCTGTTTTGTGTACAACAGGTTCCTTGGGGGCGTTGTCCATGTCATGGAGGAACCACAGGATGCCTCGTCCATGGCCTGGTCTTGGTGCAGACCTTGGGGAAGCAGGTTGTGACCGGGCAGTAGTGGCACAGCATGGAAGGAGGCCCTGTGCTTGGTTGCACTGTGGCTTGTAGTAGGTGAAGTGACAATAATGTCTTCATTTTCTTTTCTCTTTAGGATTTAATGGGTCACGGTGGCGATCACTCCGTCGCTTCAGCATAGCATCTCTCAGGAATTTTGGGATGGGGAAGAAGACCATGGAAATGAGAGTTCTGGCCGAGTCCAAATATCTGACGCAGGCGGTGTCAGAGACAGGAGGTGGGTGAGCTCCAAATATTCCAAACTCTGATGTTAGCCAATAAGAAAGGGTTCATAAATAAATTTGCATATCTTCTTTTCTTCATGAAATCTTTTTTTTTTTTAATTGAGTCATTTCTCGTCAGTTTCTAGTGGTGGGAGTCATTGGATGTACCCAAAGTCTTCACTGTAATCTTTTTATATGGAGTGAGTGAGATCAGGGCACTGACCTTCTGCATCCCATAACCTTAACCAATACTAAATTTTCCATAATGAGGTGCAATAGTTAGGGTCTCTTTTAAAGTTTTTTTCTAGTCCCTTGATTTTGCCTCTCATTGATTTCAAAGGCGTTCGGAAAATTTGGTGAATATTCATCGACTAATTCGACAAACACTCCACATTCGGCAAACAAATTTGAATTCGAATGCCATGGTGTCATCTCTCCTTTTAGTATGGATAGACTGTGGAGACCCGTGTGTCACAAACAGTGTCTTCCCCCCTCCCACCAGTACCGTAATGAAAACACAGACAGGTCAGGATGAGTTGAACAGGTCGGTCCCAGTTTCTTCATTTCATAGGCAGAGAAGGGCACTTACATTTCATAACGGGCTCATCGCCAAACACCCTGTCTGCGACTGACAGGCGAGCAGCCAATGAGCGGTTACGAACCTTTGTCCTTCTCCACATTTTCCTGCTGTGACTTAATTTCAATAACAAGAATTTTTTTTTAGTCATTTAACATATAATTATCATGGGAATAAAATAAAACGAAAGAGCGTTATTATATAAGGGAGGGTGGGACCAAAGCTTCCAGGGGTCAGCCGGGGAATAGGGGTGGGGGAGAGAAAGTAACTCACCCTGGTCGCCTGAATTTAACCTCTGTAGTGTGGTTGGACACCCCTTCCACTTTGATCCCATTGGTCAGTAGGGCATCCCAATTAGTGCCTCACCTGGAGAGTGGTGGAAGGAAGGCATTGGGCACTGAATCGTTTTCTTACTTTAGCTTTATCCCTATGGGCTCCACAATCAGATACACATTCCTTATTGAGTATCGTGCCTGCCAGACTGTGGAGACCCGTGTGTCTCAAACAGTGCCTTCCCCCTCCCACCAGTCTCGTAAAGAAAACACGGACAGGCCTATATGGGTTGAACAGGTCGGTCACAATTTATTAATTTCATAGGCAGAGAAGGGCACTTACATTTCATAATGGGCTCATTGCTGAAGACCCTGTCTGCGACCGACAGGCGAGCAGCCAACGAGCAGTTACGAACCTTTGCCCTTCTCCACATTTTCCGCCACGGAGGTGTCACATCGCCATTGGACTCTGTGGCTGGTGTTCCTGCCTCGGCCACTGGGAAGCGCCGGATTCCTTCGGCTGATGGTGTCGGTGATAGGAGGGCCTTGTCCTCATTGGACCTGCTCCTTTGACGTCTGCCTCTGTCGCTGAACGCCGCCGTTTTTCTCCTTTGGGTGATGTTGGTCGCAGAAGAGCGGGTCCTGCAGAGGTGTCTGATAGGCGCAGCCTTCGTTCTGCTGTCAGAAGTGGGGTGGTTGGTGCCAGTCGTGCATCACCATCTGGCCTGGTTCTAGGGGCGGTCCGGATGAGATCATCAGGCTGTGAGCTCCAGCCTATGGGAGGTAACCGCGTCCTTCAAATACATTGGAGCCTGTCTTGCAGGTCGCCAGATATAGTTTTGGTTCCCCAGTGATATAGTGTGTGTTTAGTTTTGTCTCTGACCTTTGCCTGGATTTCTGACTCTGCTACAGCCTGTGGATTTTGTGCCTCAGATGCCCTCTTGGTTTTGACTTTGACCTTTGCCTGGATTTATGACTCTGCTACAGTCTGACGATTTTGTACCTTAGCTGCCCTCTCAGTTTTGACTCTGACTCCTGACTACGTTTTTCAGGTCCTGATTTTTACCTTCCTGGCGACCTTCTTGCTCCGCTGCTCATAATAGGCAGCTACCCCCTGGGCTCCACTGTAATTCCAGATCCCTGTATAGGGGTTAAGGGTCTCGGGTTTCTCGGGGTGCTGCCTTAGCAGCAGCTCAGCCTCACAGCGGATGGTCGTCACAGGAGGATCATGTATACCACCTACACAGGACTCTGACACCCACCCATCACCATGAGGCCCTGCTCCACTCCATCCTGCAAGCCAGACAAAAAAATGTCTCGACCAATGTCCGTGATGTGCACTCCATCTGATCTTAAACGTGCCGAGATATCACCTTCCAGCTGGTGTTGACGAAGCACAATACCGCATCTTCTTCTCACGAATTTCACCCTTCTGGTATTGATCTTTCTCCTTGAACGCTCTATGGATTTTACATCCATTGTTCCACTCCAGACGGCCCGTGGTCCTATTTCTGACCACACCAATATCATATCCGAGAAGAGATAGGTAAAACGTTCAATGTCTGTTTTCATTTCTGTTAAGAATTTAGCAATTTTGCTGTTGGCCAAATAATTGCCAACCGGCATGTATCACCAATATTACTGGCTCCTTGGCCCTCCTGGAGATGTCAACTATCTCCGGGAAAACCTGCTGCCATCGGAGCGCTCTGATGCCTCTCCAGTTCACCTCTAGACTCAGGAAACCTTGATTTTTTTCCTCCTTGACGAAGCTTGGCCCTTTTTGCCGCCCAGTAGACATTTGAATGTCCTAATACCCAAACTGCAGGCCTACAGCCACCTGTAACAGACAAAACATGTTACTTCAGCACATTAGGTCTTATATATCTGGCACAATATGCGGACTTCCAATGACCCATTCTCTGCACTTCGGCCTCCGTTAGTCCTGCCCTAGCTGCCTCAGTGGCTGCACCGATTCGGAAAGAATGTGTCCAGTATACCTTTGGATTTTCCCTATTTGACTATTTTTAGTGGGCATACTGGGCCATCTGATGAGTTAACTGGGACCCATGTGCCCCTCTCTTGGTGGGGTCACACTTAGATTTATGGATACAAATGTGCAGAGCGTCGACTGCATGTGATCAAACCTTCGTTGATTAAGCCGCCTTCTGTCACTGTTTGTGAATGTGGTAACAATTCACCGAAAAAAGTGATAGCAAAGGCTGCTGATATGAGAGTATTGTGACTTGTATACTGATGGGGATATAGAAATAATGTCATGCAATAATAGCAGTGGAATAGGGCGACAACATTCCTGACTAGATTGAAGCCTTTTCCAGGCTTTAATGACTTGTTTGATGAAAAAGAACTAAGTTACGTCCACCCACCCCATTAGTTGAAAGAAGAAGGCTATTCCCGATAAATGCCTTCGTGCTGACGTACCCAACGCACTTCTTTCTTTGAGCCGAATCAAAAATTCCATCGTCGCTTTGCTTCTTTCTCTGACGGGCCTACCCTGGATTAGTGAACACCACTCCTCCCAAGCCTTACCGTAGACCTACCAGGTAGCCGGTGTAATGGAGGCACAGATTAATGGCTTCAGTGATTGGCCACTGTGTCCCATAGGGATGGAGGACACTGGACACCCAATGGTTGAGTCTTGGGGAGAAGGTCTGTGAAGGCCTGCCAATTGGAACATAACAGTGAGTTAATGAGATTATCGTCTACATCCGCCCTTATTCTGGCTCGGCGCTATATGTTGTGTTTCAGGCATAATAGTGCTAGCCTGCGTAACAGAGCGAGTAGGGGAAGGGGTGCAGAAGACGTGGTTTAAGCTCTGTTTGCCGTTCTTGGATTTCTCCACAAACACTACTATTGTGAAAACTTGTAACAGGGCTGGATCGCGCCCCCAGCTTGATGTGGTCCATAGCTCTGGCCAGCTGCCTTTGCACCATTGGTTCTTGTAGATTGCTGCAAAACCCTCATTGTTACATCCTCCTCCAGTAAGACCTAGGTCCTTGCTTGACATCTCTGGTGCCATGACGCAGGTATGGCCATTGAAGTATTGTAGGAATGTTTTTCAGACTAGTAAATCTGCCATCAATGGATTAATGGCATTGTAGTGATCCTGATTCTATGGCCGGGCTGGGAATCTGCCCTTTGTTGCTAACGATAATCGGCGAGAGAAGGCTCTGCTGACCGGCATTACGCAACTGGCGAATGTCAGCAGACCCAGCAAAGACTGCATGTGTTGGAGGGTGACCTTTTTTCCCTCGCAGAAACCCTCCAACATATATATGCAGTGTTTTCTGAATTTTCTCTGCTGGTAAACGAAAAACCATTCCGTTAGTGTCGATTTCAATGCAGAGGAAATGCAATACGTTCCACGGTTCCACTTTTATGCCAAGCTATAAATTTAATTTTTGTGAGAAGGAGGGAGCAGAGTTTTCCATTTTTGGAACTGTTGATTTTGCTACTCCAAGCATGTCTGCTATCTCTCTGATGGATTTTTTCTTTTTTTTCAGCCTCAGGATGTTCTGCTTCACCTCAATTGAGAGTTCCTTTGACCGCATGTTGTCTGGTCACAGCAACAGCTTCCAAATGCAAAACCACACACCTGGAATCCACCCCTGACCTTTTAACTACTTCATTGATTACAGGTTAACGAGGGAGACGCCTTCAGAGTTAATTGCAGCCCTTAGAGTCCATTGTCCAATTACTTTTGGTCCCTTGAAAAAGAGGAGGCTATGCATTACAGAGCTATGATTCCTAAACCCTTTCTCCGATTTGGATGTGGAAACTCTCATATTGCAGCTGGGAGTGTGCACTTTCAGCCCATATTATATATATAATTGTATTTCTGAACATGTTTTTGTAAACAGCTAAAATAACAAAACTTGTGTCACTGTCCAAATATTTCTGGCCCTAACTGTATCAAAATACAGTGCTGGTCCACCCTGCAACCTAGCAAGTGGAAGTGTGGAGCACACTGGGACGGGGTACTCGGTACCAGACCGGGGTACTGCTGGGGAGATCACGGCGGTCTTGCTCCGGACCGTGTCCTGGGTTCTCACAAGTAAAAGGGGTACTTACAGGGGTAGTTTGTCATGATGCCACCCACGGGTTTTGGTCAATGAGGGGACTACCGCTGCAGCGTAGCTCTGCCAGGTGGATGGAGGGATGGATGGGGCTGCAGCTTGATGGATGAACCCGCCGCGGGTCGGGCTGCTCCTGACAGGGTAAAAAGTGTAATTCACAGTTCAGAATACCTCGAATCAGACACGGGAAGCTGGAGCAGGGTTCACCGGGTTTACTCTCAAGTTCTTCAGTACCAGCAGTTTACAACACAGTTCACAGTACAGGTCAATTCACAACTCCAATAACTCCGGACTCTTGAACCCTCTGCAGCCAGGCTGTCGCTCTGAGACCCCTCACTCTTTCTATATGTCCTTTCAGGCTTGTTCTCTCTCTCTCTGTCCTTCCTGTGGATTGTATGGCAGCAGCTCGGTCCCTTGTGTGTAGCTTCCCCCTGTGTGTATGAGCGGTAAGCCGGGTCCTCCTGGTTGCTACTGAGCCTCCAACCCTGTAGTGGGAAAACTGATCTGGAATCTGTGTCCCCCGCCGGTTTGTCTGGGGATCCGGTGTGTAATTTCAGTCCCCCTCAGAGCCGACACTCTGGTTTTAGCCTAACCTAGGGTAACCCTGTCTTTCAAGGTATTACCGGGTTCCCTCTAACCCGTGTGACTTCCAGAAACAATCAGGGAATCTATCCCGCCGGTAGTTGGTTGGTGCTGCCGTGTTCCTCGGACACGGTGATACCGGTCCGGTCTCTGTCCCCACACTCCCTTGGGCTGCAGGCTATGGACAAGCTTTCTCTCCATGTATCTGTGTCTCTGTGGATTCTGCGTCTCCAGGGAGCCCAATCCCACCGGGATGTGTCAATGTCTGTCTGTTCTTTACCTCTCGGCTCACTCTGGCCTACTAACTCCTTCGTCCTCTTTTCCTCTATTTGAACCTTCTGTCACCTGACCTACCTTTCCCACCCACTTTCCTCTAAACCCCACCACCCCTTGTCCGCCTAGACTCCCGAGCTCTGGGTTGGGTGCTGTGCTCCTGTGGGTGTGTGTGCTGTGAAGGTGTTTGATGCACAAACTGTCTACCTTCTTGCCTGGCTGCAGTTCCTTATGTGGCCTCCTGGTCGCAGGGGCGCCACAGAAGCAGTCCGGATGTACGGGGTAATAAGCGCAATGCCGACTCTATGTCTGATTTTTCTAGCAGAGTGCCAGGTCCCGCTGTGCAGACTAATTCTACTGCTTTGTTGAAAGACACATATGTTATGGAAGCTTCCTCTGGGGGAATATCATCATTCACTGTCACCTTTTGGGTGGGATAGATGATGAATCAGACATAATTTCCCGGGTTCCTTTTTTGGAATAATGCATAATGGAGAGATTGTGATATTTTGGAAAGGTAACAAATAAAAAGGGGGGTCAGCCGGGGGGAAAAGAGAAAGTAGCTGACCCTGGGTACCTGAATTTAACTCCTGTAGGTGTAGCTGGACACCCCTGCCCCTTTAATCCCATTAGTCAGTGGGCATTCCAATTAGTGCTTTACCTCGGGAGTGGTGAAAAGGGGGGAAATTGGGCACTGAACCGCATTTTACTTTAACTTTAGATATATGGGTTCTATAGTCAGATGCACGTTCCGTGCCTGCCATTCTTGAGTCCGAGCATGGCACGACGATGAGCAGAGATCATTACATGTATTTGCTTTCTCTCCATAGGAAAACCCTTTGACCCTGCAATGTTCACGGGCAGCGCTGTGGGAAACATCATCAGTTCTGTGCTATTTGGGGAGCACTTTGATTACCAGGACAAGAAGCTGCAAGAACTTCTCCTATCTACGTCCAGACATATTCGAGGGCTCACGTCTCGCTTAAACATGGTTGTATATTATTATATCATGGGGCCATTATCTGCACAGCATCAAGCTGCTCGATTGTTTTATGATAGAATAACATTGTGTATGTTAGCCTAGGGTCACATTAGAGCCATGGAAGCGTTAAAATCTAGCGGTTTTTCCATGTACAAATGTGAAAAAACTCTAGCATCAATGCTTTCATAGGCTCCCATGCAAAAAAAGCATTGCCAAAGTGCAATGCGTTTGACGCTAGGCGTTTTTGCAAAAGCACCAAAAAACGCGGTAAGCAGCGTTTTTGGGGGTGTTTGCAAAAACGCATGCTTATTTTAACATGGGAGTCTATGGGAAACGCATGCGTTAACACATGGTACATACTGTATATGTACAATGCGTTAACGCATGCAGTAACGCTAACGCTAAAAATGAAAAAAAAAAAACATAAAAATGGTAAGGGGAAAAAACGACCCTGTACAGCATCCTTCCAACGGATGCAAGCTCCCAAATGTGACCCTAGCTTTAGCGTTAATTAAACTAATCTGATTGTGCTGTACTACTGCAGTGCTAAACCACATTGACATGGGAGTGCTAGTCTAAGGCTGAAGGCTCGCGCGACTGTTATGCGAGGGAGACTCGCATTGCACTAGGACCAGTATCATTAGTGTGAATTCCTCTCATTACACTCGCATTGCAAGGGAAATGTGTGTTCAATGTACGCAATTTGCGTACAGTACTTCGGACAGCTCCTGACTTCAGGAGACTGCACCAATGTACTGGACACAAATTGCGTACATTACCGCCGCCGGCATTTTCAGTATATTTCTAAAAGCTGACAATTGCCGATTTTGAGTTACACCTTCCATTAACCCATGCACAACCAGTGTGTGTTGTCAGCATGTGTCCAGGGAGTGTGGACATTCCCTGGACACATGCTGGCACCACACAAACAGCAGGTTAATCCTTCAGTAACAGGCTTATTAGCCGCATCTGCAGCCTCTGTGCTGAGGTGCCGCACAGAGGCTGCAGATGGGGTTAACATACAGCGAAAGCCCAGGGTTTTTTTAAATTTGGATATCAGCTGTGGTTTCACTAATCATCTTGCACCGCTGCTTTCACAGTGGCACAAGATGATTGGTTACTGTACCGGGAGACCGGCAAATTCAAACCCCGAGGCTTTGACAGCCGCAGAGTTTAAATTCACCGGTAAATGCTGTCCGCGGTCCTGAAGTTTGCTTCAGGACTGCGGACAGCATCAGAGTCACACGCACCACACACGCACTCATGCAGCACACTCGCAGCACACTCACATGCATACAGCCATGCACACTTACCCACACGCACCACACTCACACAAATCACGCATTACACTCACATCACTGCCATGCATCATACACTGTCGGTGTTTGATGCATGACAGTGTGCCTCCAACCTAAGAATAATACTCAAAAGATTCACATGATGGTGCTGAAGCTGCATAATCAGTGTGATATATAGGGAGGTGTTTTTGTGGCATAATCAATGTAATGTATAGGGTAGGTGCTGTAGTGGTATAATCAGTGAGATGTACAGGAGGTGCTGTAGCTGCATAATCAGTTTGAGATAAAGGGAGGTGTAGAAACTGCTTGATAAGTGTGATATGTAAGTGCTGTGGCAGAAAAATCGTTGTGTAATATAAGGAAGTGCTGTAGATGGCATAATGAGGCGCCCCCAGGGCCATGGGGTGCTCAAGACTGGGCTGCTGCTATCTCTAGGGGAAGTCATGGGGGTGGTGACCCCATTCCGTGGCCCTGGGCTCAGCTGAAAATAAGAAGGGGCTATATACAAAGGAGATTTTGTGACGCCCCCGTGGTATGTGGCTAGGGATGGCCACCGGTGCTGCAGAAACTCCGGGGATGATGGATGGCAGCTGGGATGGAATAGCTCTGCACAGGTAAAGCCAATACCCGGGGCAGAGTATACAGTTAATATTTAGTATGCATGGCAAAGGGCGTAAGTAACAGGCAGACTCACTGTTTTGTAGTTATCGCAGTCCTTTTACTGGAGCAGATATTAAGGATAGCAGTCCACGGAGTCTTTGAGAGCAACTCGGGGTTTCTTCCTATCTGGTTGGGTCTTTGGCTCCCTTACTGCGCTCGGTGTACTGGCTCCTGCAGCGGCATAAGCTGAGCTTCCGGCCCTGTCTCGTCCTACAAGGTACCGGTATGACAGGCAACTCGAGTCTTTTCTTTCTACCCTGTTCCTGGACAGCTCCTGAACTCTCTATGTTGTTGTGTCTGTGGGTATGGTGTGGCTGAGGAATCTGGAATCCCTACCTTCGAGTGTTGACTGCCGGGACATGAGACCCTGCACAGTCTCGGACTCCAGTGTCCGTTCTTTGTGCCTTTCTTCTAAGGTGAGAAAAGGGTTGCCCAGCCTCCCAGATGTGTTCTTGCTTCTCTCCTCAGACCCTAACCTCGGGCCTGGAACTTAGTTAGCGACCTTGGGATGAGCTTAGCACAGCTTTTTTACACCCAGGTCCTCTTCATAGTCCTCCCAGGAACTGCACTCACTAGCCGCTCCCCAGACTGGAATTTATAGGGAAGCTCGCCCTGAACCCGGGCTTGGTCTCCACCTTCTGGCCTGGAGGTGTGAGTGTTGTGTGTGTTACCTGATGAGAAGACCCTTTTGTTGCTCTTTTGTAACACCACCACCCGGGGGAAGTGATGACACTGTGGCACTTTGACCCAGGGGTGCCATAATAACAATGGGATATATAGGGACGTTCTGTAGCTGCATAATTATTATTATATACTAGCTGTGAGCCCGATGCAAATGCATCGGGTGTCTAGAATATTTTTAAAATTTTTTTTATATTTTCAAATAATAATCCAATTATTCCAATGACATCTTTACACCAACTACATATATTAGTATGGTTGATATCATTTAAGGAAAATTGAACTATTATGTTGTAAGGGTCTTAGAACACAAAGTATCAATACTTCTTAATATGTCAATTTTTTGAATTGATGAATTAACAGTACTAATATATGTATCAGCCACTTTGTGTCAGCCCACCAATCGCGTCAAGATGCCCTTACGCCTGGTGGGACCTACTCTAACTAAATCCGAATTGATATAATTTAGATATTTTTAATAGCTGGATTTTTCTTAGATTTTTTGAGGATTGTGATGTAAATAATAAAATTTTGTAAATTGATACAGAAGGAGTTACCAACTACAGACTTGCAGCAATATCCATACAATAACAAAAAAACTTGTAGTTAACCTACAGTAAATGGAGTTAACATAGCTTCAGCAGGTGCATAAGATGCATCCACTAACTAACCACAGGTGACTGCAGTTGATGTGGATGACACTGCCGCAACTATGTTGTCTGCACAAACTGCAAGTTAAGTACAAATTACATATATGCAATTATGAAAATTACAGCAAGTATGTTCTTGATAAGTCCTTCATGAACAATTATTATCATTTAGTATATTCCTCAACAAAGTGAAAAAATCTAAGAAAAATGTCGTGGTAGAATCTAATTAATAATTTATGTTTGTCCCTATCTATCTAAACATGTGGAACACACCTTGCTAATGAGATGTGTGTGAACAGCCGTCCCACCCGTCTCTTAGCTGTTCACAAAAACCTCTCCCTTTAAAGAATAAGAATCAAATCTCTCAGCACGTAAAGCACTGGAGCTTTAAATAGTGGTTTCTATCACCCTGTGAGAAAATCAGAATGATACACATCTCCAATGAAATCTGTAATGTGTTTTTCCACAAACATTGTATAAACTATGCACATAAAAAACTGAAATTGAAAAGACTAAACTAATTTTTTTTTTTTTTTTTTTTTAAATAGAAAAGGTAAAAATATAAAATATGCAAAAGTTCATCCCAAAATATTCCGATAGACAATATTTTTGGTGAAGACTTTCTCACAGTTAGGCACCAATTTGCCTTGAATGCATGAATCCACCACTTTCACCTTCACATTGCATCGTCTCTTCACACGTGAGAAAGCCACATATAATTGTCCATGACCAAAAACAGGTTCTGGCAAATAAATCCCCACTTTCTCCAAAGTTTGTCCTTGGGATTTATTTATGGTCATGGCAAAGGCAGGCTTCACGGGAAATTGCCGACGTCTTAGTTTGAAAGGCAATCCAGTCTCTGATGGACAGAGATCAATTCTTGGAATGAAGACTACATTTCCTTCATCCGAGCCAGAAATTACTTTTGCTTGTATCAAGTTGTCAAACAAAGCAATAATAATCATCCGAGTCCCGTTGCAAAGTCCTTTTCTGCTGTTAAAATTACGCAAAAGCATTATAATTGTACCAACTTTTAATTTCAGGAGATGAGAAGGCATTCCTGTTGGTGTTAGAGAATTTAGAAATTCCACGGGATATTGTTCGGGATTTTCCGTCTCATCTGGATCAATGGAATCATGGCTCATATATTCCATATATTCTCCAGGAATACAATCCATCACTTTTGAATTGATCAAATCCACAGCGTCATTTTTGGGACAAAGAATGGCATGTGATGCAGCATTCTGAATACTTTCGTCATTATTCACATCAATGACAATGTTTTCACCAAATATGTCCAAGATTAAAGAGCCAGTGCAGATCATGTCTTGCGGGATCTCAATGACATCATCACCAAGGTTGTAATCATTGGACAATTCTCCATTTCCCAATTGAATTAACCAATTGCTATATTCAGAATCAATGGAGCGCATGTTGTTAATGAGCGGCAATTGATTGAAAAGCTGCCATTGTCGTGAATATTTAATGCAGCTCTCTACGATGTCTGTCCTTGTTCCATGAGAGATGATAGGAAGACACTGCCGAAAGTCTCCTCCCAGAACAATGACTTTCCCTCCAAAGGGTAATTTATTTTTCTTGGAGACATCAGTTGTCATGACATCCCGTAATAATTGATCAATTACATGCAAAGCGTATTTTGACAACATGGTAGACTCATCGATGATGAAGAGTTTGGTAGTCTTCAAATGTTGGGCCGCATCAGTATCATTTTTGATTCTTGAAACGGATGTCTCATTAATTGGTATTGGTATGCCATACAGTGAATGGATAGTTCTTCCTCCTTGCAATAGATTAGCAGCAATCCCTGTACTGGCTGCAGGTGAGACAACTTCTCCTTCTCCTCTCAGTTCATGAATCAATAGATGATAGAGATATGTTTTCCCACTTCCACCGGGACCGTCAAGGAAAAAGCACTTTGCCTTATCACTTGTATCCTCTAAAGCTTTATGGATTGCGTTATAGGCCAAACGTTGTTGATCATTTAAGGTGGCTTTCATTTCATGTGCTCTTACTAACTCTTCTTCTTTGTTGTATTGAGGACGAATGTGTGGTTTTCTTTTTGGGCGTGGCAGATTAAAATCAATAAAATGTTTAGCATGAAATTTTAAAACATGTTCAACATCAGTCATGGCATATCCTTCACAATGCTCACAATCATCAGTGTCAGGGTGGTAGGCATGGCAGTAATCTTGAACGAAGTGTTGTTTAAATTCTTGCCACAACTCCAGGGGATGATTAGGAGGACCAAAGACACATATATATGCAAACATGTCACGGAGCTGTGCAGGCATATTGAGAACACAGGCATCCAATAAAGTTTTTCTCCAAACACTGTCATCGAAGAGCAATCCAAGGGCTAATGCCGCCTCTTTAAACGTTGGGTATGTGACTTCCTTAACAGTCTTAAGGTTATCAAAACTTGTAGCTCCTTTAACATGGAGTAACAACAGCCTTAAAAAATAACGTTCTTGTTCTTGAATACTAACAGTGTAGAGTCTACCAATGACTGAAGCACCTCCTCTCCTTCTAACTTCCCATGCACCTTCTCTCCAAACATAATGCTCAGGAATTTGACGATATAAGTACTCCCGAGCATTGGGATCATTCTCATTGAGGGTAAAGTAGGCCATGAGTGTTGATTGTCTGTCCATTGAATAACTGATGTTGTCCGCAGAATCACCCTCGTGAAAAAAAAGTGATTGTGAATGAGGCAGATATACTGCAAGACGAATAATGCTGTGAGATTGTCTATGCATTGGGAAAGCAAAGATTCGCCAAGCTGCCTCTGGTGCACTGACATATCTGGAATCCATGAATTTATGAGTTTCATCGTGTCTGATGTTGGTTTCACAAATTTCCACATTGGCTTTGTCATGACCTTTGTACACATATTTAAAGAGGTATTTTACGCTCTGAATGGAAGCACATATTTCCACATTGATATGGCACTTATATTTTAATAGAAGGAAAGGGTTATATGGAACCACCCAAGAATTATCAATCATCTTGGAATGGTGTTGAAAAGAAGGTCCTTCGTTTCTTTGATAACTTGGATATGCATCCTCAGGTATAACAGTTTTTGTTTGAAACTGTTTGGGAAAAGCTTTTTTACACTTTCCATTCTCCATACATGGAGAATTGGGATTGTGTTGTCCACAGGGGCCATGGATCATGTGTTGCATGACAATTTGATGGAGCACAGGGTAATGTGATGGATCAGGAATTTCAGCCCAAACAGTATTGTCCACTTCCACCTCAGTTCTTAGTTTTGAGTTGGCATCCAGAATAATTAGAATGTGAGCATGTGGTAGGCCTCGCTTTTGAAATTCTATCACATGAACCATAGCACAAACCTTGCCAAATAATCCAGAATTAATATCTTTCAAAAGGGCTTCAAGTTTAATCCTGAATACACGGGCCACTAAATCCGGGCGATGTTCAGCACGCTGCCATGGCTGTAAATTGGTTGCAATTTCACTCCATTTCGGATTGCAGGTCATCGTTATAAAAAGATCTGGTCTTCCAAATTTAGTTACAATCGCCATGGCATCTTGATACCTCTGCTGCATGTTTCGGGGACTTCCCTCAAAGGAAGATGGTAAAATTACGGTTTTGCCAATGGGGATTCCTTTTTCTACGGATTTTCTCAGCAAATGTTCTTGAAGGAGACAATAATCTTCCACCTTCAAATCCTTCTGGTGTTGTCGTATAAAATTTAAACGATTCGCCTCGATCTTAACATAGGCATCCACCAAGTACTGCTGTGTCAGTTTACCTCCATTAAGGACAGGATTGAATTCTGTCCGTACTGACAGCAAATAACAGTAATACTGCAGCTGTGTCACCCTGCGAGCATTTTGGCCTTGGTGCATGAGTGATTCATGCCACCCTTGCTCTCCATGAGGGAAAAACAATGGATACAGTAATGCATCCAAATTACTGTGTAAAATGCTTATTTGCTGTGTTTTGGGGGCCAACGGATTATTTGGGTCTGGTTTTAGATGTATTAAAATGTCTCTATTAAATGGTGTCTCTCCATCAGCATTTTCAAAGATGACTGCAACTTCATGGACAGTAGGGTTGTTATACCGTCTTGGGTCTTGCTCTCTGTCTTGTTTAATTGCCATGATGATATTAGGCATTTTTGTGCCATGTTCCAATGCTTTCTGTTCTTCCTCTTCCTCCACTTGCCGTAACATTTTGTAAGCTGAAACAAAGGGATTAATACCTTCCAATTGCTCAGCAATAATTCTCATCAAGGCTGGATTACACTTGAGATTTTCTGGAGACTGTAGGCGTTGTTCAGTAGCAGTAGCACTATCCAAAATATAGAGCTGTGCATATGCTGGAACTTGACCTTCAGCGGGGTGGAGAGTTCTAGTACTATGGTAAATTTGGCCGTGAATCCGGAAACAATAAGGACCGTGTCCAGGTGGTTGAGAAACACTTGCACCCATCGAAGCAAATGCAAAGGAACTATTAATGCTCCTGATATTCTCCATGAGATTTTTACTATATGGGCTGTCTCCTTTCAGTAAAGTAGTGAAGAGCTCAGGGTACTGAGGTAATGGTACCTTAACTTTGCCCTTGTGACAACAAAGGGAGAACTGTCCATCAGATGGCCTTTCAGCCTCAAAATGTTGTGCTTCACAATGTTCACATAACACATTCATGGGCCCACAGGTATGTTCTAAAATACCGGTATCGTCATTAGTAAAGCCAATAGGGATTGATGACGTAGGTGAAGTGAGCAACCGATGACCTTTTTTGTAGATGCCTACATAAATAAGGCGTGGCTGTGTAGAACTGTCAACACATTCAAGAAAAGAAGTAGTGACTGGAGACTTCTTACAGAGGATTTTTTTTTGGCGTAGTTGACGCTGTAAGGCAGCCAAATGAGCCAAATGGCGTTGTTTTGAGGTAGGTGACATAATTTGTAAACGTTTGACTTTAGCCAATTGATGTTTTGTCATGGCAGAAGCAATCTTGTGTGTTCTTTTTTTAGAAGAACATTTGCCCTTCACTTTACCCGTGCCAGATGTTGTAGGCAGTTCAGTTTCAGAAAGTGTTGGAGACACAGATATGGATGCCATATCAGACGTAGATGGTTCTCCTTGCACCTTCACCTTTTGTTGTTTACGGCCAGATGTTGTAGGCAGTTGAGTTTCAGAAAGTGTTGGAGACACAGATATAGGCGCCATATCAGAGGTAGATGGTTTTCCTTGCACCTTCACCTTTTGTTGTTTACGGCCAGATGTTGTAGGCAGTTGAGTTTCAGAAAGTGTTGGAGACACAGATATAGGCGCCATATCAGAGGTAGATGGTTTTCCTTGCACCTTCACCTTTTCTTGTTTACGGCCAGATGTTGTAGGCAGTTGAGTTTCAGAAAGTGTTGGAGACACAGATATAGGCGCCATATCAGAGGTAGATGGTTTTCCTTGCACCTTCACCTTTTCTTGTTTACGGCCAGATGTTGTAGGCAGTTCAGTTTCAGAAAGTGTTGGAGACACAGATATGGACGCCATATCAGAGGTAGATGGTTTTCCTTGCACCTTCACCTTTTGTTGTTTACGGCCAGATGTTGTAGGCAGTTGAGTTTCAGAAAGTGTTGGAGACACAGATATAGGCGCCATATCAGAGGTAGATGGTTTTCCTTGCACCTTCACCTTTTGTTGTTTACGGCCAGATGTTGTAGGCAGTTGAGTTTCAGAAAGTGTTGGAGACACAGATATAGGCGCCATATCAGAGGTAGATGGTTCTCCTTGCACCTTCACCTTTTGTTGTTTACGGCCAGATGTTGTAGGCAGTTGAGTTTCAGAAAGTGTTGGAGACACAGATATAGGCGCCATATCAGAGGTAGATGGTTTTCCTTGCACCTTCACCTTTTCTTGTTTACGGCCAGATGTTGTAGGCAGTTGAGTTTCAGAAAGTGTTGGAGACACAGATATAGGCGCCATATCAGAGGTAGATGGTTTTCCTTGCACCTTCACCTTTTCTTGTTTACGGCCAGATGTTGTAGGCAGTTCAGTTTCAGAAAGTGTTGGAGACACAGATATGGACGCCATATCAGAGGTAGATGGTTTTCCTTGCACCTTCACCTTTTCTTGTTTACGGCCAGATGTTGTAGGCAGTTGAGTTTCAGAAAGTGTTGGAGACACAGATATAGGCGCCATATCAGAGGTAAATGATTCTCCTTGCACCTTCACCTGTTGTTTTTTGCGTCTTTTGCGTTCCGCATCAGCTTTTTTTGCCAACCGACTGCTTCTTTCTTCAGCAGACTCCTTTACAATTCTTTTATTCAAATCCTCCGTGAGCTTAAGCAAACGGAGACGTCTTGTTTCCAGATCTTCCTGCGCACGCTTCTTGCGCTGGCGTGCAGCATTCTTAGCTCTAACAGAGCTTCTTTGTTTCTCAGAGCTCATATTGAGCACAGTACAGGAAAATGTATGCAATAATAGCTACAGTATATTATTTAAGGAAGCAATCAATATACATTCTGCATAGCAATATAGTCAAAGTAGTAATATTTATATTGATAATTTTTATTATATACAATATATTTTTATATATAAATTATATCATAAAAATATATAATAAAAATATATTATATATATTATTAACTTAAATAAATAATGTATATTATATATTACAATTTATTACAATGTGTATATATATATATATATATATATATATATATATATATATTATATATATAGATTAATATACAATATATATATATACTAATCATATACATAATATGACATATATATCTATATATATATATATTAATCTATATCTATATATCTATATATCTATATATATATATATATATATATATATATATATATATATATATAATTATGAATATATAAATAAATAATCGATTATATTGGCCCAAAAAGATATCTTTAGCTGATATTGTAGGGATGAGGTTCCAGCACAGGTTTTCCGACGTCCTTCCACAGGATCACCAAGGCAGGAATAATTTGTGAGGAAAAGTTAAAGGAAACACTATAAAATGGCGGATTAAACATATTATTAATCACTAAAATGGCGGCGGGGGGGGGGTATAATGATTGTTACGCAAAAACCAACGTTTTTTTTCGCAGCCACACTTGGCGCAAGTGCAAAACCGCACTTGCCGCAACTGCCGCAAGTCCCGCTATACTTTGTATGGGGATTACCGCAACTGCACCGCAAGTGTAACGCTTATGCAGCAAACGTGGCAGATGCAGTTTTTTCACTGCATCAGCCGCGAATTAGCGGGGGTGTGCGGACATATGGAGGGGGGGTGAGGACATATGGGGGTGTATAGTGACAGGGGTTGGAGTTGTGTGCTGACAGCGGCAAGTGGTCGCAAGAAAAAAATTAAGATAAAAAAAAGTCACCAAAGAAGTTAATGAAGTAAGGAGCATTATTTACATATAGAAGACAATCAATGTTAAAAGAATTATAAACAGATAATATAGATTTAATATTCAGGCACTGACATAATTTCAGACAAAAAGTTAATATAAGCCTGAAAAAGATTTATATAATTGTGTAACATATAGATCAATAATTTATTTAATACCAATATATGCAAAATATTTTTATATATAAATAATATCATAAAAATATATTATATATATTATTAAGTTAAATAAATTATGTATATTATATATTACAATGTGTGTATATATATATATATATATATATATATATATATATATATATATATAGATTAATATACAATATATATATATATACTAATCATATACATATATATAATATGACATCTCTATATATATATTATATATATTATATATATATTTATCTATATAATGTGTATATATATATATATATATATATATAGAGAGAGAGAGAGAGAGAAAGAGAGAGAGAGAGAGATTAATATACAATATATATATATACTAATCATATACATATATTTAATATGACATAGATATCTACTCTATAATTGCCGAAGGCATTTTCATGTCGGCCCCCGACGTGCCGTGGCTATGTCACACTCTGTGACGTCATCACGCCGAAGCATTGGCCGCGAAGCGGCCATTGCGAGCCGTCGCCGCTGTCAGCACACATATTAATAGTGATGATCCTCCTCCTGCCCGCGCTGCCTGCCCTATCACCCCCCTGCCTGTCACCATAGCCATCCTCCACTGCCCGCTCACCCCCGCCTGTCACAACACTTCCCCCCGCTGCCCCATCACCCCCCTGCCTGTCACCATAGCCATCCTCCACTGCCCGGTCACCCCCAGCCTATCACCACTGCCCCTCCGCTCCCCGATCGCCCCCCCCCTCCCCCACTCTCCGGTCACCCCCCCCCACGTCAGCACAGACCCCCTCCACTGTCCGGTCACCCCCCCCCGGCCTCTTACCACAGCTCCTTCCAGCCAGACGCGATCTCTCTTCATCCTGCTTGAGGACCTCTGATGACGTCACGATGATGGGTGGAGTCACAGATCACATGATCGTGACGTCATCAAAGGTCCTGTTCCGATCTAACCTACTCTGCCTACTCATCCCCCTGCGCTGCACACTGACCCCCACTCTGCCCCTGACCCTGCTCTGCCTACTCACCCCCACTCTGCCCCTGACCCCCACTCTGACCACTCACCCCCACTCTGCCCACTCACCCACCAACTCTTCCCCCTCACCCCCACTCTGCACACTGACCCCCACTCTGCACACTGACCCCCACTCTGCACACTGACCCCCACTCTGACCCTGCTCTGCCCACTGACCCCCACTCTGACCACTGACCCCCACTCTGACCACTGACCCCCACTCTGCCCACTGACCCCCAAACTCTGCCCACTCACCCCCCTACTCTTCCCCCTCACCCCCTCTCTGCCCCCCTCACCCCCACTCTGCACACTGACCCCCACTCTGCCCCTGACCCTGCTCTGCCCACTGACCCCCACTCTGACCACTGACCCCCACTCTGCCCACTCACCCCCCTACTCTTCCCCCTCACCCCCTCTCTGCCCCCCTCACCCCCACTCTGCACACTGACCCCCACTCTGCACACTGACCCCCACTCTGACCACTGACCCCCACTCTGACCACTGACCCCCACTCTGACCACTGACCCCCAAACTCTGCACACTCACCCACCAACTCTTACCCCTCACCCCCTCTCTGCCCCCCTCACCCCCACTCTGCACACTGACCCCCACTCTGCCCCTGACCGTGCTCTGCCCACTGACCCCCACTCTGACCACTGACTCCCACTCTGCCCACTCACCCCCAAACTCTGCCCACTCACCCCCCTACTCTGCCCCTCACCCCCTCTCTGCCCCCTCACCCACACTCTGCCCACTCACCCTGCTCTGCCCACTCATCCTGCTCTGCCCACTCACCCCCACTCTGCCCACTCACCCCCCTACTCTTCCCCCTGACCCCCTCTCTGCCCCCTCACCCCCACTCTGCACACTGACCCCCTCTCTGACCCTGCTCTGCCCATTCACCCCCACTCTGACCACTGACCCTGCTCTGCCCACTGACCCCCTCTCTGCCCACTCACCCCCTCTCTGCCCACTCACCCCCACTATGCCCACTGACCATGCTCTGCCCACTCACCCTGCTCGGCCCACTGACCCCTCACACTGGCCACTCATCCTGCTCTGCCCACTCACCATGCTCTGCCCACTCACCCTCACTGCCCACTGACCCCTCACACTGACCCTGCTCTGCCCACTGACCATCCTCTGCCCACTCACCCCTCACTGACCCTGCTCTGCCCACTCACCCTGCTCGGCCCACTGACCCCTCACACTGCCCACTGACCCTCCTCTGCCCACTGAACATGCTCTGCCCACTGACCCCTCAATGCCCACTCACCCTGCTCTGCCCACTGACCCTGCTCTGCTCACTGACCACTCACACTCCCCACTCACCCTGCTCTGCCCACTGACCCTCTCACACACCCCACTGACCCTGCTCTGCCCACTCACCCCTCACACTGACCCTGCTCTGCCCACTGACCCTGCTCTGACCACTCACCCCTCACACTGCCCACTGACCCCTCACACTGCCCACTCACGCCTCACACTGCCCACTGAACATGCTATGCCCACTTACCCCTCACACTGCCCACTGACCATGCTCTGCCCACTGACCCCTCACACTGCCTACTGACCCTGCTCTGCTCATTTACTCCCACTCTGCCCACTCACCCCTGCTTTTACCACTGACCCTGCTTGCCCACTGACCACCCTCTGTTCACTCACCCCCCGCTCTGCCCTTTCACCATGCCCACTGACCCCTGCTCTGCCAACTGACCGTGCCCACTCACCCATGCTCTACCCACTGACCCTTTTCTGCCCACTCACTGTGCCCACTGACCGCCGCTCTGCCCACTAACCCCTGCTCTGCCCACTGACTGTGCCCAATAACCCTTGCTATGCCCACTAAACCCTGCTCTGCCCACTCACCCCCGCTCTGCCCGCTGACCCCTGCTCTGCTCACTGACTGTGCCCACTCACCCCTGCTCTGCTCACTCACCCCTGCTCTGCCCACTGATTTTTCCCACTAACCCCTGCTGTGCCTACTGACTGTGCCCACTGACCCCTGCTCTGCCCAATCACTCTGCCCACTAACCCCTGCTCTGACCACTGACCCCCGCTATGACCCTGCTCTGACCACTGACCCCCAAATCCTGCTCACTGACCCTGCTCTGCCCATTCACCCCCCACTCTGCCCACTCACCCCCGCTCTGCCCACTGACCCTGCTCTGCCCACTTACCCCCCCCCCTCTGGCTACTGACCATGCCCACTGACCCCAGCTCTGCCCACTGACCCCAGCTCTGCCCACTGACCCCAGCTCTGCCCACAGACCCCAGCTCTGCCCACTGACCCCTGCTCTGCCCAATGACTCTGCCCACTAACCCCTGCTCTTCCCACTCATCCCCCACTCTGCCCACTGACGCTCGCTTTGCCCACTGACCCCCAGCAGATCGGTTTCCCAGCCAACGACAGGTCCTGTCCTGCCACCTACAAGACGGGTGGTGCGAGCCGCCGCAGGGTAAGTATCCTCACTGAGGTTTTTTTAGTTTTATTATCACCATGAAGGAGGGGGGAGGGGGGTGTGCAGCCCCAGAGGGAGGGGGGCCGCAGAGACTGGAGGCCCAGAGGGACGGGTGCCACGGGGAGCGGAGGGGGTCAGGAGGAGCGCCTCCATCCTGCCCCCCCCTATCCATCCTGCCCCACCCAACACCATCCTGCCCCCCCGACTCCATCCCGCACCCCCACCACCATCCTCACCCCCCGCCAACATCCTGCCCCGCCGCCTCCATCCTCCCGCCCCCCCCCTCCCCCCGCCACCATCCTGCCCTGCCGTCTCCATCCTGCCCTGCCGTCTCCATCCTGCCATCTCCATCCTGCCCTGCCGTCTCCATCCTGCCCTGCCTTCTCCATCCTGCCTCGCTCCGTCCATCCTGCCCCTCCGACTCCATCCTGCCCCTCCGACTCCATCCTGCCCCTCCGGCTCCATCCTGCCCCTCCGCCTCCATCCTGCCCCTCCGCCTCCATCCTGCCCCTCCGCCTCCATCCTGCCCCTCCGCCTCCATTCTGCCCCGCCCCCTCCATCCTGCTCCGCCACCCACCATCCTGCCCCCCCACCCACCATCCTGCCCCCCTTGCTCCTTCCTGCCCCACTCACTACTTCCTGCCCCGTTCACTCCATCCTGCCCTGCTCGCTCCATCCTCACCCCCGCTGTTCTTGCTCCCCTGCCTCCATCCTGCCCTCACGCTTACTCATCCGGCCCCGCTTTCTCCATTCTGCTCATCTGCTCAATCCTGCCCCTTCGGCTTCATCCTGCTCCTCCGCCTCCATCCTGCCCCGCTCAATCCATCCTGCCCCCCGCTCTTCTTGCTCCCCCGCCTCCATCCTGCCCTGCTCGCTCCATCCTGCCGCCCCCCTCCCCCGCCTCCATCCTGTTGCCCCGCCTCCATCCTGTTGCCCCGCCTCCATCCTGTTGCCCCGCCTCCATCCTGTGCCCCCCGGCTCCATCCTGTTCCCCCCCGCTCCATCCTGTTTCCCCCGGCTTCATCCTGTTTCCCCCGGCTTCATCCTGTTTCCCCGCCTCCATCCTGCCCCCTCCCGCTACATCCTGCCCCCCCTTCCCGCTCCATCCTGCCCCCTCTTCCCGCTCCATCCTGCCCCGCTCGCTCCATCCTGCCCCGCTCGCTCCATCCTGCCCCGCTCGCTTCATTCTGCCCCGCTCGCTTCATTCTGCCCCCCCAACACAATCCTGCCCCCCCTCCTCAGCTGATCGCTTGCCCAGGCAACTACAGGTCCTAAAGGCCTGTAGGACCTACAAGGCGGAGGTGGAGCGAGCCGCCGGACAGGTGAGTATCCTCACTGAGGATTTTTTTAATTTTACTGTGGACAACCGGGGGCCAGGAGGAGTGGGGACCGCGGTGACCGCAGTATTGCCATATACCATAGTGCTGCTATACATGTGCTATAATGTACTGCCATATACCATAGTGCTGCTATACATGTACTGTAATGTACCGCCATATACCATAGCACTGCTATACATGTACTGTAATGTACCGCCATATACTATAGTGCTGCTATACATTTACTATAATGTACTGCCATATACCATAGCGCTGCTATACATGTACTGTAATGTACCGCCATATACCATAGCACTGCTATACATGTACTGTAATGTACCGCCATATACTATAGTGCTGCTATACATTTACTATAATGCACCGCCATATACCATAGCACTGCTATACATGTACTGTAATGTACCGCCATATACTATAGTGCTGCTATACATTTACTATAATCTACCGCCATATACTATAGTGCTGCTATACATGTGCTCTAATTACCACCATATACCATCGTACTGATATATATATCTACTATATAATTGCCGTAGGCACTTCCGTGTCGGACCCCGAAAAGACCGTGGCTATGTCACTCTGTGACGTCACCAGTTGGCCTGCGCGAGCAATGGCCGCGAGGCCATTGCGAGTCGCTGGCTGAGCGCGAGCAATGGCCGCGAAGCGGCCATTGCGAGTCGCTGGCCGAAAATAGAACCAGAGGCTCGGCCACAAAGTTAGCGATTTACCGCTCATGTAGCGCGAGTCGCTGCCTGAGCGGTAAATCGCTAACTTTGTGGCCGAGCCTCTGGTTCGATTTTCGGCCAGCGACTCGCAATGCCCACTTCGCGGCCATTGCGAGCACTCAGCCCCAAAAAGTATTCACACCCCCCCAAAAAGTATTGAACCCCCCCAAAAACTATTCACACCCCCCCAAAAACTATTCACACACCCCCAAAAAGTATTCACACACCCCCAAAAAAGTATTCAACCCCCAAAAAGTATTCACACCCCCCCAAAAAGTATTCAACCCCCCCAAAAAGTATTCAACCCCCCCAAAAAGTCCTTACACCCCCCAAAAAAGTATTCACACCCCCCCAATAAAATAAAAAAAAAAATAATAATAATATATAAAATTAATATATTAATTAAATTAACTAATTTAAATAAAAAAAAATAATCTAATACAAATACATTTCATTAAAATAAAAAATTAATATACAAATAATAAAAATAATAAATATTAAAATAAATCAAAATAAAAAAAAAAAATATATATATATAATTAAAATATTAATAACATTAACTAATTCTAAGAAATTCAAATTACTCAAATAAAAAAAAAATCAATTAAAATAAAAAAAAAAATAATATTCTAAAAATATTCTATAATAAATAATTACAATAATAACATCATAAATAATAAAAAAAATATATTCCATATAAAAATTCATAACATTAACTAATTCTAATAAAATAAAACTAATAAATAAAATATTCATAACATTAAGTTATTCAAAAAAATTGGAAATAAAAAAAATAAATAAAAAAAAAAATAATATAGCTACTATAATCTAATTAACGCACGTTCTAGAATCCCGATGCATTTGCATCGGGCTCACAGCTAGTATATATATATTAATCTATCTCTATATATCTACATATCTATATATATATATATATCTATCTATACATATATATATATATATATAATTATGAATATATCAATAAATAATCGATTATATTGTGCCAAAAAGATATATATATAGATTAATCCCATAAGCATTACCGCAACCGCGCCGCATTGCGAGTTGCTGGCTGAGTGGGAGCACTTGCGGCGCGGTTGCGGTAATCCCCATACAAAGTATAGGGGACTTGCGGCAGGTGCGGCAAGTGCGAATTTGCCGCACCTGCCGCAAGTCCCCCTATACTTAGTATGGGGATTACCGCAACCGCGCCGCAGATGCGGTTTTTTAATAAAATTAAATTATTCTAATACAAATAAATTCACTTAAAATAAAAAATAATAAATCAATTTAATAATAATAAAAATAGTAAATAAAAAAAACTAAATAAATAATAGAGAGAGATTAATATACAATATATATATATATATATATAGTAATCATATACATATATATAATATGACGTATATATATATATATATATATATATATATTAATCTATCTCTATATATCTATATCAATATATATATATCTAATTATGAATATATCAATAAATAATCGATTATATTAGCCAATAAATAATCGATTATATTGAGCCAAAAAGATATCTTAGCTGATATATATAGATTGATATACAATATATATATATACTAATCATATACATATATATAATATGACCTCTCTCTCTATATATATATATATATATCTCTCTCTCTATATATATCTATATATCTCTCTCTCTCTCTCTCTCTATATATATATATATATATATATATATATTATGAATATATCAATATAATAATATTAATAATGGATTAATACTAATAATTAATACTAACACTAATAATAATAATAATAATTAATAATCATAATGAATAATCAATTATATTGATCCAAAAAGACATATAATTATGAATATATACATATAATAATAATATATAAATAATAATAATTAATATTAAAACTAAAAATAATAATATTAATAAATAATCATAATGAATAATCAATTATATTAGTTAAAAAAGATATCTTAGCTGATCTTGTAGAGATGAGGTTCCAGCCCTGGTTTTCTGACGTCCGTCCCACAGGATCACCAAGCCATAATCGATTAATAATAATAATTAATATTAACACTAATAATAATATTAATATTAATAATTAATAATAATTATTAATCGATTATATTGGCCAAAAAGATGTCTTGTAGGGATGAGGTTCCAGCACTGGTTTTCCGACGTCCGTCCACAGGATCACCAAGGCAGGAATAATTTGTGAGGAAAAGTTAAAGTAAACACTATAAAATTGCGTCAGGGGGAGTATAGTGATTGGTAGGCAAAGGGGAGTATAGTGATTGGTAGGCAAAATGTGTTGCCACCCAGCAACAGCGTAGTCTGCCACGGGATTTTTCGCGGGCAAACATGCCGCAAGTGCAAAACCGCACTTACCGCACCTGCCGCAAGTCCCCCTATACTTTCTATGGAGATTACCGCAACCGCGCCGCAAGTGTAACCGCATTACACTTGCGGCGCGATTGCGGTAATCCCCATAGAAAGTATAGGGGGACTTGCGGCAGGTGCGGCACATATGCGGCGCGGTTGCGGTAATCCACAGGGGCACAGGGGCACAGAGGCAAAGGGGCACAGAGGCACAGGGGCACAGGGGCACTGGGGCACAGGGGCACAGGGGCACTGGGGCACAGGGGCACAGGGGCACAGACTCCGGAGCACTGTGTCAGCATGTGCTGACAGCAGCTGCTCCGGAGCGGGTGACAGGGGCACAGGGGCACTGGGGCACAGGGGCACTGGGGCACAGGGGCACAGGCTCCGGAGCACTGTGTCAGCATGTGCTGACAGCAGCTGCTCCGGAGCGGGATCACAGGGGCACAGGCTCCGGAGCAGCTGTGTCAGCATGTGCTGACAACAGCTGCTTCGGAGCGGGATCACAGGGGCACAGGCTCCGGAGCAGCTGTGTCAGCATGTGCTGACAGCAGCTGCTTCGGAGCGGGATCACAGGGGCACAGGGGCACTGAGGCACAGGGGCACAGGCTCCGGAGCAGCTGCTCCGGAGCGGGATGCCAGGGGCACAGGCTCCGGAGCAGCTGTGTCAGCATGTGCTGACAGCAGCTGCTTCGGAGCGGGATCACAGGGGCACAGGGGCACTGAGGCACAGAGGCACAGGCTCCGGAGCAGCTGCTCCGGAGCGGGATGACAGCGGCGAGGGGTCGCAATGCCCGCTTCGCGGGCATTGCGACGGCTCGCAATGGCCGCTTCGCGGCCAATGCTTCGGCGTGATGACGTCACAGAGTGTGACATAGCCACGGCACGTCGGGGCCGACATGAAAATGCCTACGGCAATTATAGAGTAGATAGGGAGTAGTTGTAGCTGCAAAATTAATGTGACATATATTAATACAAGGAGCTGCTCTATTAGCATAATCAGTGTGATACATAGGAAGTTACTCCAGTGACATAATCAGTGTAATATATAGAGATGTCCTGTAGTGATATAATCAATGTGATATATAGAGAGGTGATGTAACTGCATAATTACGGTAATATGATATATAGGAAAGTGCTGGTGCAGCATAATCACTATGACATATAGTAAGGTGTTAGGCTAGGGTAAGATTAGCACTATTAGCTGAGCTTGAGGGTTCCTTTAAAAACATAGAATTTGGGAGCCTTGACGCTGTGTTACCGCCATGGTAACGTGGCGCCAACGCTGCCAATTCATCCCTATGGTGATGGAGCCATGAGCGCAGCTCAAACGCCAGCATCTGAGTGCCGGAGTTTGAAATCTCGTGCTTTTTCCTAGCGCATCACATGACGCTTTCTGCAGCGTCATTTGACTGGCGGTGACTAGGAGATCATAAACTGAGTTTGAGGACCTGCCGTGACGTCACTCGAAGTTGCGATCACATGACCACGAACCCGGAAGTGATGCTGGGGGATTCCACCGCCTTCTGAGAAGAAACGCTCCAGCCCGGAGCAGGTTCCGCTACTAGGAAGCCTTCACTGGGGTTGTGCAGAGTGTGCACAATTCCATTAGGTGACTGGTCTCGGCTCCCTAATTACATATAATTACATATATTTAAAATTCACTAGGAGCTTCACAGTGGGCCCTTTCTTTTTCTTGTTTCCTAGCCTTATAGCCATAATCATTATAATATACAGGAAGGTGCTATAGTGGCATAATCAATGTGACATATGGGGTTTCTATAGCTTCACAATCAACATAATATATATAGGGAGGAGCCATATCTTCATAATCAATATGACACATATATATAGGGAGATGCTGTATTGGCATAATCCATGTTACACACAGGAAGGTGTTGTAGTGGCATAATCAGTGTGATACATAGGATTTGCTGTAGTGGCATAATATATGTGATGAATATAGGGGCTGCTGCAACTGCATAAACAGTGTGATATATAAGAAGGTGCTGTAGCTGCATAATCAGTGTGATATATAGGAAGGTGCTGTAGCTGCATAATCAGTGTGATATATAGGAAGGTGCTGTAGCTGCATAATCAGTGTGATATATAGGAAGGTGCTGTAGCTGCATAATCAGTGTGATATATAGGAAGGTGCTGTAGCTGCATAATCAGTGTGATATATAGGAAGGTGCTGTAGCTGCATAATCAGTGTGATATATAGGGAGGTGATGTAGCTGCATAATCAGTGTGATGTATAGGAAGGTGCTGTAGTGGCATAAAAGTGTGATACATGGGGAGGTTCTGTAGAAGCATAATTAGTATGATCAGGGGTGTAACTACAATAGGTGCAGGGGTTGCGATCGCACCCGGGCCCTGCAGCCTAGGGGGCCCCAAAAGTCCCTTTGGCCTATGAAAAAAGACTAATACTATTAAAGATTTCCAATAATTGGGGGCCCCGTTGGAGCTTTCGCATAGGGGCCCCTGGGCCTGAAGTTACGCCACTGAGTATGATATACTGTATAGTGAAGTGCTGTAGTGGCATAATCAGTGTGATATATAGGGAGGTGCTGTAGCTGAATAATCAGTGTGATATATAGTTAGCTCTGTAGCTGAATAATCAGTGTGATATATATAGGGAGGTGCTGTAGCTTTATGTAGTGAAATATGTATCTGAGGGGAGCAGACACCCAGCAGTTATTTGTTAAATTATGTGTCAATACACAAAAGGTTACAACCTATGTTGTTATCTTGAGCACAAAGCTAGCTTTCCTGGTCACAGGGTCTCCAGTTTCTCCAGGGGAACCATCCTGCCAGTACAGCAATGAAAACATTTCACGCCTTTAGTGAGCTTCAAACAATACAACAGATGAGCAGTAAAGACCAGGAGATTGTAGCCAGAGAAGACAAAAAATATTTGAAAAATATGCATGGCTAAATTAGTGAGGGCTCCAATCAAAGTCCCAGAATTAAAATATTAAAATGGAAAGCTGGTCTAGAAATCTGACCTCCAGAGTGAGCTTTTAACTTGGACACTCCGGGCCAAAGTCATTTGTTCACAGATTTGGGGCAGCTGAAACACTGCTGTGATCCACATTCATCTTCATCCTTCCCCATTAAGATATGGAAAAAATAGACTGCAAAGTTTAGGTATTTCTGTAAGTTTCTCCCTTTTATTTTGATAACTGTTTTGCATATTTGTATGTAACTTTTTATTTCCATTTTACATATCTTTTTATTGTAAGCACGGTACCTTTTTCTAGTAAAACTTTAAACTTTAATAAGTTTGAACCTTGTATACTTTAAAGAACCCATAACCCTAGAGAGGGTGCGATCTTGTTGAATGTCTGATAGTCTTAGTTTAGGGGATTCATCCGGTGAGAGGTGGCAGCGTGTGTGAAGCGGGGTGCGCGGTGCGTGTTGGGGTGTGATTAATGCTCCCTTTCAGCATAGGACAGAGGTCGAGTGCTGGATTAAGTGAGAGAGGATAGATTAACCCTTGCAGGCGCAACCTCAAGTCATGTGCTGAGAAGTGGGTATGTGAAAAATTGGTGGCAGTGGTGGGATAGAATTTATTTCTATTAGAGCATTAGTGCATGGTTTAAGAAATTATTCCCTGTACTAAAGAATTGGTGTCCTTGTGAGGAGCGCACCAGTTCTACAAGGTTCAGCTCACTTAGACATACTTGCAAACAGTTTCCCTCCCCCATTTTTCTTGTCTATATTTTATTTTGCAAAGGCTGTTTATTGATATGGCGGCCCAATACAAGAAGCAGAGTAAGGAGACTCTGATCGACCCCTGCGAGCAAAGAGGAATAGAGACCGCCGACAAGTCCAAGGATATGCTGGCACACGCCTTGGTGGAGCACGATTAGAGCAAAATGCTAAAGCACCTAGACAAAAGAAAGAGTCCACCTCTGAGGGGCCAAGAAATGCCAGTTCTGAGGAGCCTATAGACTTTACTTTACAAATGGGCTTAATAACAGCTGAGAACAAGTGATCACAATCTGTGCCAGCAGATTATTTTACAGTACGGACAGGCAGAGAAAAAGGCTGCTGCTGCAGAATGCCATTCCGAGAGGGAGACTGCAGAGCGCCAGACTGAGAGAGGCTGAGGGATAGGCTGCAGAATGCCAGCAAGAGCGAGTGGTCAAGCTTCAGATGGGCCAAATAGAGAGGTGTAACAGTCCTCAGCTAACCCCCTCCCAAGACATAAATCCAAGGAGACCGCATTTGGAAAACGTCCCTGTGATGGAGAAGGACATGGTCTTAGATACTTTTCTTCAGGAGTTTGAAAAAACCTGTAAACAATACCATCTACCCCGTGAGCAGTGAGCGCAGTATAAACCCCAAGGTTCAGAGGCAAAGCCGTGGATGTTTTTGCTGGATTCCCAACACAGCTAGATGGGTACTATGAAGCAATAAAAGAGGCTCTGATCAGGAAATACAATCTAACCTCAGAAATGTATCGGGGAAAGTTCCGGAACCTACAACTTGGATCAACTGACAGCTATGTGGATTTCGTGAACACCTTGAGTATCACATTCCACTTATGGATTAAGGAACTTTCTGTTAGCAGCTTCGAGGCCTTAACAGATCTTATGATCAAGGGTTAATTTTTTCATATGTGCCCCATGGATGTACGACAATTTGTGTGTGATCGAGAGCTGGAAGGGAGGTAAGCCAAATAGGGACCCCTCTCCCTTGCTAGCCGATCACCAGTGTTGTCCAAACCCACCTCCTATGGGGCCCCAAGGACCAGACATTCTTCATGCGATGCACCCCAATGCTTCTTGTGCAGGAAAGTGGCAGTCTGCCCTGATATGGAGAAACTACAACCACAAAGCTGTCTGGGTCCCCACCTTCTGTCCTATTTGTGGCCAGCGCTGATGTGAGGACTAATGAGAACTGTCAATCTGTCACTGTTGGCAATAAAGTTACCAT
This sequence comes from Allobates femoralis, assembly GCA_033576535.1. Taxonomy (NCBI): domain Eukaryota; kingdom Metazoa; phylum Chordata; class Amphibia; order Anura; family Aromobatidae; genus Allobates; species Allobates femoralis. The sequence goes on from JARQOC010000005.1 coordinate 4,611,621, forward strand.
GGGCCACAAAGACACTGGAGCACAAGTAACTCTGGCACGTCCAGAAATGGTAAACCCTGCAGATATCATACCAGGAAAGACTATGTCTATCACCGGGTTTGGAGGGGTCAGCTCTGCCATGCCCATGGCCCGTGTGTATCTGGACTGGGGAGCGGGGAAAGGACAGAGGTAATTGGGAGTATCAGAGGCTATTCCCACCAATGTGTTACTAGGCACAGACTTGGGGAGGATGGTGTCCCACTATAGCCCTCCCTTGCAAGTAAGTGCTACCGAGAAGGTGAAATCCAGTGACCCACCTGAGACTCTGTGTAAGGAGGGAAAATGTACCAATGCACAGAAATATACATATGTGGTCGCTGTGACCCGGAGTCTAAACTAAACCCCAGAGACTAAAGGATGAGTCTCAGATAGAACTGCCAGAACAAAAGGGCCCTACTGTAGCCCAGGAGCCCCCTCACATGGCAGATCCACCGAAGTCTCTGACCACAGACTCTGAAGACTCAGCTTCAGACCAGAGACTGGCGTTCACACTATGCCAGGGCGTGCAGACTGACAGTTAGCGCTCCCGGGAGGCCCTGCTGACAGATGTCAGTCTGGAGAAGCTCAGATTTCTTGCAGTCCAAACCTCTACTGCTTCTGACGAAGAGAGACTATACTGGGATCAGGGCAGACTGTATATAGAGGCTCTCCCCACTGATACCACAGAACATTGGGACTGTGACAAGCGGCTGGTGGTTCCTTATCTATTTAAGGAACAATTTTTGAGAATTCCTCACGAAATTCCTCTGGCCGGACATCTTGGAGTACAAAAGACTAAAGCGCGCCTGACACATAACTTATTAGCCAAAGATGGGGACGGACATAGCCAACTACTGACGATCCTGTGTAGTGTGTCAGAGTGTCGTAAAGTCTGGGAATATACAGAAAGCCCCATTGACACCACTGCCAGTGATTGATGAGCCGTTCCAGCGAGTGGCTGTGGATATAATAGGGCCACTCACAATAACTAGCAGCTCGGGCAAAAATTCATCCTCACAGCGGTGGACTATGCGACATGATACCCGAAAGCGGTGGCCCTGTCCAAGCTGACAAAGTGGTGGATGCTTTACTGACTGTGTTCTCTCGTGTGGGTTTCCCCAGGGAGATGTTGACCGATCAGGGAACCCAATTCATGTCCACCCTGATGGAAAGTATCTGTGAAAAAGTACAAGTGCAGCATGTTGTGTCCAGCGCTTATCATCCCCAAACAAATGGACTCTGCGAACGATTCAACGGGACATTAAAACAAATGCTGAAAATGCTGGTGGAGACTGGAGGAAGGGACTGGGAGCGTTACCTTCCCCATCTGTTGTTTGTGTACAGAGAGGTACCCCAGGCCTCCACAGGATTCTCCCCCTTCAAACTGGTTTATAAGAGGAGGGTCAGGGGACCCCTGGACTTGATTAAGGACTGTTGGGAGGGTGATCCCGAACCCACAGGAGTCTCAGTGGTTGAGTATGTACTGCAACTCAGGGAACTGATGCAAAAACTGAGTAACCTTGCTCATGAGAACGTGGCCAGGCCCAAATCAACCAGAAGGTCTGGTATGACTGTAATGCTAGACTGAGGGCCTATGAGGAGGGGCAAAAGGTTTGGGTGTTGGTCTCTATGTTGCAGAACAAACTACAGGCTGCATGGGAGGGACCATACCCCGTGCACAAGTGGCTAAATGATGTTACCTATGTGGTGACTCTAGATGAACGTGTAAAGCGTCGCAAAGTATTTCATGTCAATATGCTGAAGGCTCATCATGGGAGACTTGTGTCTTACCTGTGTGTAGCATGCCTGATGAGGGGGAGGCTGATGTGTTACTAGATGTGGGGGCTGGGGCTCAGTATATGGAGACCCTGGAGTCTGCAGAGTTTAACCCTGAGCTATCCCACAATCAGAGGTCTGAACTGATGGGGCTATCCCACAGTCAGAGGTGTGAGCTGATGGGGCTATCCCACAGTCAGAGGTGTGAGCTGATGGAGCTATCCCACAGTCAGAGGTGTGAGCTGATGGGGCTATCCCACAGTCAGAGGTGTGAGCTGATGGTGCTATCCCACAGTGAGAGGTCTGAGCTGATGGGGCTATCCCACAGTCAGAGGTGTGAGCTGATGGGGCTATCCCACAGTCAGAGGTCTGAGCTGATGGGGCTATCCCACAGTCAGAGGTCTGAGCTGATGGGGCTATCCCACAGTCAGAGGTCTGAGCTGATGGGGCTATCCCACAGTCAGAGGCCTGAGCTGATGGGGCAGTCCCACAGTCAGAGGTGTGAGCTGATGGGGCTATCCCACAGTCAGAGGTCTGAGCTGATGGGGCTATCCCACAGTCAGAAGTCTGAGCTGATGGGGCTATCCCACAGTCAGAAGTCTGAGCTGATGGAGCTATTCCACAGTCAGAGGTGTGAGCTGATGGGGCTATTCCACAGTCAGAGGTCTGAGCTGATGGGGCTATTCCACAGTCAGAGGTGTGAGCTGATGGGGTTATCCCACAGTCAGAAGTCTGAGCTGATGGGGCTATCCCACAGTCAGAAGTCTGAGCTGATGGGGCTATTCCTCAGTCAGAGGTGTGAGCTGATGGGGCTATCCCACAGTCAGAGGTCTGAGCTGATGGGGGTGCTCAGTAAGTTCACAGAAGTCTTCACAGGGAAACCTGGGAGGACTCACTTAGCCACTCATCATGTAGATACTGGTACCAATCCCCCTGTAAGACAGTCTGCATACCGGGTGTCAGCAGAGGTGAAGTCACACATGAAGGAACAGGTAGAGGAAATGCTGAACCGCAGGGTAATACAAAAATCCTAGTGTGCCTGGGGCTCGCCTGTGGTTCTTCTCCTGAAAAAAATCATACTACCAGGTTCTGTGTAGACTATAGGAAGTTAAATCTACTTACTACATCTACTGTCTACACCATGCCAAGGATAGAAGAGCTGTTAGATTAGCTAGCTAATGCATGTACCTCACTATCGTGGACATAAGTAGGGGATATTGTCAAATACCCATGACCAAAGAAGCTCAGGAGAAGTCGGACTTTATAACACCATTTGGGCTGTTTGAATTTTTTGATGATGCCATTTGGTTTGAAAAATGCCCCTGCCACCTTCCAAGGTTTCGTTTATCACTTATTGGAAAGATTTGAGGGGTTTGCTGTTGCTTATCTAGATGATATAGCTGTTTTTAGTCATTCTTGGGAGGAACATCTTGCACATCTTTCTCAGGTGTTGCAGAGGCTTCACACTGCAGGTCTGACTGTAAAGCCTGGGAAGTGTCAGGTAGCCATGAGGGAAGTACAATACCTCAGACACAGGGTAGGGGGGAGGGGAGGTCTGCTAAAACCTGAACCAGGGAAGGTAGAAGCCATTATAGCCTGGCCCACCCCACGAACCAAGAAACAGGTACTCTCCTTCCTGGGTACAGCTGGCTATTATAGGAAGTTTGTTCCAAGCTACAGTGCTTTGGTTAAGCGATTAACTGACCTGACCAAGAGAAAGCTTGCACCTAATTCTCTACCTAAGCAGGAAACGTCTGCCCAGAGAGGTGGTGTATGCCACAATTGGGCTCTGCAAAAACAGCAACTATATTTCTATGGGCGCAACTTCACCGTGATAATAGACCATAACCCACTGAGCTGGCTCAACAGAATAATTGGGGATAACGGTAAATTGCTTAGATGGGGCCTGATATTACAGCAATATGATTTTACATTTCAACATAAGAAGAAAAGATCATGGCAGCGCTGATGTTTTATCACGCCAAGGTGGGCTGGAACCAGACACAGGCTTGGGAGCCGACCTGTAAGTCAGTCCCCATGCACATTCATAAGGAGGGAGGTGTAGTGAAATATGTATCTGAGGGCAATGGACACCCAGCAGTTAATTGTTAAATTCTATGTCACTACACAAAAGGTCACATCCTATGCTATCTTGAGCACAAAGCTAGCTTTCCTAGATTGAGACTCCATTCTCTCCAGGGGGGCTGTACAGCAATGAAAATATTTCACACCTTTAGTGAGCTTCAAAGAGACCAACGGATGGGCAAAAAATCCCAGGAGATTGTAGTCAGAGAAGACAAAGAACATTTTAAAAATAATGTATGCATGGCTAAATTAGTGAGGGCTCCAATCAAAGTTCCAGAATTAGAATATTTAAATAGAAGGCTGGTCTAGAAATCTGACCTCCAAGCTGAGCCTATAACTGGACCCTCCAGGCCAAAGTCCTTTGTTGACAGATTTGGGTCAGCTGAAACACTGCTGTGATCCACATTCATCTTCATCCTTTCCCATTAGGGTATGGAAAGAACAGACTGCAAAGTTTAGGTATTTCTGTAAGTTTCTCCCTTTTATTTTATAACTGTTTTGCATATTTGTATGTCACTTTTTATTTCCATTTTGTATATCTTTTTATTGTAAGTACTGTACCTTTTTCTATTAAAGCTTAAAACTTTAATAAGTTTGAACCTTGTATACTCTAAAGAACCCATAACCCTAGAGAGAGTGCAATCCTTTTGATTGTCTGACAGTCTCAGTTTAGGAGGACTCATTGCCCCATATCCAGTGAGTGGTGGCAGCGTGTGTGAAACGGGGTGTACAGTCTGTGTCGGGGTGTGAGTTATGCTCCCTTTCAGCATAGGACAGAAGTTGAGTGCTGGATTGAGTGAAAGGAGATAGATTAACCCTTGCAGGCGCAACCCCAAATCATGTGCTGAAAAGTAGGTACAATACACTGTATAATCAATGTAATATATGTAGGGAGGTGCTGTAGTGTCACAATCATTGTGACATATAGGCAGGATCTGCAGCTGTAAAACCAGTGTAATATATAGAGGAGTAATGTAGTTGCATAATCAATGGGATATATAGGGAGGTCCTTTAATGGCATAAGTAGTGTGAGATAAGGGGAGGTGTCAGATAGTGAGGAAAACATGTATCGTGTATGTAAACATCTGGTTTCAACTGTATATAGGTTCTATAGGTGCATAATCAGTGCGATATATATAGAGGTGTGGTAGCTCTATAAGCAATGTGATATAATATATAGGAATGTGACATAGTGGCATAATCCGTGTGACACAAACTCTAGCTTTATAATCAGTGTGATATATAAGGAGTTGTAGTAGCTGCATAATCAGTGTGATATACAGTATATAGGGAGATGCTGTAACTTCATAGCCTGTGCTAGAGTGAATTGATTGCTTTGTGATATACTGCAGTAACCTCACCTTAATAATAGCAAGCAGGGAGGACAGTGTAAGTCCCCTGTGTCCTACTTTTGGCACTGAACAAAAATCTCCAAAAAGTGATCATCAGGACTGTGAGATGGTCAATCCATAATGTCTTTCATTATTATTTTTTTAAAAGCTAATTTGTTTTTCCAACAATGATAAATTGAAACACAATTGACTCTAATGTATTTTTTTAAAAATTGTTTTCCCCATATTTTTTTTATCTTAATAATCCAATATTAGACTTGTACACACAATGAGAATACTGTTCTTAGTTATTACCTATTACTGTCTGGTTTCTCTTGGTCATGTAGGATGAGGTCACTTGGATAATAATAAGATTGTCTTTGCTTTAAAGAACTCAACAAGGGTTAATACAGTCTTAGGGGGTCTCAGGGGGACCATTCATGTATTTTCAAATCATTTAGAGACTTTGCAATATTGTAAAACAAAATTTACTAAAAAATTTAGTGAAGCTTCCAAAATTGAACTTCCAAAATTGGAAGTCACAATGGTGTCCGGTCTTCTCATTTACGAAGGCTTAGAGGAAACAAATCTTCTATTCTGTCTTCATTCTTCCTGCTCCGACCTCTCATTCTTCTATTTTATTCTCTACAGCTCTGCAATGTTATTCCGATTCTTCTGAAGTTTCCGATCATCAAGGAAAAAGTCTTTAGAGAAAGTGAATTTCTTAAAAAGTTTGTGACAAAATATATCAAGGAACACAGAAAGACCCTGAATCCGGAGTCACCGCGGGACTTCATAGACCATTTCCTGCTGAAGATAAAGGAGGTAACGGGAGTCATGAGGCCGCTAGAAGCCGTTATAACAATAGAGACGTTAAGTGATGGAATATTATCAGCAAAAAATTACAGATGGCACAGAGCAACCACAGAGGAAATAGAGGAAAGTCCACAATCCTCTAAATGTGTAATCAGGTTCAGTCCCAGAAACAGGAGGAAAAATGTAAACTGAAGGCTAAAAAGCCTAATGGTAGGCCCAATCTAGTGCTCCTCATATTAATGCTTAAAGGGGTTATTTGTTTTCAGAAAATGTCGTTTCCCGGTTGCAGTTTAAAAATACAAACTGTTCTCTACTCCCCCTCCCCGGGTCCACCATTGAGTCTTCTCTGGTTGCTGTCTGATGTTGTCTGCTGACATCTCTTTGACAGCACTTGCAGTTAATCATCATGCTGTCTACTCGGGCAGGGGGTCACAGAGCTTGTTGTCACTAGGGCAGGGGGTCACTAGAGCGCTGTCATTGTGACAGTTGAGGAATGAGTTTTCTGAAAAATTAAAATCTTGTTAATCTATTACAAAAATCTTTAGTGACAGCGTCTAATATACACTGAATGGCCACTGTATTAGTGACGGCAGCCTTTTCAAGATTTGAGTTTCCATGATTGAAAAATAGAATGACAGAGAAAAATGTTCAGAATCCTTCTGAAGAAAGGATCCCAAAAGAATGAATCCCACATAATTTTTTTGTAATTATTTCTAAAAATAATTACAAAAAAAGACATGGGGCTTTGCCGTATTTTTGGTTGCCAGCCAGGTACAATTAGGCAGCTGGGGGTTGGGATACTCAGTGTGAGGATGCCAAGTGTTCTGTGCCTCCCAATTCACTTCGAATTTCAGCCAAAAATATGGCAAAGCCCCAAATTTTTTTTTTTTTTATTATTTCTCGAAATAATTACAAAAAAATATGATGTGGGGTTTCACCATTTTTTTGGTTGCCAGCCAGGTACAACTAGAAAGCTGGTGGTGGTTGGCAACCTGTAGCTGCCTAGTTGTCCCTAGCTGGCCACCAAAAATATGCCAAAGCTCTACGTCATTTTTTTAATTATTTAAAATAATTTAAAAAAATGATGTGAACTTTGCTGTATTCTTGGTTTCCAGCGAGTTACAACTAGACATCTACGGGCTGCCATCCACCCCCAGCTTTCTAGTTGTACCCGGCTAGTTATCCAAATACAGCGAAGCACTTTTTAAAAATTAGTTCTTGAAATGATTAAAAAATACTATGTGGGGCTTTGCAGTAGCTTTGGTCGCCAGCCAAGTACAACTAGGCAACTGTGGGCTGAAATCCAAATGTTCTGGGCCCCTTACACTGAGAAATGCAGTCTGCAGCCGCCACAGAAAATGGTACATTCATTAGAAGGGCTATTTTCTGGCTCTGTACCCTGACTCTTCCAGTTGCCGTGGTGTCAGTGTCAGACTGGGTAATAAGGGGTTAATGCCAGCTGGATATTACCAGCTGGCACTAAGCACAAGGTTCATAATGTCACGCCAATGTTAGACCTAGCTATTAGGAACCTCTAAATAAATATTAAATGAAACACCACACTGTGAAAAATATTTTATTTGCAAATGTGAACATACAGAGAAAAAAAACAGAGAAACACAAACCTCTTCGACGTCCATCTGCTGCAGAATCTGAAACACATTGCCAGCTGTGAGCGTGGTGACATCACAGTAAGGTTGACCTGAGTTCAGCGCCAGCGGCTGAGCTCTGACCTCGGGTGAACTTTCCTGTGTCATCCTGCTCGGAGGATGCTAAAAGGTATGGGCTGTTTACAGGTTATGCAACAGTTATTCACAGATGCCCACTCTCTGTGACAGCATCTGTGATTGGCTGTTCTGCACCCTCAACAGTAAATACCCAGGAAGTTGATGAGTAGCCCGTGAAGTACAAGTGGGTGGATGTCGGTAATTATGAGCGAATGTTTAATATATGTTTTCTTTCTTTTTACAGCCCACCAGCCCCTATCTTATAACTTTAAAGTCAAAATTCAGGGTGTTGACTCAAGTTCAAGCCACATTCAGCCCTGAGCTTGAACTTTAAAAAAAGTCTGATCAGGTCCACTTAACCTGAACATTGGCGGTTTCGCCCATCACTAGTGCACATGCCAAATGTCTGTATTCTAAATATATGGAATGAAACGAAATAAAGCGATTGCACATTTTCAAAAAGTAATATCCACAGTATGGTGTTTCACCATGTGTGTGAACAGACCTATAAGACCATGTGTGTGAAGCATATAATGGCCATATACTATTTTTATATGAATTGCTGTCACATAAGTGTAGAACAGATGGCCTCCCACACTGCTGACCCTCTACAATGATGAAGGTTTACTCTTCAAAAAGTAAACCATGATAATAATAATGATTAATAAATAAAAAAAATTCCCCCCCAAAATAAAAAGCTATTAACCTCTCTTAAACGGATGTTTAAAGAATATTGTAAGGGTCCTGGACTTCACAGCTGCTGCCACATCTGGCACTGTTTCCAAAGCTACCACTCTGCTGGTGGCAAAACAACTGTAAACTCCAGGAAACTTAAAAAAATAATTATAAAGCTACAAAAAATTCTACAGGTTGAAAGAAAACAGTAAACCCAATGGCTGACAACACTCCCATCATAGTTAGGAGTAATTCCCAGCCAGCGGGTCTTCCAACAAGTGTTTTGGCCTGAAACAATCAAGGAAAGTTTTAGGGCCATTTTAAATCTCAAAGTTTTTTCCTGAACAAAGCTGCTTTCGCCAATTTTTTGGTAAATTACTCGGGTTTCCGATCGTGAACTGAATTGTCAATGTTCGTGCCGAATTTCAAGTTCGAGAACATGTTTAGGAAAAGTTCACTCATCTCTATGTATAATACTCCAGAGCTGCACTCACTATTCTGCTGGCTGTCAGTAAGCCTGTGATCAGATGACCCTAACGGCTCACCCCAGTAGCTGTAATGCAAATGAGCGTGTGTACCTGGATCATGGTTAATCCTCTAAACCCACGAGCCCTGGTAATAATAATATACGCACTATCAATAAAAGACAAGTCCTGAATAATGATCTCACATCTGCTCACACTCAGGTTGAACATGAGATGGATCCAGATTTCTGTGACACCAGTCTCCTCATGATGGTTGTTGGACTCTTAGCCGCAGGAACTGAAACCACAGCGTCCACACTGAAGTTCTGCCTGGTGCTAATGGCCCATTATCCAGATATCCAAGGTATGAATCTGTTATTCTGATGTCCTCACTAATATATACAACCAGGAGCCCATACATTCTGATGTCCTCACTAATGTATGCCACTACGAGTCCATAAAATCTGATGTCCTCACCATTATATACACCAGGAGCCCATACATTCTGATTCACAGAGAAAATAGAAAACATCCGTCAGGAAATTAACTCCCAACCTCAAATTGCCCATACCTCTCCCCACATTTCCTCCGGTTCACTCTCCACATTCAACCCAGTCACAGAAGGAGTCGTCTCCAGGCTGCTCTCTTCCTCTCGTCCCACTACATTCACCACTGACCCCATCCCCTCACACCTACTCCAGTCTCTCTCTCCGGTGGTCACCACTCACTTAACCACAATCTTCAATCTCTCCCTTTCTTCTGGCATCTTCACCTCCTCCTTCAAACACTCGATCATTACTCCATTATTAAAGAAACCTTCTCTTGACCCATCCTGCACAAAACTCTACAGATCCGTCTCCAATCTCCCCTTCATCTCTAAACTCCTGGAGTGCCTGGTTTACTCCCGCCTCACCCGTTACCTCTCCACTCACTCTCTTCTAGACCCATTACAGTCTGGCTTCCACCCCCTACATTCTACAGAAACTGCTCTCATTAAAGTGACAAATGACCTTCTGACAGCAAAACGTAATGGTGACCACTCTCTGTTTATTCTTCTTGACCTCTCTGCAGCTTTTGACACCGTTGACCACCATCTCCTACTCTTCATTCTGCACTCTATCGGAATCAAGGACATGGCTCTCTCCTGGTTCTCTTCCTATCTTTCTGACTGCTCTTTCAGTGTATCATTTGCTGGCTCCACTACCTCTCCTCTTCCTCTCACTATTGGGGTCCCTCAGGGTTCAGTGCTTGGCCCTCTCCTCTTCCTCTCACTATTGGGCCCCTCAGGGATCAGTCCTTGGCCCTCTTCTCTTCCTCTCTCTATTGGGGTCCCTCAGGGTTCAGTCCCTGGACCTCTTCTCTTCTCTCTCTACTCTTCCCTGATCGGACAGACCATCAGCAGATTTGGCTTTCAGTACAATCTTTATGTTGATGACACACAACTATACACTTCATCCCCTGAACTTACTCCTGCTCTAATAAAGAACACCAATGACTGTCTAACCGCAGTTTCCAATATCATGTCTGCTCTCTATCTGAAACTCATCCTTTCCAAAACTGAACTTCTTCTGCTTCCGCCCTCCACTAACCTCCCTAAATCGGACATCTCTCTCAGTGTGCGGCACCACAATAACGCCTAGTCAGCAGGTTCGCTGTCTGGGTGTTATGTTTGACTCTGATCTTTACTTTATCTCCTATATACAATCTCTCGCCCGCTCTTGCTGCTTGCACCTGAAGAACATCTCTAGAATTTGCCTCTTTATCACCTTAGAAACCAAAAAAACCCACACTGTGGCCCTGATTCACTCCCGCCTTGACTATTGTAATTCTCTTTTAATTGGCCTCCCCCGCACTAGACTCTCCCCTCTTCAGTCCATCCTTAATACAGCAGCCAGGATCACCTATCTGGCTAACCGTTACTCAGATGCCTCCACTCTGTGCCAGTCATTGCACTGACTGCCTATACACTATAGGATCCATTTTAAACTGCTTGTTCTCACCCACAAAGCTCTTCACAGTGCAGCACCTCCCTACATCTCCTCCGTCATCTCTGTCTATCACCCCACCCGCTCTCCTCGCTCTGGAAGTGACTTCAGACTCACTTCCGCATTAATGCGAACCTCCCACTCCCGGCTTCAAGACTACTCTCAAGCTGCACCATTTCTCTGGAATGCTCTACCCCAAGAAATTAGGTGTATCCAATTAGGTGTATCCACTTACATAGCTTCAGGCGATCCCTAAAAACACATCTTTTTAAGGCGGCCTATCATGATCCCTAGTCAAAGTCATCTAGACATAGCCTATCCGCTCCACTAGTCTCAAGTGGATCACAAATAATGGTTGGTGGCCACTTACCGGTATACTGCTCCTAACTGTTCCCCATCTCCTCAAGTTGACTATACCATCATTGTAAATAAGCCCCTGTACTGTGTGTCACCCCCACCTCATTGTTAGATTGTAAGCTCTTATGAGCAGGGCTGTCATTATTTTGCTCTAATGATTGTATTGTATTATGCTTTGTATTGTATTGTACTGTCTTTGGTATTGTATTTTCTAATTGTTTCTTATGATTGTTTAAACATGAACTTTGTATTGTGAAGCGCTGCAGAATATGTTGGTGCTATATAAATAAAGATTATTATTATTATTATTATTATTATGCCCTCACTAATATATACAACCAGGAGCCTGTACATTCTGATGCCCTTACTAAAATGTACCACCAGGAGCCCATATAGTCTGATGTCTTCAATAATATATACCACAGAAACCCATACATTCTGATGTCCTCACTAATATATACCACCAGAAGCCCATACATTCTGATGTCCTCACTATATACCACCAAGAGCCCATGCATTCTGATGTCCTCACTAATATATACCACTAGAAGCCCATACATTTTGATGTCCTCACTAATATATACCACCAGGAACCCATACATTCTGATGTCCTCACTAATATATACCACCAGGAGCCCATACATTCTGATGTCCTCACTAATATATACCACCAGGAACCCATACATGCTGATGTCCTCGCTAATATATACCACTAGAAGCCCATACATTCTGATGTCCTCACTAATATATACCACCAGGAACCCATACATGCTGATGTCCTCACTAATATATACCACCAGGACCCCATACATTCTGATGTCCTCACTAATATATACCAACATGAGCCCATACATTATGATGTCCTCACTAATATATACCACCAGGAGCCCATACATTCTAATGCCCTTACTAAAATATACCACTAGGAGCCCCCATACATTTTGATGTCCTCACTAATGTATACCACCAGGAGCCCATACACATTGATGCCCTCACTAATATATACCACCAGAAGCACATATATTCTGATGCTCTCACTAATATATACCACTAGAAGCCCATATATTCTGATGCTCTCACTAATATATACCACTAGAAGCCCATACATTCTGATGTCCTCACCAATATATACCACCAGGAACCCATACATTCTGATGTCCTCACTAATATATACCACCAGAAGCACATATATTCTGATGCTCTCACTAATATATACCACTAGAAGCCCATATATTCTGATGCTCTCACTAATATATACCACTAGAAGCCCATACATTCTGATGTCCTCACCAATATATACCACCAGGAGCCCATACATTATGATGTCCTCACTATATATATACCACCAGAAGCACATATATTCTGATGCTCTCACTAATATATACCACCAGAAGCACATATATTCTGATGCTCTCACTAATATATACCACTAGAAGCCCATACATTCTGATGTCCTCACCAATATATACCACCAGGAGCCCATACATTATGATGTCCTCACTAATATATACCACCAGAAGCACATATATTCTGATGCTCTCACTAATATATACCCCTAGAAGCCCATACATTCTGATGTACTCACCAATATATACCACCAGGAGCCAGTACATTATGATGTCCTCACTAATATATACCACCAGGAGCCCGTACATTCTGATGCCCTTGCTAAAATATACCACTAGAAGCCCATACATTTTGATGTCCTCACTAATATATACCACCAGGATCCCATACATTCTGATGTCCTCACTAATATATACCACCAGGAGCCCATACACATTGATGTCCTCACTAATATATACCACAGAAACCCTTACATTCTGATGTCCTCACTAATATATACCACCAAGGGCCCATAAATTCCCATGTCCTCACTAATATATACTGTACCACAAGGAGCCCATACATTCTGATGCTCTCACTAATATATACCACCAAAAACCCATACACTCTGATGTCCTCACTAATATTGTGATGGGGTGTAAGGCAGAGCAAGAAAGGACAACAGGCCTAGGGACGATCCAACAGATTTATTAACAAGAACGCTGGAACAACACACGCAGGTAGATCCACAGAGTCCACAATTAGTCCAACGGAAACAGATCCGGCACCTCCTGATAATCCTTGTGCCAGATAACAAAGCAATAGTCCACACGAGACCAATGGATTCCACACAATCCCACGGACGACGAGATCTGGCCGCAGCTCAGGTCTCGCTCCGGTCCCATCCACAGTCAACTCTCATCTGATCTTAAAAATAAGAATGGATTGTCTGAGCTCCTGGGAGCAGCCCAGGAAGGGGGTAGTGGTCCACCTGAAGATTCTAGACTGGTCGGCTCCGAGGTGTCTACAAGGATGTGTATTGTAGGTTATCTTCTGCTTAGGAAACAATAGGGGAAATTCCACTAGCTGTTGACACAAACCTAAATTACATTATGGCTCAGGGCTGCAAGTATTGGGGGAAGGAGACAGGTTAGGATGCATCTAATAGAAACCAGAGAACAGTTACATACATCACATGGCATTATTATACAAATGCAGGACAGGGCAAACTGCATATCATGACAAATATATACCACCAAAAACCCATACACTCTGATGTCCTCACTAATATATACCACCAAGAGCCCATACATTCTGATGTCCTCACTATATACTACCAAGAGCCAATACATTCTGATGTCCTTACTAATATATACCACCAAGAGCCCATACATTCTGATGTCCTCACTAATATATACATCCAGGAGCTCATACATTCTGATGTCTTCACTGATATATACAACCAGGAGCCCATACATTCTGATGCTTTCACTAATATACACCACCAGGATCCCATACATTCTAATGTCGTCACTAATATATACCACCAAGAGCTCATACATTCTGATGTTCTCACTAATATATACCACCTGGTGCCCATACATTCTGATGTCTTTACTAATAAATACCACCAGGAGCCCATACATTCTGACGTTCTCACTGATATATACCACCAGGAGCCCATACATTCTGATATCCTCACTGATATATACCACCAGGATCCCTTACATTCTGACATTCTCACTGATATATACCACCAGGAGCCCATACATTCTGATATCCTCACTGATATATACCACCAGGAACCCATACATGCTGATGTCCTCACTAATATATACCACCAGGACCCCATACATTCTGATGTCCTCACTAATATATACCACCATAGCTCATACATTCTCATGTCCTCACTGATATATACCACCAGGAGCCCATACATTCTGATGTCCTCACTATATACCACCAAGAGCCCATACATTCTGATGTCCTCACTATATACTACCAAGAGCCAATACATTCTGATGTCCTTACTAATATATACCACCAAGAGCCCATACATTCTGATGTCCTCACTAATATATACATCCAGGAGCTCATACATTCTGATGTCTTCACTGATATATACAACCAGGAGCCCATACATTCTGATGCTTTCACTAATATACACCACCAGGATCCCATACATTCTAATGTCGTCACTAATATATACCACCAAGAGCTCATACATTCTGATGTTCTCACTAATATATACCACCTGGTGCCCATACATTCTGATGTCTTTACTAATAAATACCACCAGGAGCCCATACATTCTGATGTCCTCACTAATATATACCACCAGGAGCCCATACATTCTGATGTCCTCACTAATATATACCACCTGGTGCCCATACATTCTGATGTCTTTACTAATAAATACCACCAGGATCCCATACATTCTGACGTTCTCACTGATATATACCACCAGGAGCCCATACATTCTGATATCCTCACTGATATATACCACCAGGATCCCTTACATTCTGACATTCTCACTGATATATACCACCAGGAGCCCATACATTCTGATATCCTCACTGATATATACCACCAGGATCCCTTACATTCTAACATTCTCACTGATATATACCACCAGGAGCCCATACATTCTGACATCCTCACTAATATACCACCAGGAGCCCATAGACATTGATGTCCTCACTAATATATACCACCAAAAAAGAAAAACGGAACAGCACAAATAATACTTTACGGTTTTTGGTGCAAACAGTCCTGAAACATATAGAGTCCAGCTATATGATGAATCCAGAAAAAAAAAAAAGAAGTCAGGCAGCAGTCAAATTATAGTAGTTGTGCCACTTTAATGAGCCTGTAAAAGTGGCACAAAGTTTCGGTGCGGAGAATGCACCTTTCTCAAGTACATTGTAAGTGCATACACAGCTATACACAGTGCATACATATACCACCAGGAGCCTTTACATTCTAGTCTCAACTACACACACAGATAAAACGACAGAAAGACACACACACATACAGACAATAGAAGACTTACCGCTAGTCCATCTCCTTTTCATATCTTCTGCTACCGACAGAGTCAAGGAACTGTAGTGACATCAAGATCACATGACAAGTTCCTTGAACATGATTTCACCAAATGTCCTGAAACCTTCTCTGCATTGGATGCTACACTGATAATACTAACATTAGTGTAGCTCGTGTTGAGACGCTGGGGCGTCCAAGGGTCTGTGGGCCTTGTAGAATTGACCAGTTTACCCCAACCTAATGCTGTCCCTGAGCCTAAAGCTACTTTCACATCAGCATTTCTCTGCATTTTCGGCAGTCTTGTGGCAAGACTGTGTTCGACTTAATGCTTTACCTATGGGACTTGCGTACATGTGCAACATTTGCAGTTTTGCTGCATTCTGGCCAAGCCAACACTTGCGGCTACAGACAAAAAATGCTGCAAGCAGTGCCGCAAGTGCAAAACCGCAAGTGACGCACATGTCTGCATGTCCCATAGGGAATGCATTAGGTTGAACGCAGTCTTTTCTCAAATGTTCCAGCTCTGGCAGATCAAGCAAAACTGACGAATCTGCCGGAAATGCCAAGAAACGCAGATGTGAAAGCAGCCTTACACAGTGTTACCATATAGTACTGATCCAAGAAATCATACTGACATGTCAGTGTTACCAAATAGTACTGACCCAAGGTGTCATACCGACACTTCAGTGTTACCATATAGTACTGACCCCAGACATCATACCGACACCTCAGTGTTACCATATAGTACTGACCCCAGACATCATACCGACACCTCAGTGTTACCATATAGTACTGACCCCAGACATCATACCGACACCTCAGTGTTACCATATAGTACTGACCCCAGACATCATACCGACACCTCAGTGTTACCATATAGTACTGACCCCAGACATCATACCGACACCTCAGTGTTACCATATAGTACTGACCCCAGACATCATACCGACACCTCAGTGTTACCATATAGTACTGACCCCAGACATACCGATACGTCAGTGTTACTATATAGTACTGACCCCAGACATCATACCGACACCTCAGTGTTACCATATAGTACTGACCCCAGACATCATACCGACACCTCAGTGTTACCATATAGTACTGATCCCAGACATCATACCGACACCTCAGTGTTACCATATAGTACTGACCCCAGACATCATACTGACACCTCAGTGTTACCATATAGTACTGACCCCAGACATCATACCGACACTTCAGTGTTACCATATAGAACTGACCCCAGACATCATACCGACACTTCAGTGTTACCATATAGTACTGACCCCAGACATCATACTGACACCTCAGTGTTACCATATAGTACTGACCCCAGACATCATACCGACACCTCAGTGTTACCATATAGTACTGACCCCAGACCTCATACCGACACCTCAGTGTTACCATATAGTACTGACCCCAGACATCATACTGACATCTCAGTGTTACCATATAGTACTGACCCCAGACATCATACCGACAGGTCACTGTTACCATATAGTACTGACCCCAGACATCATACCGACACCTCAGTGTTAGCATATAGTACTGACCCCAGACATCATACCGACACCTCAGTGTTACCATATAGTACTGACCCCAGACATCATACCGACACCTCAGTGTTACCATATAGTACTGACCCCAGACATCATACCGACACCTCAGTGTTACCATATAGTACTGACCCCAGACATCATACTGACACCTCAGTGTTACCATATAGTACTGACCCCAGACATCACACCGACACCTCAGTGTTACCATATAGTACTGACCCCAGACATCATACTGACACCTCAGTGTTACCATATAGTACTGACCCCAGACATCATACCGACACCTCAGTGTTACCATATAGTACTGACCCCAGACATCATACTGACACCTCAGTGTTACCATATAGTACTGACCCCAGACATCATACCGACACCTCAGTGTTACCATATAGTACTGACCCCAGACATCACACCGACACCTCAGTGTTACCATATAGTACTGACCCGATGCATCATACTGACACCTCAGTGTTACCATATAGTACTGACCCCAGACATCATACCGACACCTCAGTGTTACCACATAGTACTGACCCCAGACATCATACTGACACCTCAGTGTTACCATATAGTACTGACCCCAGACATCATACCGACACCTCAGTGTTACCATATAGTACTGACCCCAGACATCATACTGACACCTCAGTGTTACCATATAGTACTGACCCCAGACATCATACCGACACCTCAGTGTTACCATATAGTACTG
Organism: Allobates femoralis; assembly: GCA_033576535.1. Taxonomy (NCBI): domain Eukaryota; kingdom Metazoa; phylum Chordata; class Amphibia; order Anura; family Aromobatidae; genus Allobates; species Allobates femoralis. The sequence goes on from JARQOC010000005.1 coordinate 4,629,500, forward strand.
TCCCCAGACATCATACCGACACCTCTGTGTTACCATATAGTACTGACCCGAGACATCACACCGACACCTCAGTGTTACCATATAGTACTGACCCCAGACATCATACCGACACCTCAGTGTTACCATATAGTACTGACCCCAGACATCATACCGACACCTCAGTGTTACCATATAGTACTGACCCCAGACATCATACCGACACCTCGGTGTTACCATATAGTACTGACCGCAGACATCATACCGACACCTCGGTGTTACCATATAGTACTGACCCCAGACATCACACCGACACCTCAGTGTTACCATATAGTACTGACCCCAGACATCATACCGACACCTCAGTGTTACAATATAGAACTGACCTGAGACATCATACCGACACCTCAGTGTTACCATATAGTACTGACCCCAGACATCATACTGACACCTCAGTCTTACCATATAGCACTGACCCCAGACATAACACCGACACCTCAGTGTTACCATATAGTACTGACCCGAGACATCATACCGACACATCAGTGTTACCATGTAGTACTGACCCCAGACATCATACCGACACCTCAGTGTTACCATATAGTACTGACCCGAGGCATCATACCGACACCTCAGTGTTACCATATAGTACTGACCCCAGACATCACACCGACATCTCAGTGTTACCATATAGTACTGACCCCAGACATCATACCGACACCTCTGTGTTACCATATAGTACTGACCCCAGACATCATACCGACACCTCAGTGTTACCATATAGTACTGACCCCAGACATCATACCGACACCTCAGTGTTACCATATAGTACTGATCCCAGACATCATACCGACACCTCAGTGTTACCATATAGTACTGACCCCAGACATCATACCGACACCTCAGTGTTACCATATAGTACTGACCCCAGACATCATACCGACACCTCAGTGTTACCATATAGTACTGACCCCAGACATCATACCGACACCTCAGTGTTACCATATAGTACTGACCTGAGGCATCATACCGACACATCAGTGTTACCATATAGTACTGACCCCAGACATCATACCGACACCTCAGTGTTACCATATAGTACAGACCCCAGACATCATACCAACACCTCAGTGTTACCATATAGTACTGACCCCAGACATCATACCAACACCTCAGTGTTACCATATAGTACTGACCCCAGACATCACACCGACACCTCAGTGTTACCATATAGTACTGACCCCAGACATCATACCGACACCTCAGTGTTACCATATAGTACTGACCCCAGACATCATACCGACACCTCAGTGTTACCATATAGTACTGACCCCAGACATCACACCGACACCTCAGTGTTACCATATAGTACTGACCCCAGACATCACACCGACACCTCAGTGTTACTATATAGTACTGACCCCATACATCACACCGACACCTCAGTGTTACCATATAGTACTGACCCCAGACATCACACCGACACCTCAGTGTTACCATATAGTACTGACCCCAGACACCATACTGACACCTCAGTGTTACCATATAGTACTGACCCCAGACATCATACCGTCACCTCAGTGTTACCATATAGTACTGACCCCACACATCATACCGACATGTCAGTGTTACCATATAGTACTGACCCCAGACATCATACCGACACGTCAGTGTTACCATATAGTACTGACCCCAGACATCATACCGAAAAATTGGGAAAAGGTTACAGGTGTTTTCACTATTTGATCCAAATTGAATTTTTATTTCTATTTTTCCTTACAATATTTGTTAGATTAAATGTTATCATTCAAAGCTACAAGTCATCCCCCAAATACCCAGGCGTGATATAGCTAAATCAATGTAAATATAATGTAACTAGCTGTGAGCCCGATGCAAATGCATCGGGATTCTAGAACGTGCATTAATTTGATTATAGTAGTTATAGCTGGTGTGAGTACTTTTTTGGGGGGGGTGAGTATTTTTTGGGGGGGTTTGAATACTTTTTGGGGGGTGTGAATACTTTTTGGGGGGTGTGAATACTTTTTGGGGGGGTTTGAATACTTTTTGGGGGGGTGGAATACTTTTTTGGGGGGGTTGAATACTTTTTGGGGGGTTGAATACTTTTTTGGGGGGGTTGAATACTTTTTGGGGGGGGTTTGAATACTTTTTTGGGGGGGTTGAATACTTTTTGGGGGGGTTTGAATACTTTTTGGGGGGGTTGAATACTTTTTGGGGGGGGTTGAATACTTTTTGGGGGGTTGAATACTTTTTTGGGGGGGTTGAATACTTTTTGGGGGGGTTTGAATACTTTTTTGGGGGGATTGAATACTTTTTGGGGGGGTTTGAATACTTTTTGGGGGGGTTGAATCTTTTTGGGGGGTGTATATAGTGTATATATATATATATATATATATATATATTAGTATTATGTTTTATTTGATTGTTTATTATTTTATTTTATTTTTTTTTTTGTTAGTATTTTTATTATTATTAAATTTATTAAACCGCACTTGCCGCATCTGCCGCAAGTCCCCCTATACTTTGTATGGGGATTACCGCAAGCGCGCCGCAAGTGTAACGACTCGCTGGCGCCAACCAATGAGAAGCCCGGCTCAGGCAGCGACTTGCAATGGCCTCACGGCCATTGCTCGCGCTACCTGACCGGTAAATCGCTAACTTTGAGGCCGAGCCTCTGGTTCGATTTTGGGCCAGCGACTCGCAATGGCCGCTTCGCGGCCATTGCTCGTACTCAGCCTGCGCGAGCAATGGCCTCGCGGCCATTGCTCACGCAGGCCAGCGACTGGCATTGGCCGCTACGCGGCCAATGCTTCGGCGTGGTGACGTCACAGAGTGACAAAGCCACGGTCTTCTCGGGGTCCGCCACGGAAGTGCCTACGGCAATTATATAGTAGATAGGGGATCTGAATACATAGTTAGGGGTCTCATATTGATATAGGGGGTCTGAATACATAATTAGAGGGTCTTATATTGATATAGGGGATCTGAATACATAGTTAGGGGGTCTCATATTGATATAGAGGGTCTGAGTACATAGTTAGGGGATGTCATTGATATAGGGGGTCTGAATACATAGTTAGGCGGATTTATGTACTGTTAATCCCATAATTCATGCATAATTGGAGGATAAAACGCCTAATTTTCCTACAGAACATGAGGTAATAGCTGCAGGGTGATGGGTTGCTATGGGCAACAGTGAAGGCGTCATAGACACGTTCCTGAGCCTCCTCTAGGTCTCTTTGGCGCCCCCAGCGTCCATCACTGGAACTGCATCCCGGGCTCCGTGCAGTGAATGGGCAGCGATGAGAGGACTCGGCGTGAGGAGGAGGAGGAGGCGACTGATAGGCCGGAGCGCGGACACTGAGCAGCCTCACCGGAGACAGTGACCGGGAGCCGGGCCTGCACCCGCCGCCTCACACAGGAGCCCGGCCCGGAGAGTACAGCGCCTCGTCCCGTCCTCCGCCCCCGGGAGCAGAGCGCCTCGTCCCCGTCCTCCGCCCCCAGGACATGGGGGCGCCGCTCTCCCGGCTGCTGCTGCTGCTCCTCACTCTGCCCTCCGGGTGGTGACCGCCGCCTCCGTTCCGGTCCTGTGGATCTATCCTGAGCCCGAGCCATGGGGGCCGCCACCAAGCTGGCCTTCGCCGTCATCCTCATCTCCTGGTCCTCAGGTGAGAGCCGGGAGGGGTATACTGTGTATAGGGGAATGTGTGCTCGTACTCAGCCTGCGCGACCAATGGCCTCGCGCAGGCCAGCGACTCGCATTGGCCGCTACGCGGCCAATGCTTCGCCGTGGTGACGTCACATAGTGACAAAGCCACGGTCTTTGCCGGGGTCCGCTACGGCAATTATATAGTAGATATATATATAATATAAAAATAAATATAAACCTAATCATCCTGTTATGGCTCCGACATGTAACCTGTCACCTGGGTTAACCCTGTCATTTGTCCAGCCTGTTACAGATTACAGGTTACAGTTTGCAAATCATTGCCAGCACTTAAATCAAATGGTGACCCCTTAATTATGACTATCCCATACAGCAGTCAATCAATGTAGGGTACATGGCAGAACAGTTTATGAAGCTAAGCACCACCTGTACCTGGAACCATACAAAGTCATACAATCTAATATTTCCTGGGACACTTTTATGTTAGAAGTAAGAGGGATGAGCCAAACATAAGTGATTTATATAAGTAACTCGCCCCCATTTTCTCCAAAGTATCTCACCCACAAAGTGCTCAGCCCCATCTGCAGCAGATCACACCTCATGTCCCCACTCCTGTATGCCAGCCTCCCCTCATCTACAGTACAGACCCAGATAACCTGCACCCTGCCCCAATCAGACATCACAGTGAGAGGGCATCCTCTCCATCACCTCAGTATAAGGTCCCTGGGCCGGTGCCAGCACTGCAGAGAGGAGCGGACGCTGTGAAGTATGGAGGATGCGGTCTGTGCTTTCTCCCAGCTGCTTCCTCATCAGTGAGCAGGACGGTGTGCACAGCTCAGGATGGCTCCTGCTCTCGGGGTGCTCTGGGTGCCGGCACCTCCTGTTCCCTTCCTCCTCCCTCTCTGGCGCAGAGACTGGAGCAGGCAGAGCTTTGCTGTACTTCAGCCCTTTCCCACCTGAAGTGAGACTGAGTCCAGTCAGAGGCCGCAGGTTCCCACAGCAGGGCTCTGTGAGTCCGGGCAGAGTTGCCTCAGCAGGGCTCTGTGAGTCCGGGCAGAGTTCCCATCCCGCAGTGGGGCTCTGTGAGTCCAGGCACGGCGCAGTGAATGGGCAGCGATGAGAGGACTCGGCGTGAGGAGGAGGAGGCGACTGATAGTCCGGAGCGCGGACACTGAGCAGCCTCACCGGAGACAGTGACCGGGAGCCGGGCCTGCACCCGCCGCCTCACACAGGAGCCCGGCCCGGAGAGTACAGCGCCTCGTCCCGTCCTCCGCCCCCGGGAGCAGAGCGCCTCGTCCCCGTCCTCCGCCCCCGGGACATGGGGGCGCCGCTCTCCCGGCTGGTGCTGCTCCTCACTCTACCCTCCGGGTGGTGACCGCCGCCTCCGCTCCGGTCCTGAGGAGTATACTGCGTATAGGGGAATGTGTGCTCGTACTCAGGCTGCGCGAGCAATGGCCTCGCGGCCATTGCTCGCGCAGGCCAGCGACTCGCATTGGCCGCTACGCGGCCAATGCTTCGCCGTGGTGACGTCACAGTGTGACATAGCCACGGTCTTTGCCGGGGGCCGACACGGAAGTGCCTACGGCAATTATATAGTCGATGATTCTTGAAAAAGGGGGTAATAAATATATTGCTTATTTCATACATTCCAGTTGAATTTTTTTGTGATGGACTAAAAAGTAAATCATACCTGCTCCTCTGCTCTGACCCCCACCTCATAGGACCAAGATTCTTTAGCCTGGTAGCTTCATATAGGAGCAAAAAGCAGGAGGTGTGTCAGGGGTGTGGCAGGAGGTGTGTCAGGGGTGTGGCAGGAGGTGTGGCAGGGTGTGGCAGGAGGTGTGTCAGGGGCATGGATCCTGGGAGCTGCAGGATCAGCCTACATTCCAGTGAGGAGTGATGATGATCCATTGAAAGTTGGAGGGATCAGAAGTTACCATGTTCCTATGGGGGAGGGAAACCATACAGAGCTGAATGGATCAATGTAATGCTTTGCCTCTGCTCCCAGCCTCACAATAGCAGTACATATTATATATCGTCATGTAGAAGAAGATCACAACATGAATTTGTATCTGCTAGGTGACCTGATTGGTATTTCAAGCCTGGACCCTCATGTCACATACAATCCTGTCCCTGATACACTATTCTATGTGTGAGCATGGGGCCGATGGCCATGCCTCCTGTCACGCCCCTTCCCCTTACAGAAGTGTTAAGGGGCTGGAATGTAGAATGATCCTGCAGCTCCCAGCATCCATGCCTCTGACACACCTCCTCACCAGCAGCATGAGCCTGTAAGGTTGAAGATTCTCGGCCCCATGAGGTGGGGGTCAGAGCTGAGGAGCAGGTATGATTTTATCAATTTATAAGAGATCTATAGATCCTAGAACTGCAGTGTACAGCTCTGTACTAAACAGTTTTCTCTCATTGGCCATCTTTATCTCCACCGCCCAACTAATCCACCTCTCCCTTTGCTACGCCTTCATATCTGCTGTCCACCAGTCCTGCACTGGCTTCCATACCACAACTACTAAAACTGATCTACAAAGTCATCCTTAATATGTCTTCTCCTTATATTTCTTAACTGATCTCCTGATACCTCTCCACTTGTGTCTTCACACAACCATCTCCATTATTTCACCTGGGCTCCCCCCCTCCTCTGGCATTCTGTGCTCCCATCTCATCCGATTGTCTCCCCCATTGTGAACTTGCTGAGGCAGCCTGACAACTCATCTCTAAAGAAGGTTCACAGCCTGCAATAGCTTCACTGTCACTTTGTTGGACTCCAGGGCTGTGGTGTACTCAGAACCTGGCTATACTGTCTCTGGGGAGCCACGGGGGTCGAGACCCGGTTCCTGTGAGCCTGAGTGCAGCTGAAAAGGGGCTTTTGGCTTAGTAGGGAAAGGGAATAATGAATAGGGAGATTGTTCGTGACGCCACCCGTGGTATGTGGCTATAGTTGGCCACCGCTGCTGCAGAACCTGCAGGGTGATGGACAGGTAGCTGGGATGAAGCAGTTTTCCATTGGCAGAACAGATCCCCGGGGCAGTGAAAGTGATTTAGGTGTAAGGTGCAGGACGACAAGCACAAGAAATAGTCAGACTCACTGTTTTGTTGGTCTTTCAGTCTTTTACTGGAGATGCTGAATTTAGGCAGTCGTCCACAGGTCTTTGCTGAGAGCAACTCAGGATTTCTCCTCACCCAGCCAGGTCTTTGGCTCGCTTTCTGCACTCTGTCTGCCGGGCCTGTCTCTTCCTGGGAGGTGCCGGTATGACAGGCAAATCGTGTCCTTTCTAACCCTCGTGTCGGGTGTTGGTTCCTGAATGCTCTCCGTTGCTGTGTCTCTGGGCACGGTGTGGATGAGGAACCTGGAATTTCCCACCTTCCGGTACTGACTGCCGGGACGTTAGGTCCTGCACAGTCTCGGACTCTTGTGTCTGTTCTCTGCGTTTTCCTCTGGGGTGAGCACGGTGTCGCTCGGCTCCCCTGGTGTTCCTGTGACTCTCCTCAGACCCTAGTCTTAGGCCTGGCACTGAGTCAGCGATCCTGGGACAAGGATGTATTCCTCAGTCCTCCTAGGAACTAAACTCCTGTACCTCAGATGAGCTTAGCACAGCTTGAACCTCCAGGTCCTCTTCACAGTCTTCACGGGAACTGAACTAACTGGCTCCGTCCCGGACCAGAATTTATCGGGGAGCTTACCCTGAACCCGGGCTTGGTCTCCCCCTTCTGGCCTGGAGGCAGAAGGTGTTGTGTGTGGTTTTCCTGCCTGAAGAGAAGACCGTTTTGTTGCTCTCAGCGTGACACCACCACCCTGGGGCAGTGATGACACAGTGGCACTAAGACCCTGGGGTGCCACAACTTCATCACCACCAGAGCGCTGCTCGGTCGGCTCCATGTCCTACTTTCTACTTCCCAAAATGCTTCCAATCTACCCGTGAGTACATAGTCCTCTTCCCTACTAATAATCTGATCTTTGTCTCACAGCTAAAGTTCAGCAGGAGATAGACGAGGCGACCAAATCCGTGCGACTCCCCGAGATCATGGACAAGCCCCAGCTGTCATATACAAACGCCGTCATCCACGAGTCACAACGAGTTCTTGACCTGGCGCCTACTGCTCTTCTCCACGCCGTCACTGAAGACATCAAGTTCAGAGGCTACACCATCCCAAAGGTATGGAGGATTTAATAAATAATAATAAATCTTTATTTATATAGCACCAACATATTCCGCAGCGCTTTACAATACAGCGGTTCGAATATGGAAAATATACAATATAATACAGTATTTACCGTAGATATACAATACAATACAATAAGCAAAGAATCAATGTAAAAATTACAATACAATAAATAAAGCAAATGTAAAGGTGACCCTGCTCAAAAGAGCTTACAATCTACAACGGGATAGGGGTTACACAAAGTGCAGGGGCTTATTGCACTCATGGTCCAGGCATCTTGAGGAAATGGGGGATAGAAATAAAGTTACATGAATGGTCACCAGACATCTGTGTGGAGCTTTTGGGTTTGGCGGAGTTTGTAGAAGAGTTATGTCCAGAGAGATAGTGAATGGCCTATATACAGCACAAAGGACTTCTATTAGGGAGTATGATAGGCCGCCTTGAAAAGATGTGTTTTAGGGATCGTCTGAAGCCATGTAAGTTGTGGATAGTCCTGATTTTTTGGGGTAGAGAATTCCAGAGAATTGGTGCAGCTCGGGAGAAATTTTGGAGTCGGGAGTGGGAGGATCGGATTAGTGCAGATGTTAGTCGAAGTTCATTTGTAGAACGTAGAGAACGGGTGGGGTGATAGATAGAGATGAGGGAGGAGATGTAGGGGGGTGCTGCACTGTGAAGAGCTTTGTGGGTGAGAACAAGCAAATTGAATTTGATCCTGTAGTGTATAAGCAGCCAGTGCAATGACTGGCACAGAGCGGATGCTATAGTGTATTGGCAGCCAGTGCAATGACTGGCACAGAGCGGATCCTATAGTGCAGTGATGGCGAACTCCAGGCCTCGAGTGCCACACACAGTCCAGGTTTTCAGGATTTCCATTGCATTTGACAGTTGGCAATCAAATAACCAACTGTCAAACTCTAAGGAAATCCTGAAAACCTGCACTGTGTGCGGCCCTCGAGGCCTGGAGTTCGCCATCACTGCTATAGTGTATAGGCAGTCAGTGTAATGACTGGCACAGAGCAGATCCTAAAGTGTATGGGCAGCCAGTGCAATGACTGGCACAGAGCGGAGGCATCTGAGTAACGATTGGCCAGATGGGTGATCCTGGCTGCTGCATTAAGGATGGACGGGAGAGGGGAAAGTTTAGAGAGAGGGAGTCCAATTAATAGAGAATTACAGTAGTCAAGGCGGGAATGGATTAGAGCCGCGGTGAGGGTTTCTGCCAATGTGCATTTTCTAGATTTTTTTTTTAATATATATATATATATATATACATATTAAAAAAATCTAAAATAAAAAAAAATTATTCTATACTCCCCATTCCCATGAGCCGCTGATATCCAGCACATTGTAAAGATGCCGCTCAGAGCTTCACAATCATGGCCACCTTCATGTGATTTTGTTTTGAATTGTAACACTTTTGTGGAAAACTCTTTGGAATATCTGTTTTTGAATTATTTTATTTATCGGAGTTTATAAATTGTATCTAGTGATGAGCGGGCACTCCCGTGCTCATGTGTTCAGGACTCTTAACGAGCAGTTGGATGATTGGATGGTTGCGGCTCGAGTACCCGAGTCAATGAGGAACTCGAGCATTTTTGTGGAAAATCTTTTGGAATAATCCTCGAGTTTCTCACTGACTTCCATTATAATCGGTCGCCCCCATCTGAGCATCCATCTACTCGTTATGAGTGCCGTGAACCTGAGCATGGTAGTGCTCACTTGTAGTGACCTGGTCCAGATTATGTCTGGCCCTTTAAGTACCCCTGGACTGTGAGTAACCCTGTACACGGCAGCTCATTTCCTAGCTACCCCTTTATTGTTATCAGCTATGCGCCTTCATTTAAATCCATGTATTTTCCAGGTATTTTCTCATTTGTTGTTCCAGCTCATCTGTTGGTGAAATGTAGGATTTATATTCCACTTTGCATTGTACAGATTTGACATGAGAATTGAGGGTTCAGTAGGAGGAGTTACTCCAGCCTTGTCTAGACAAGACAGAGCTGGGAAATCCCCGGTCTACTTGAGGATGTCAGGCAGAGCAGACCTGATGTGAGGGCGCGCCTCACCACTTTCAGGCTCCATGCCTGGAAGTTCATCCTTCTCTTCACCACAAGATATACAGCCATGCCTAATGGCCACTTTACACACACCAACTTATCTGTCCAACTTCTGACCAACTTACTGGTTGCAGTGAAATCATGGACACATTGTTACATTTGTACACAGCCACAAAATGGAGCAATGTGTCCATGATTTCACTGCAACCAGTAAGTTGGTCAGAAGTTGGACAGATAAGTTGGTGTGTGTAAAGTGGCCCTAATGCCTAGGATCTTTCCAAGATGCCTAAAGAATTTTTACCCTGGATCCTCGCTGTCCGTATTAACCCATACTTCTCCAGTAGGCCATACTAATTGTACAGGAGAACCTATTGCCCGTGTGTTGAGGAGTTTGAGGTTCCCCTGCCTCACCACGATTGTCTGTTATTTGCTTTATATATTTTTTTTCTGCACATGCCGTGACAAGCTGTGAAATTAAAACAGAATTCCAGGTCTGTAAAAACCTCTTACTATATTTGTACTCTTCTGCTTTTAAGCCACTAAAAGACTGAACTTTCATATATGTACATACAAATGCTAATTCTAAATAATATGGGTTTCTAAAGGTACTGTTACACACAGAGATATTTTTGGAGACATTGGTTGCAACTCTCTGGTTGCAGTGAAATCATGGACACATTGTTACATTTGTACACGGCAACAAAATGTAACAATGTGTCCATGATTTTACTGCAACCAGTGAGTTGCAAGCAATGTCTCCAAAGAAATCTCTGTGTGTAACGGTACCTTAAAGCTCGAGAACCTCAATTCCGTGTCAGAATCCAACTCCGGACTGTACTTGCCGTGGGCTACCCACGTGAAGCTGTAAAGAATTGACTTCATGTTATATTTTCCCAGTTGTACTGAAGTAGAGCAGCTGTTATCACCGAGACCTGGTCATGCTATACATAGCAGTGAATGGAAAGGCCCCCCCCCCATTACGAGGGATTTACACACTCATCACTAGTTGTATCGTATCCTTATTTCATATTCATACAGTTCATGCATTATACCTGACTGGAGGTGGCTGGATCGATTCATGTGACTCTGATCTATCAGACCGGTCAGTGGTCTCCATCCTTCCGGGATTTCTGCAGCTTTTGATTGCAGCGTAATGCACACACAATGTTGAGCCAGCCCGGCTAATCACTATCCACACCAGGGATCCCAGATGGTAAGAGATTCTAGAACCTCCCACCTAGCAGCCAGAGACCACTGACCTGTCTGATGGACCGGAGATACACACACTGTATTGGCCATCTTTCTACCTGAGCAATGATAATTAGGAAATATTTGCAATCGATAAGTCTGGCTGTACAGATAATCCCGGAGCCAAGGGAAAGCCGTAAATCAATCTAATGTAAACCCTTGCACACTGAAAAACCCAAGAAAACGTGAAGTCTGTTTGATTGCATTTATTGAGACACAGGAATCGATGTTTATGTATCACATCTGATTTTAACGTTTCGGCAAACACAAAATGCCTTCTTCAGAATATTGTTATCTGGGAACATACAGAGAGAATAAATAATACAGGACTCTCATCATTGTGATTGTACAATAGTAAAACATCGTAACAATTAGTGCAACATAAATCAGGCACAGGATTGAATCGTATATCACTAATAGTATAAGATTATAACAGATAACTCAAAGTCCGGTCACTGTGGTTGGTCACTTAGTATAGAAATAAAGAATACACCTTGTTTGGTTCCACATGTGCGGGATCTAGGAACTTAATGTTTATGCTTGGAACACGCGTCTGTGATAGAATACAGATCAGTGACCGTTAGGAGTCGATAACCCTCCTGTAGGACGAGAGAAATAAGAGGAGAAAAGAAAGAAAAGGCACAAAGAAGAAAAAAGGGAAAGAAATAATGATCAATACAATATAATCGGCCCATAGTGTCACGTGATAGGTCATCCCTATATACTCAATGATTGACCTCCGTGACTATGGGATATAAGTTAGAATATAGCGGGATTTATATGATCAGAAAACAGACAATATCATAATGTAACTTCATGTCTGCAAAATACATCAAAGGATAAAGAATGGAACATTACCTCAATGAATCTGCCAAGGTCTCACAGTACCCACAGGTAGACACGCCTGGTAAAGACCACAAATTGATCTATATAATCGAAATGAGACAGATCAAGAACCTATATAAGATATAAGAATTCATAACCACCCTAGGAGTGTATACATACTCTATGTACTAACCCATTGTGTGACTTATGATATCAACCTGGAATGCTGTCGCTATTTTTATTCATTCTTCACATATATCAAAAGATTCTCCTAATCCATGGAGTTATACCATTATTAACACTTGTGAAACACCCATAGAGTAGTAGGTTATATCCTAATTCCCAGAGTTCATTACTGTACAGGGTTAATTGTGAAGGATCACATAACTCAGGTCATAAGGACCCGAGCTTCATGTACCACTAACTGAATATGAAGGATAATCAGAAGAACATTCTTTCATCGCTAACATTTCCAGAAGGTAACTGTGCCATAAATACCTTTTATGGTACCTTTACACGCCGCTACCGAAAGGTAGAAACCACCAGGTACCGCACGTGCACGCGCGCGGTTTCAACGGTTCCTAACGGTACCTGATACCGCAATTACACGCCGCCACAAGGTGCTCCACAGAAGGTATTTTCGTTACCCGGAAGTGCCGACGGGTGCCGCAGGATACCTTCTGTGGAGCACCTTCCCTGATTTACACGCCACTACAACAAGGGATTATGGGCGTACATATTGTGCGCCGTAACTACATAGGCGTGACAGAGTAGTGTATTTCGCGACGCTCGTATGGTGATTGGACAATGCAATAACATCATGATTGGCCAGCCAGCGCAGGAAGGCTGCCTAATACATGACGCTATAGCAGATGTGTATTGTGACTGGTCAGCTCGTTAAATATGCCGCCCTGTGCAGGGACAGCCAATGGGTACACAGTAGTCCCTACCAATGATAGCTGATGGGGCGTGGTATACATGACGCTGTAGCACGCCCCAGGTAACTCAAATACCGTGCCTGTGCCCCGATTACATGCCACCACCATAGGGGTTATACCTGCTTGTTTTTCAGCACGGCTGAAAGACAGGTATCCAAAGAGACAGGAAGGTACAACCTGAATTACACGCCGCCACTTCGCGGTGCTTTGAAGGTAAAAGGTACAATTGTCTCCGATACCTGCCGGTTTCTACCTTTCGGTGGCGGCGTGTAAAGGTACCATTAAAGGTATTTATGGCACAGTTACCTTCTTAGCAATGAAAGAATTTTCTTCTGATTATCCTTTATATTCATTTAGTGGTACATGAAGCATGTGTAGCACCCTGGCACCTGTTGGGCACCACAGACCTCCTTGGGGCATGAATGGAGTTAACAGCAAGCAACACTCACAATACACTTACGACACCTTAGGACACCTGGTTTCACCCCGAGCCTCTAAGGGGAGCTCCACTGGTCACTTTGAGCCAGTTCCCCCTATAAATAGGGTCTTGGAGAGAGAAACTTGAGAGTGTGCAGTCACTTCATAACTGTGAAGAGTGTGCAGACGCTAGGAGAGCTGCAGGTTGTGGATGATGTCAAGCTCATGAGACACACACCAGGCCTAATCAGCATAGCTACCAGTGAGGAAACCCTTGCAATTGGGGTCAGAGGAAAAGGAGAAGCACCTATCAGGGACAACAGAGTTACCTTAACTCTCCCTCATCCTCCGGTACTGGAACCGAAGCTGTGAGAGCTACCAGCCACCACAGAGAACCAGTATACAGCCACAGGGAGTCTAGCCCCCTGTTCCACCTGAAGCACCTACCAGCGAGAGCCCAGGGAAGAGTACTGATCGGGCTCAAACCCTTTTACAGTGCCCTCAGTGCTGCTAACCAGGTGAATCAAGTTTCATTGAACACACTGTCCGGCCCGGCTGGATTCCACATCCACCCGACCCTAATCAGAGAAATAGAGAAAGGAAACCTACAACAACTGCTTGCTGTGAACCTCCAGAAGTGCTGACTTCATCCTCACCCGGTCTAAGCGTACCTGAAAACCTCCAGTAAAGGTACTTAAAAAGACTTTGGTGTGTCTGTGTCTGACTCCTGGGCCTAACAGCAGTGCTACTGCAGCTGCCTCACGACATCTTGTGCAGCTCCTGGCTTCGGGGACTGCCGCTCATCCTGTGGGGAGCGTCCCATCTTGCTGCCTAACATCCCCCGGAGGCCCAGCAGCGCCGGTGAAGTCACCGGAACACCCACAGGTGGCGTCACGAAGACAATTTATCCCCTACTGTTCAGCCATCCCCCCTATTGATCTGGACCACCGGGCCCCACAGCCGCAGGCGCGGTTCCGTGACAAGAGGAGAGTCAACGCCTGCGACGTGCAGAACCCGGCTACGGTGAGTCACATGAAGCTCGGGTCCTTATGACCTGATTTATGTGTTCGGAGGTCAATCAATGAGTATATAGGGATGACCTATCACATGACACTGTAGGTCGATTATATTCTATTGATCATTATTTCTTTCCCGTTTTACCCTTTTTTTTTCTTTTTTGTATCTTTTCTTTCTTTTTTCCTTTTATTTCTCTCGTCCTATGGGAGGGTTATCGATTCTAAACAGTCACTGATCTGTATTCACAGACGCGTGTTCCACGAATAAACATTAAGTTACTAGATCCCGCACATCTGGAACCAAACAAGGTATATTCTTTATTTCTATACTAAGTGACCAACCACAATGACCGGAATGTATTGTTATTTATCCATATTCTCTGTATGTTTCCATATAACAATATTCTGAGGAAGGCATTTTGTTTTTGCCGAAACGTTACAATCAGATGTGCTACATAAACATCGATTCCTGTATCTCAATAAATGCAACCAAGACGTCCACTTTCTTGTTTTTTTCCGTGTGGAAGGGTTTAGTTAGGAAATGTTTGGCCTCATAAACAAGACCCATGTAACACCTTATCTTTTGTGGTATCAGGGAGCGACCGTGATTCCCTTCCTCACATCAGTCCTGCAAGACCCGTCTCAGTGGGAGACTCCTGAAGAGTTTAACCCCGGGCATTTCCTGGATGAAGACGGGCAGTTCCGCCCCAGGTTGGCGTTCATGGCGTTCTCAGCAGGTAAGAACCAAAAATGATTTAACTTTTAGTATATATATAATTATATATTGGTAGGCACCGGAGCTAGCTATGGAAAGACAGAGCTGAAATGCTGTACTTTGTGTTATGCAGCTGTAATACCCAGGAGATTGCCTGTGTAATCGATCTCTAGTTATACCACTCTCATTGATATTATAATTAATTTTTGTAGGGCTCAGGGCTCACAACCACCTCTTTATTCAATAAGGACTTTTCTATTTCTACTAAAAATTTAGTAACAATCATAAGTACATTACAAACCAATTAAAAATTCATTAAAATCATGAATAAACTTTTTTTATGAATAAAATTGTTTTTCTTTTTCCAATTTCTCAGATTCCTGTTGATCCTCTTGTATCTTTCTTCCTTATTCTTATGTGTTCATGTTCTTACTCTAAATGGAGACAATGTTAATTATTCACCTCTTGTATAACCCTCGGATTGAATCTCCCTTGTTCTGCAGTGTGATCCTCACATTCACCTCTCCCGGCTGTTCAGATCACTTCGGTTATCGTTGCGGCTTCTTATCTCCTCAATATTCTATTCGCCGTCTCCTATTTGCGAAACAGCATAAACGTGTTTCTATAGATAAGGATAATGAGTCTATATAGTATTTTCTATAATGAGTAGTTCCCTTCCCAGTGTCCTGAAGTCTCTATTCTCTGTATTCATCCATAGTTCTTCATTATTCTGTGATCTGTCATCTGCTGTTGTTTGACATATGGGTCACTATTAATGTGGATATATAGTTCTGTTGCGCTCTATATATTGATATTACTTTTTACTCACGGTCCTCCTGGTCCTCCTGGTTTCTTATCTGTCACTCCTGCGGTCCCACTCCTTTTGGAGCGGCGTCCATACACCGTGGCCAGCGGTGAGGGCGCACAGCTCATAGGATTATTTCTGCTTCTGCCATCAGTCTCTCACGTCACTGCAAGGTTGCGTGGTCACAGAAGGAGTGGGACCGCAGGAGTGACAGGTAAGAAAATACAAACCAGGAGGACCGTGAGTAAAAAGTAATATCAATATATAGAGCGCAACAGGACTATATATCCACATTAATAGTGACCCATATGTGAACCAACACAGGGGCAGACCGTGACCCCTGGGGGCCCTGGTGCGGCCCGGGGGGGGGGAATGGCTGCTGCCCGTCGGCGCGGCCCGATGGAGGGGGGGGTAGATGCTGCTGGGGGCCACTGGCGCGGTGGTCTCCTACCTGATGAGCCACGCCGGCTGTTTGCAGCCGTCCTACGGGCCGGAGGGGCAGAAGAGAAGAGTGGCGGGATCAGGCAAGAGAAGCAGGAAGCTCTCTGCTTCCCTTGCATGACCCTCCTCTCCTCTGGCGGCGGCTTGCGGGGGTCGGCTGGGGACCCCCCTCCAGGCTTGAAGGGGGCCCCTAGCCGGTCGGGGCCCTGGTGCAGCTGCACCAGCTGCACCAGTGTAGTTCCGCCCCTGAAACAACAGCAGATGACAGATCACAGAATAATGAAGAACTATGGATAAATACAGAGAATAGAGACTTCAGGACACTGGGAGTGGTAAGGGAACTACTCATTATAGAAAATACTATATAGACTCATTATCCTTATCTATAGAAACACTTTTATGCTGTTTCGCAAATAGGAGACGGCGAATAGAATATTGAGGAGATAAGAAGCCGCAACGATAACCGCAGTGATCTGAACAGCCGGGAGAGGTGAATGTGAGGATCACACTGCAGAACAAGGGAGATTCAATCCGAGGGTTATACAAGAGGTGAATGATTAACATTGTCTCCATTTAGAGTAAGAACATGAACACATAAGAATAAGGAAGAAAGATACAAGAGTAACAACAGGAATCTGAGAAATTGGAAAAAGAAAAACAATTTTAGTCATAAAAAATGTTTATTCATGATTTTAATGAATTTTTAATTGGTTTGTAATGTACTTATGATTGTTACTAAATTTTTAGTAGAAATAGAAAAGTCCTTATTGAATAAAGAGGTGGTTGTGAGCGCTGAGCCCTACAAAAATTACCGTATATACTCGCGTATAAGCCGAGTTTTTCAGCCCAAAAATTGGGCTGAAAAGTCTCCCCTCGGCTTATACGCGAGTATATACGGTATATATAAAAAAAAAAATCTCAAGGGGTAGTACACAGCAGCCCCAGGCCCCCCTCACTTTTTGGCGCCCCCACCTCAGGATGCCCCCCCCCTCCCCCGCACGCAGCGCTGCGCTCATACATTACCAGCCTGTCAGCTGTCATCCTCCGGTGGCGGATCGCGGCTCCCGGCTCCGGCTTCCATCTTCTTCTGTGTCTTCCTGCATGTCACGTGACCGGCCGGTGTCGTGATGACATCATCGCTATGAGCCCCAGTCACAATGCAGGAAGACACAGAAGAAGATGGAAGCCGGAGCCGGGAGCCACGATCCGCCACCGGAGGATGACAGCTGACAGGCTGGTAATGTATGAGCGCAGCGCTGCGTGCGGGGGGGGGGGGGCATCCTGAGGTGGGGGCGCCAAAAAGTGAGGGGGGCCTGGGACTGCTGTGTACTACCCCTGGGGCTGCTGTATACACCCCTGGGGCTGCTGTATATACCCCTGGGGCTGCTGTGTACTACCCCTGGGGCTGCTGTGTACTACCCCTGGGGCTGCTGTGTACTACCCCTGGGGCTGCTGTGTATTACCCCTGGGGCTGCTGTATATACCCCTGGGGCTGCTGTATATACCCCTGGGGCTGCTGTATATACCCCTGGGGCTGCTGTGTACTACCCCTGGGGCTGCTGTGTACTACCCCTGGGGCTGCTGTGTATTACCCCTGGGGCTGCTGTGTACTACCCCTGGGGCTGCTGTGTACTACCCCTGGGGCTGCTGTGTATTACCCCTGGGGCTGCTGTGTACTACCCCTGGGGCTGCTGTGTACTACCCCTGGGGCTGCTGTGTACTACCCCTGGGGCTGCTGTGTATACCCCTGGGGCTGCTGTGTACACCCCTGGGGCTGCTGTGTACACCCCTGGGGCTGCTGTGTACACCCCTGGGGCTGCTGTGTACACCCCTGGGGCTGATGTGTACACCCCTGGGGCTGCTGTGTATACCCCTGGGGCTGCTGTATATACCTTTGGGGCTGCTGTGTACTACCTAAGGGCTGCTGTATACCACTGGGGCTGCTGTATATACTGCTGGGGCCTGCATACCACTGGGGAGGCTGCTGTATACTACCACTGGGGAGGCCTGTATACCACAGTGCTGGGGGCTGTATACCTGTGCTGGGGTCCACCCTCGGCTTATACACGAGTCAATAGGTTTTCCCAGGTTTTGGGGGCAAAAGTAGGGGGGTCGGCTTATACACGGGTCGGCTTATACACGAGTATATACGGTAGTTAGAAAATTAATTATAATATCAATAAGAACCAAAAAAATGGAAAGATTGTAGAGTAAACAGAAGGAGAGACTGCGATTCTGGACATAGTGAACAATATTATTACAATCTGAGAGTCCTCAGGGGTTGATAACTTTTAATGTTCAACTGAAAAGATGGTAAATAATAGCAGATTTAGAGCTACTCAGGTCTCTTCATCAGGCTGCTAATAACTCAAAATCTGAAGTCACATATTTATACACACAATGGGGATTGGATAATGCAGTACATAACACAAGGGATGTAAAGCAGAACATAGAATGGTCAGTGTGGGAGGGGGAAAGCAGCCGGGGCAGTAAATATTGCAGGTTTACAGATAAGACGTGCGATAGTTTTATTGTCCTTTGATTGGTGGTCTGGTGCTGGATTTGAAGATTTTATAACTGATGAAAAAGTACATAAATCCACGTGACACATCCATTCCTGCTTTGAATGTGTCAAAGGCAATGATTAGTTTGTATTCCCAGACTCTTCTGCCTGTTTGGCATTTGAAATGACCTTTCAATAATTCATATCCATTATGATGTGATCAGGGCTACAAAAGTGATTGGCCACAGGTAGATCTGTTCTTCTTTTCTTTAATTCTGTGGCGATGAGAGTTCATCCTAGTTTTAAGCTCTT
Organism: Allobates femoralis; assembly: GCA_033576535.1. Lineage (NCBI taxonomy): Eukaryota > Metazoa > Chordata > Amphibia > Anura > Aromobatidae > Allobates > Allobates femoralis. The sequence continues at coordinate 4,648,617 of JARQOC010000005.1, forward strand.
CTACATATACACCACCACTCGGATATTTGGTACATATAATGAAGTACACCCCATTGGTTTTGGTGCAGCTGCAGTTACCTTTGATCTTGTAGTCCTGATCTGTGCTGGGAATCTTTATCTTGTCCGTTGACATTATAAATGGAGGTTTTGCATTATTTCTGGTTGGTTTAAATATTCCTGTTGTTATTGGACAGGACGGGGCGCTTCTGACAATGAGGCTTTTTAAATTCGAGGGCTGCCTAAAACAGAAAAGATATGTTGGACGGTCAATTGGCTTCCGGTACAGGGATGTCTCTATTTCATTGTTCTGTAGCTTAATGATGGTGTCCAGACAGTTGATTTCGGTGCAGGAGTAGTTGAGCGTTAAGTTGATGGTGGATGAAACTGATTAAAGTGTTCATGGAACGTCTTCAGCTGTTGCTCAGACTCCGTCCAGATGATTAACATGTCATCAATATACCGGTAATACCAGAGGCCTGATAGGACAAGAGGATAAAAAGTCACCTTCAAGATTGAGAACACCCTCTACCCCCCCAGTAATGTGTTCGGTGAGGGGCCACACATGAAATGATGGGTCTTCCTGGATTTCCAGATTTGTGGATTTTGGGAATCATGTACAATGTGCCTGTTCTTGGACTTTCTGGTATCCGGTCATCAGCTCTTAAGGGTATGTCAGGTAGACAAGAAACCAGATTGTTTAACTCCTTGTAGTAGTAATGAGTAGGGTCAGGCTCCAATTTCTTGTAATAGCATGTGTCCTTCAGTTGTCTGTTTGCTTTCTTCAGGTAGTCAGATTTGTTCATCATGACTATTGCTCCACGCTTGTCTGCAGGTTTAATGATGATTTGATTGTTGGTTTCAAAGACTGTATGACCCTTCTCTCCTGGACACTGATGCTGGATGGTTGATTCTTGGGTATTTCCAAGATAGTGGATTTTACTATATGTCTGAAGGTGTCTATATAGTTATCCAAATGGGGGTTTCATCTGTGGAGACATAAAGGTCAGTGGGTGCTCTCATCCGCTGGCCTAGCCACCTTTAGAAACACCGCATGGACCAGGGCTCATCCCAACTGAATGCCCAAGCTCCTTACCCATGGGCAGAACACTACTCAGATAACACAGGGTGAGGGAATCACCCAATGGTAAGACTTTATTGCATCCCCAACAGTTAAAGGCATATAACACATAACCAATCAAAACACACAGTGTAACAAGCAAGAGTCTCACTCTTCCATTGGCTCACCAGGGAGTAGAATTCGCCTTCGGGGCGTACAAGGCCACTTACTCTAATCCAGCAGCACCCCGCTTTTGGTTGACACATGCACAGAAAGGAAAACCGGCAAGCTTAGGAAGTTGACTGAGCACAGCAAAGTCTGTAGCCAGGTGACCGAATTCTCCCAACCTGGGTTTCTTCCAGCCAAATCCTAGAATCCTAGGCTGAACTTCTGGAGAATATAGTCCAGTTTTGGTGCTCCTCTAGACTGAGGCCATGCAGAGTATGAAGACATGATGTGATCCTGGCAGCCGAAACCGAAATTACAAGGCCGAGGTCATGAAGACGCGATGGGATCCTCTAATTGGGGCCAAAATCCCTAGACTGAGGCCACAAAGTAAATGAACTAACTCCTAGTGACTGAAGCAAGTCCTTTAGTTTCTCTTTTGCCAATATTTTTATTATGCAGATTTTTGTGTCATTGTCACCTCTTACTTTCCACTTTTATTAGCATAGTTCCCAATAGTATTCCTCAGCTGTATGGCTTTCCCTGGCCTATTCAGATCGACTTCTAGGATAAGACTTCAAAGAATTAGACTGCAAATGTGTGAGCAGACCAGTGCTTGAAAGAGAGGAAGGAGGGAAGACGTCACAATGAACACAACACTCCGAAAAAATTCCCGGAGCATTGCAGAACAGCTTGGAAATTAAAGACTCTTAAAGACTCAAGCTCAAAGAAAGTCTTTAAATCATCCATGTTATAGAAAAGTGGTGATGTGCTTTGTATTACACTTTATATAAATATTGTATATGAATGCAGTATTCATTAGGCAGCTTTACAAGACTTGTAGTGTTACTGAAGAATTACATCAGTTCATTTACTCATCTTGATGCTTGGCTCCTTTATTATACAGCTGTGACCGGTGACTACCGCAGAGCTACAGTGTATATAGGGAGTCAGCGGGAGTCTGAGACACGCCTCCAGGCTCATGATTGGTTCATACGGCTGTTCTTTCCTTCTTCCCTGCAGATCTTCTTTCTCGGATTGGCTGCTGAGTAAAAACACAAACCCATTATAGTGACACAGAGAGAGAAGATCATTATTACATACGGTTGTGTTTGTTTTCTAGGAAAACGGGTTTGTCTTGGGGAGAACCTGGCCCGCATGGAACTCTTCCTCCTGTTCTCCGCTTTGCTCCAGAAGTTCACCTTCACCCTCCCCCCGGGGACGGAACGTCGCGACTCAAAATATCTGAACCTAAACAAGGCTGCAATCATCGCATCGGCCCAGATATGCGCTGTGCCTCGTGCCTTGTCCAAGTGATCAACTGCAATCCAGAGCCCAACATCGGATGAAACAGAAGAAAATAATCCAGAACAATTGAGAAAAAAGATCATAATGAAAAAGAAATAAAGATTAAAAGTTTAAAAAGTGAATAGAAAAATTGGGAAAACCCTAAGGGTACCGTCACACGTGGCGATCTCTCGGGCGATGCCATAGGCGACTCACGTGCATGCGCACGCATTTGCGTGTCGCCTAAGGTCGCAGTCGCTCATTTACATTAGGCGACGCTCGGGAGACAACCAGACCGGAAATTGCCTGAGTGTTGCCCAAGGCCCAGGGGTGATCGAGTTGCTAGTCGCCACTTCCACGTCACACTGAGCCACCATATTGGCGATGTGGGCGTAAATTTGAGCCGCATCTCGGAGATAGGTGTTAACATAATGTTGTGTGACGCTTTGAAGACGTGTGATTGGTCATTATTTTAATGTCCTTCCTTGTTTGCCGCACCACAATAGATAACTCTCGTGTGATGTGTCGCGGATTATTGCTATACGCATTGGCGTTGCCAAGAAGGCAAAGCACGACGCTCGTGTGACGTTTTATTGTACAGTCAATATGTACAGCGCTTTTGTTAAGTGTGTTGTGCTTTGCGTTGTCTAATAAAATCACTCTTGCTTTCTTGGTCTGGATAATATTACAGCCTTGAAAGTATGTGTGTGCACAGATATTTGTGTGTTTGCCGTTATGGGATGTATAGATCACCTATCATTTCCTTCTCCATGCAGACTGAGGCTACGTTCACACACTGCGTATTTTTACGCAGCTGCACTTTTTTACGCGTGTATTTTGTGAAATACGCAGCTCCTTTCACACACTGCGTTTTTTTCTGCATTTTTCTCCGCGCCTTTTCAGAGCCCATTTATCATGTGGGCAATAGAAAAACGCAGAGAAAAACTGCAGAAAGAATTGACATGGTGATTCTTTTTACGCGCGCGTTTTTGCTGTGAAAACGTGCGCGTAAAAAAAAGCACAAATACGCAGTGTGTGAATGGATTGTGTCAAAACCCGTAGGTTTGGCTGGGCTGCTTATCCAGAATTGTGTTTTCACTGCAAAAAGCGCGCGTAAAAAAACGCAGCAAAAAACGCAGAGAAGCAGCAAAATACACAATGTGTGAACGTAGCCTTAATTTGGGATGTAATGACATTTGTGTTTCTGTTAAAGCACACATTTTTGGCACATCTCTCTGCACTTGTGAACACAGCCGCAAACACAGAGGCGACATCAATGCGCTACTGTACAGTATGTACGCTCCTGGGTAATACACCTTTGGATGCACACTTCATCAAATATGGCGCCGAGGAACAAGACAACCAATCGGAACGCTCGAGCTGCCACCAATCCACGCAGACCGGCAGAGGTAGTAAATACGCCCTGAAACGCCTACAGGAATAGTATAGGCGATGTGTGCTGTCGCCTTTGACATCGCTCATGAGACGTTACACAGGGCGATCAGCACACATCGCCCAAAAATGGTCGCCTGGTTTCACAGCTCTGATGTGAAACCAGGCGACCACTCAGACGTGTCGCCGTCGCCCATTTACATTAGGCGACGCATTGGCGCCCCAGCGTCGCCTATGGAATCGCCCGGGAGATCGCCACGTGTGACGGTACCCTAACAGCCAAGACAATTCTCCTAATTTTGATATGTGGAAATAAAATCTAATCTACAAAAAAACATTGTTCTTGTGCCAAGTCACCAATGTGCCACCGAAATCTGGTTTCATCCGTCCAGCGATTTTCACCTGATGATTGATTGCATTTTTTGTTCTTTTTTTGCTTGGTTTTCTCTTTCCTTTAGGCCCATTTTGAACGTGAACATAAAAAGTGCATGTGTGAAAGTCCATTTTGTCCATGTGTGTGTGTGTGTGCCATCCATGCGCCATCCATGTGTGTCATCTGTGTGCCATCTGTGTATATGTGATCTGTATGCCATCGGTGTGTAATCCGTGTGCCATCTGTGTGTGTCATCCATGTATGTCATCCTGTGCCATCTGTTTGTCCATGTGTGTCATCCGTGTGTACCTGTGTGTCATCTGTTTGGTAGACATGTGGTATCTGTGTGACATGTACTGGAAAAAATGAATAACAATGAAATTAATATCTATAGATAAAAAAAATACAATGCATACAGTGAAGGGAATAAGTATTTGATCTAGGGATGGGCGAATCCTAAATTACTCGGAATCGCTAGACTCTAACGAGTCCGAGTCCGGGACTCGCTACTCATTGCGAGTTTAGCGAGTCCAATGTAAATGAATGGGGAAGCGAGTAATTGCGATTAATTCCTCTGCTGCTGGACCCTATAAGGTCTGGCAGCAGAGGAAAAACCTGCAATTTCCCATTTCATTGTTTAACCCCTTAGTGACGGAGCCAATTTCCACCTTAATGACCAGACCGTTTTTTGTAATTCTGACCACTCTCCCTTCATGAGGTTATATCTCTGGAGCTTCAACGGATCCTAGCGATTCTGAGATTATTTTTCGTGACATATTGGGCTTCATGAGAGTATTAAATTTTGGTCAATAATTTTTGTGTTTATTTGTGAAAATATAAAATAATTGGCAAAAATTTTGAAAATTTGACAATTTTCAAATTTGTAATTTTTATTCTGTTGAACCGGAGAGTTATGTGACACAAAATAGTTAATAAATAACATTTCCCACATGTCTACTTTACATCAGCACAATTTTGGAAAAAAAATTTTTTTTGGTAGGACGTTATAAGGGTTCAAAATTCATCAGCAATTTTTCATTTTTCCAGCAAAATTTACAAAACCATTTTTTTAGTGACCACATCACATTTGAAGTCTCTTTGAGGGGTGTACATGACAGAAAACACCCAAAAGTGACACCATTCCGAAAACTGCACCCCTCAAATTACTCAAAACTACATTCAAGAAAATGATTAACCCTTCAGGGGCTTCACAGGAACTAAAGCAACGTGGAAACAAACAATGGCCATTTTAATTTTTCCAACAAAAATGTTCTTTTAGCCTCAATTTTTTCATTTTCACATGGGCAAAAGGATAAAATGCATCTTAACTTTGTTGGCCAATTTCTCCTGAGTACACCGATACCGCATATGTGGTCATAAACCACTGTTTGGGCGCACGGCAGGGCTCAGAAGGGAAGAAGCGCAATTTGACATTTGGAGCTAATTTACCATTCAAAAAGTGAAATGGCGCTCCTTCTCTTCTGAGCCCTACCGTGCGCCCAAACAGTGGTTTATGACCAGATATGAGATATCAGTGTACTCAGGAGAAATTGGCCAACAAATTTTAGGATGCATTTTATCCTGTTGCTCATGTGAAAATGAAAAAATTGAAGACAAAAGAAAATTTTTGTGAAAAAAAAGTACTTTTTCATTTTTACGGATCAATTTGTGAAGCACCTGGGGGTTCAAAGTGCTCTCTATGCATCTAGATAAGTTCCTTTGGGGGGCTAGTTTCCAAAATGGGGTCATTTGTGGGGGAGCTCCAATGTTTAGGCACACAGGGGCTCTCCAAACGCGACATGGTGTCCGCTAACAATTTGAATGGAAAATTAGCTCCAATTGTTAGCGGACACCATGTCGCGTATGAAGAGCCCCTGTGTGCCTAAACATTGTAGCTCCCTCACAAGTGACCCCATTTTGGAAATGAGACCTCCCAAGGAACTTATCTAGATTGGTGGTAAGCACTTTGAACCCCCAGGTGCTTCACAAATGAATCCGTAAAAATGAAAAAAGAAATTTTTGTGGAAAAGAAAGTACTTATTCATTTTTACGGATCAATTTGTGAAGCACCTGGGGGTTCTAAGTGCTCTCTATGCATCTATATAAGTTCCTTGGGGGGTCTAGTTTCCAAAATGGGGTCACTTGTGGGGGAGCTCCAATGTTTAGGCACACAGGGGCTCGCCATACACGACATGGTATCCACACCATGTCACGTATGGAGAGCCCCTATGTGCCCAAACATTGGAGCTCCCCCACAAGTGACCCCATTTTGGAAACTAGACACCCCAAGGAACTTATTTAGATGCATAGTGAGCACTTTGAACCCCCCAGGTGCTTCACAAACTGATCAGTAAAAATGAAAAAGTACTTTTTTTCACAATTTTCTTTTTTTCCTTTTTACAGACTAATTTGTGAAGCACTTGGGGGTTGAAAGTGCTCACTATGCATCAAGATATGTTCCTTGGGGGGGTCTAGTTTCCAAAATGTGGTCACTTGTGGGGGAGCTCCAATGTTTAGGCACACATGGGCTCTCCATATGCGACATGGTGTCCGCTAACAATTTGAATGGAAAATTAGCTCCAATAGTTAGCGGACACCATGTCGCATATGGGGAGCCCCTATGTGCCTAAACATTGGAGCTCCCGCACAGGTCACCCCATTTTGGAAACTAGACACCTCAAGGATTATATCTAGGGTATAGTGAGCATTTGGAACCTACAGCTACTTCACAGAATTTGATAATGTCATATTGAACATTTTCTTTTTTTCACACAATTTCTCACTTTTAGAGCATACGGAGACACTGTGTCCTGGTTGTCTCCTCCCCTGCATTTTTTTTTAGTATTTCTTTATTAAATAAAAAAAAAAAATGACGTGGGGCTTCACCATATTTTTGGTCCAGCCAGGTACAGCAGGCAGCTACGGGCTGCCACCAACCCCTTCTGCCTAGTTTTACCTGGCTGGAAACCAAAAATATAGGGAAGTCCCTTTTTTTTATTTTTTTTTTTTTATTCTGAATAATTTTAAAAAAAATGCGTGGCTTCGCCATATTTGGGCCACCAGGTACAACTAGGCAGCTGGGGGCTGGAATCTCAGCGTAGGGAGGCCAAGTTTCTGGGCCCCCCCTGCTGCGAATTGCAGCCCGCAGCCGCCCCAGAAAATGGCGCATTCATAGAAGCGCCATTTTCTGGCTCTTTCCAGCTCTTCCAGCTGCCGTGTAGCGGTGGCAGACTGGGTAATAATGGGGTTAATGCAGCCTTTTTCTCGGGCTGGTACTAAGCCCGAGATTCATAACGTCTGGCCAATATTAGACCGGACCATTAGGAATCTCTAGTTATTTGTAAAGAAGACACTAGACAGAGAAAATATTTGTTATAGAAAATAAACACAAACATTACTTGGACTCCATCTTATTATCTTTGACGTCCGACCGTAGTCCATGGGAAGGTCCGACGTAGTCCAGTGGGAGGTCCTGCGACGATTCTCAGTTTTATAGCATATAGGGCATCCCCCATATGCTATAAAAGCATGTTCATTGTCAGGAGGATGACAGGTCATGAACTCAGTGAGTTCTTGACCTATCAGAATCCTCGGGTCACAAGGGGTTAACTGTGCTCTTCATGGCGGTCTCCACATCAGGTCAACATAAGTGGTGATCTATCAGGATCCTGGGATCCCGTAGGGATCCTGGGATCACCACTGATGGTGATCTGATGTGGAGATCACCATGAAGAGCACAGTTAACAAGGGGTTAACTGTGCTCTTCATGGTGGTCTCCACATCAGATTACCATCAGTGGTGATCTATCAGGATCCTGGGATCCCACAGGGATCCTGGGATCACCACTGATGGTGATCTGATGTGGAGATCACCATGAAGAGCACAGTTAACAAGGGGTTAACTGTGCTGTTCATGGTGGTCTCCACATCAGATCACCATCAGTGGTGATCTATCAGAGTGGTGAGGGGGGGATTTACTGGGGCACGGGGGGCCTGCAATAGTTTAGAGGCGGCGGGACCTCTGGGGAAAAGGTACCAGGCATCGGGGGATCCCGGAGGCTGGGGGATCCAGGAGGCTGGGGGTTCCCGGAGGCTGGGGCTTGGGATCCCTGTAGGGGACTAGGGAGCACCGGGAGAGGACATTCCCATGCAGCCTGACATGTGTAACATGTCAGGCTGCATGGAGATGCAGGGAGGCGGCGCACCGCCACCATTTTTTCATTGGCGGGGGGGATGGAGGTGTGTGGGGGGGTGATCTCCGGCACAGGGGTTTTTGGGGGCCTTAGGGGTTAATGGATCACTTTGATCCGACATGTGTTTTCATGTCGGATCAAAGTGAAACCATTTTTTACAAAGCACTTTCACTTTTGTAATGTGATGATCGGTAAACGGTGTTTACCGGTCATCACATTACAGGTGCGGGTACAAAAACAGCTAATTACTAATCTCTAGGGTGTCAGCTACAATCGGTATGCTGACACCCTAGAGGTATTAGCTCAAGGAGCTGCGCTACAGGGCTTTTTCCTGGGGTACGTCTACAGACGTACGGCTAGGCTTTAGTACCCTTTTTTTCCGCCGTCTGTAGACGTACGGCTGTCGTTAAGAGGTTAAAAGCCAGCAGTAAAAAACCGCTGGCTTTTAAACAATGCTGACAGCTTGCAGAGGCTGTCACTATTGTTCGGGAGCGCCAGTGTTCACTCACCTTCCTCCTTCTTCTCTGTGTCTTTGCGACTGCAGCTGCATAGCACGGCTGCGGCCACAAAGCACAGCCGCTGTCGCTGAAAACCGGATTCTCCCGGATTGTACCGGTCCGGTGCAATCTGGCGCCCCATAACATGGGGCTCTATGGTCCCGGATTGCCCCAAACCGGGGCAATCCGGTTTTCATCTGGTTTTCTATTTTTGACCTTCCTGCCTGGATTTTCAAATGAACAGCTGACTCAGGTCAGCTGTTCATTTGAAGTAGCCGCACGGTGCTGTGAGGTTCATGTGAGTTCATGTTTGCCTGCATGAACTCACATGAACTTTCCCATGGGTGCACACAGCTCTGCTGCATCGCTGGTGGAGGTTCTCTACCAGAGATGTAGCAGAGCTAAAGAAGAACCCTGGATTGGACTACGTTGGACGGAAGAGGATTTTTTTAAATAAAGTTGGAGTCCCTAAGTGTTTTTTTTTTAAATAAAAATATTTTTTCTGTGTTGTGTTTTTTTTTTAAATTCACTAGAAATTCATGGCAGTAATGTCTACTATTGGCGTGTCCGCCATGAATTTCGGGCTTGGGGCCAGCTGATAATACAAAGTTGGTCCTAACCCCTTTATTACCCAGTGAGCCACTGCACCAGGGCCCTGGAAGAGTTGGGTTCAGCACCAGAAAATGGCGCTTCAATGAACGCGCCATTTTCTGGGGCAGCTGCGGGCTGCCATTCGCAGCGAGGGGTGCCCAGAAGGATTGGGCCTCCCTGCACTGCGGATTCCAGCCCCCAGCTGCCTTGCTGGACCTGGCTGGACATTTTTGTTTTTTATTATTTCATGAAATTCATGAAATAATTTAAAAAAAGGGCTTCCCGATATTTCTGTGTCCAGGCAGGTCCAAATAGTCAGCTGGGGGTTGGGGGAAGCCCCTTGCCGCCTGCTGTATCCAGCTGGCATACAAAACAGTCAGGGTTCACCTCAGGTCATAGCTCAGGCTATGACCTGAGGTGAACCCTGCTGTCAAAGCCGAAGTCTGCCGGCGGCCGCCGGAGATTGCCGATCGCTGGCAGAGCAGTGAATAAACCGGAAGGATTAACATGGAGTGCAATGGGTACGCACGGCCATCCGCACCCAACCGCATACACTCTGCGTCCTTATGTTAAACATAGGGATGGGGGTGCTTGCGGTCGGCTTGCGTTCGCCCACTGCAATACGCAGCGGCGGTGAACGCTAATGTGAAGCCGAGCCGGCCTAAAACAAGCACAATGAATTGAATCGACAGGCCCCATAACAAGTCACACCTCAGAGAAGCCAAAACAGAACCAACAACAATAACCCCGAGAGGTAGAACACATACAGCAACACCAAAAGGTAACAAAATAATAATAATAATAATAATAATAATAATGATAAAAACAGACCAGCAAACCCAATACCACTCTACTAAAGGATTGCATATTGACAAACACATTTTTCTATGATAAAATCCAAAACAAAAGAAGGAAAAGGAAGGAACACTACCTTCTGGGGAACTCCAATTAGGAGGTGAACAACAGACGCCACAGACATCTCTTAGGGTGCCAGCCAAGCAAAACCAAAGTCCAAATAATTATGAAGAAAAGCTGCACTCACCAGAGATGATGAAAAACGGTCCTTTATTGGGTTGCCAAAGCATGGTGCAGGGAGGGGGAGAGACCAGAGTGACTACGGCACCGTTTCGGGCTCTCGCCCTTCAACGGGTCACAGGCCTGTGACCTGTTGAAGGGCGAGAGCCCGAAACGGTGCCGTAGTCACTCTGGTCTCTCCCCCTCCCTGCACCATGCTATGGCAACCCCAATAAAGGACCGTTTTTCATCATCTCTGGTGAGTGCAGCTTTTCTTCATAATTATTTTCACATTTTTCTATGCTAGATGAGCTACATACTTCTATCTTAGACCAGAAATAAGCTATAAACAATCAACTAAGAAGCGTTCAAACATAAGACCCATTAACGCCACCAGATGCAAGACCAGAGAAAAAGTCACATCCCTTCTTCTGGAGAACCAAACATAACCCTACTTTTTTCATATATGATTTTATATTGATTTTATATTGATTCATAGCAATTTTACCTCGTTTTTATATTTGCAGTAAGATATAGTTAATTAAAAAATTACTGTATTGGAATAATTTTAAAGTTTTGTTATTTTAAGATTAGTTATAGCAAACAACAAAATCACACATTAACAGGGTGGTAACTGTGTAACTAACTATCCATTTTTAATAAACATCCCAAGAAAGGGTTAACTCATTATTGCCTATGTGGTTTACTGGGAGCCATAATAAACAGAGTAGCGCATAACTCATCACCTATAATTAGAAATTATTCATCTATGCTGGTAAACTGTGCAGACGGCACATCAATTCACGAACCCATGAATTAGTGTGGCAGATATTGGTTCCGAAGAGAGATGCCCAGATGGTCCTGGAAGCATACCATGATGGAGTAGGGCACTTCAGGTGGAAGAAGTTGAAGGTGCTGTTAAGTGAAAGATTCTACTGGATTGGCATGAAGAAAGCCATTGAGAATTGGTACAGGAACTGTGGCCCATGCAACCTGCGAAGAAAAGATTGGGACAGTCAGAGATCCCCTCTCCAGCCCATTTTCACCAAGCAGCCACTTGAACTGGTAGACCTGGTCCACATGAAATTGACCATGAGCCAGTCAGTCTACGTCTATGCCCTCACCATCGTGGACCACTACTCACATTTCTTGGTTGTGGTGCATGTGAAAAATCTAACAGCAAAGACAGTGGCAAGAGCCTTCCAGACACACTTCTGCAGACTCCATGTCTACCCTGAACAGGTACTGACAGATCAAGGTCCAGCATTCGAGGCCGAGGTGTTCCAGGAGTTCTGCAACTTGGACAGATGCAAGAAGGTAAGAATAATGTCATACCACCCACAAACCAATGGCATGCGCAAGAAAATGAACCATATAGTGAAAGACCTGTTGAGGACCCTACCACTGGAGGTGAGAAGCATGTGGCCACAGAACTTGCCAGACTTGGTGGACCTGTACAACCACATTCCTGTAAACCCCACCAATTACACTCCTGCCTACCTAATGAGAGCAAGACCCGGCAAGCTGCCTATTGACTTGAACATGGGAGTGTTGAAACCTAAAGACAACCTACCAGATGCAGACTACGATGCAGAAAGTGAGCAGAAGTACCACCAGGTGCAGGAATGTGTCGAGAGAAACCTGTCGCAGGCTAGAGAGAAGCAAGAGAGAGCCTACAACAAGCATGCCCCTGCAGTGAAGGATGTGAAGGTCCGGCACACTGTTTCCAATTCAACAAGATTATTTTATTAAAGTGCTCAAAACATTTTAAAAGAAAGCATCATAGTTAGGCTCGCAGGCCATGGCAGACACGTTTCGGTTAAAAACAACCTTTATCAATGACACATTGCTAAAGATTAACAAACAGTATATACAGGCAAAGTAATTGCAGATGAAAGACACATGTGCTACAAGTTTACCACATAGGGTTAAATTAACAAGGAATCTCATGTGCTGTTAATCTACTAGGAAGTTATTACCCGAGAAGGGTCCTTCTCAAAAACAGGGACAATTAAATATATATAGCCCCTGATATTTATGTGATAGCAAAATAGGCTCTTTTTTATTCTATAAAGCAATATGTATAACATGTGAATCCTGATGGTAAATATATATGCTCTTTCTCATACTCTTTGTTTGTACAGAACACTCCCATATCATCACTGACACATTTTAATTATTAAATCTTACTTTTCATGTATGTTTATAAATGTATCTTCTCATGACTGCTGGTCAGCCCTTTTGTCTTCCCCTGCATACTTCCATCATGCTTTTTTACCCTATCATATACAAAATATCTCCTCTTGTGTCTTTAACTAGACTTTTTAGTACCACCAATATCACTTGTTATGCCCCATTGCCATTATGTTGTATCATCTTCTAATCAAATGTCCTTCTGCTTTACTTCCTTATTGCGCGGTGTCATGATATGTAGTTTGCCCTGTCCTGCATTTGTATAATAATGCCATGTGATGTATGTAACTATTCTCTGGTTTCTGTTAGATGCATCCTAACCTGTCTCCTTCCCCCAATACTTGCAGCCCTCAGCCATAATGTAATTTAGGCTTGTGTCAACACAGCTAGGGAATTCCCCATTGTTCTCCTAAGAAGGGGATTACTTCCAATACACATCCTCGCAGACATACCGGAGCCTACCAGTCTAGAATCTTCAGGTGGACCCCTACCCCCTTCATGGGCTGCTCCCAGGAGCTCAGACAATCCATTCTTATTTTTAAGAGCAGATGAGAGTTGACTGTGGACGGGACAGGAGCGAGACCTGAGCTGAGGCCAGACCTCGTCGTCCGTGGGATCGTGTGGAATCCATTGGACTGTTGTGGACTATTGCTTTGTTATCTGGCACAAGGAATCTGAATCTGTTTCCGTTGGACTAATTGGGGACTCTGTAGATCTACCTGCGTGTGTTGTTCCGCGTTCTTGTTAATAAATCTGTGGATCGTCCCTAGGCCTGTTGTCCCTTCTTGCTCTGCCTTACACCCCGTCACAGCGGCTCGCGCATGCGCACCTCCAACCTTTGCGTTCCATGAGAGTGTCCGTGGAGCGCAGGCGTGCGCGTCATTCTATTCTGACGTACTGACGTCACTCGACGCGCTCGCGCATGCGCACTCTTAACTTCTACGTTCCACGTGAGCGGTCGTGGAACGCAAGCGCGTGCGTCATTATACTCTGACGTTTTGACGTCGGTTAACGCGCTCGCGCATGCGCTTTGTGGTTGTTTGAGGCTCCGTGGTTACGGTAACCATGGAGCCCAAACACGTTGCTGTTAGTGGACGCTAGTTTGAGCGTCATTGGTACAGACAGGTGGTAGCTATTTAGCACCACCTGTTATCATTAATCACCAATGATTATCTGGGCTTCTCTATATAATGGAGATTTTTAATCAGTTCTCTCCAGGCATCCTCAGGCATAGGATGGCTGCATGGAAGGTGAGCTCTATATGGTGATATCCTCTTTCTTACCCATCTATATTATATAATATGATCTTTAGTGGGCTATGATTAACACCCTACTGATAGAGTTTTAAGATGACTCCTGAGCCCTATCTGGATTGGTAAGCAAAAAAGAAAAGGCGTCACTCACCGGAATACACAGGATAGTCCTTTATTCCAAGAACTCGTGGAAAAACAGGGTGCAGGGAGGGGGCACGAAGGGCCAACGGACTACGACGCCGTTTCGCGACGCGTGTCGCTTCTACGGGTCCGATACTCGGACCTGTAGAAGCGACACGCGTCGCGAAACGGCGTCGTAGTCCGTTGGCCCTTCGTGCCCCCTCCCTGCACCCTGTTTTTCCACGAGTTCTTGGAATAAAGGACTATCCTGTGTATTCCGGTGAGTGCCGCCTTTTCTTTTTTGCTTTTCAAACGCTGGTGCTTTGGCAGTGCACCGCCGGTTGGGAACATGCCATAACTGGAGGATTATCCGGACCTGACAGAGGTAACGCTTAGTGCCACGTTCATCTCACTTTTCATTGACCTATCTGGATTGGTATTATGTGTCTTTCATAAAGAACATTTTTATTTAATACCCCTAAAAATAGTTCATATATACTATTATATATATATAGTCATCCATGGCTTCGCTTGACACAACCCCTGTTAAATAGGGGTTTTTTTTTGTCACTGAGATTTTGTTCTATTATGGGGTCTCTTTGAAGATCGCCTAGACAGTTGTTATCATATATTCCCTTTTTTTTTTTGTGCTTATCCCTGTGTTTTTGTTTTTGTGGTTTCTTATTATTTTCCTTATTTGTCACACATATTCTCCTGATTGGATAGCATTGAGGATTCATCCTGTCCTAGATCACGTATCTGTGCGGATCGGATGGTATGATGACATGTGTCCCATATGACATACTCATTAAAGGTGAAACATTTTCTTATCTTTATTTTTATTTCGACTTCTTTTTGCAATATTTGTCAACTTGAACTTATATCGGGTTATATACATCAACTATCTCTACGTAGTCTATCTAGGCCCCTCGATGCCCATCCCTTGGATGCCCAACCTTATGATGATACAATAGATACCCTGGTAAGACTTTTTCCCAAGCGTCCAGCAGTCTCTCTTCTTTTTTCTAACTACTACACATTATATGCACTATATTTATAGAGATATATGTTCTTTGATTGATTCCCTTAGAAGAATTATAGAGTCAATTTATCATATTGACCTATTTGGGGTACTCTCGCCCATTGGAAATACCATTTGTCTGGCACGGTATGCCTCTTCCCTATAAGTGATGACCTTATTATTATATCTATCTTAGAGCATACATATTTTGACCAACTGGATCAGCCATATATTCTCTGTATTTTGTTTGTGTATAATTAATTGAAGTCTTTTTGTATACATTTACATGAGAGTATGTACCATTCTTGTCTGTATGTTTATCATCAGATTTTTTACTATGTAAACTAATGCTTTGACCATTTTTTGTTTTTAGACCTAACATTAATTCCAAAAATACCCCAAAAACTTCTGATGAGCCTTCTGATATAGGAGAA